>BSBM01001870.1:1772500-2372500 GCA_027924585.1 Larix kaempferi | reverse complement strand
CATGTGTGGGAAACCCAAGTTCTATACCACGTGATCAAGTACCGTGATCAAGAAGGACTATACCAGTGCCTCCCATAATCAGGGAGTAGATATACAATCATCAAATCCTTCTACCACTTGTCCAAGAACCATGACCAAGAAAGGATACGGCTAGGGGACTCACATACTCCGGTGAGTAAACCATCATCATCCTCCATAGGTCAAATCACCATGACCCATTTAGCCAAACACCATGGCTATGTCCAAGAGGATTTCTACCTGAAGTTGCCCCAAACATCAACGAATATGCAGAGTATTGGAATATGAAAATGATAACATAGTTGATGATACTATGCTAGGTTTCCTCCTTAGTTTAACCCCTTCCTCTGAAGTTAGTCCTCCAAAGATTGATATCTACAATTCCTATCCCAATCTATTCTTGAACAACTAGAAGAGATCCTTGCCTTAGAATTGTATTATTCAAATACCCCTCCTATTTACTCTACATGTTCCTTTATCATAATTTTGAGCACTACAAATGCCTAAACTTGAAAATATTAGATGAAAATGGAAATCAACTTCTTGTGTATAATTGGAATGATTTGATTTTGAGAAAAGTTGATAATGCTAACTACACAGAATTTGCAAATAAAGTGATGATGATAACTTATACTCTTATACATGGTTTGTCACCCGGAAGAATGTTCCGAGAGAACAAATGATGGTTACAATTTAGTCCTGATATGAAATCTAGGGATTGGTTTTTATATGAAAATTATACTATTATAAGAGTATATGGTTTTGAAGAAGAGCCATAAAAATTCCCAACATTCCTCACACCTAGAGTATTTTCCATGGAATATGCAAGACAGTTATTTATAGCTAACCATATGCACTTCCTGCATTTCAAGCACCACGGGACCTTTTTGTTTCCTAAAGAGATAGGAACTTTCCAAATGAGAGGATTAAATTTGTCCAATACATGGAAGGATTCTTGAGCCATCTGATTTAGGAGAAAGCATAAAAGGGGTATTTTGATCCTCATCATATCATCTCCAAGTTATGGGTAGCAAACAAGAACTCCCTTTATGAGTATGTACCCAAGACAAAATGGAAGAATATTGCGAACCTAGAGAGTTGGTAAGAGGTTCTAGTAGTTTAGAAGGCGATGGAAGAGCATGGTACCTCAGAGCAACATGTAGGACAAAAGTGGGGGGAAGAAGAGCTCCACACAGATATGGAGGTTGATGAAGTTGGATAGGGTCATTAAACAAAAAGGGCCATACAAGAAGGGGAAGGAGCATAAAAGGTATTAGTAGAGAAATATGATATTGAGGATCTTCCTAAAAAACTGGATGAATTTATAAAACAACCATCAATTAGAAAATAAGGGCCATTAATTAAGTTCACTCATTACCCTTCTCTAGAATTTAAAGTACCCAAGTGTTGTAGACATCACCCTCAACATGCCTAGTACAAGTAAAAATACATCTACGGGATAGATATAGGATCATAATAGAAAGAAATGGAATATTAGTAAATGATTCCAGACAACATGTAGGAACAATAGAGAGAATACTTGTCATGGTAGCATAACATCATAATAATACTTTGATATTATATGTCCTAGAGCCTAAAGTTCCTTCTAATTTCAATGAGTGGAAGGAAAATGATTATGAAGTGGATTTTAAGTAGTTTTAGAAATTATACAAACTGGATTTTTACAGGTGTTCCAGTGACATGATAAGTAAATAAGTGTCCAGTACAATCAGAAAATACAAAAATAAAATTGAGAACAACACTCGAAAAATTCAAAGAGGTATGGAGAGTAGAAAAAATGACTATTAAGGCAAAACAAGTCATTATTAAAGAGCTTGAAAACAAATTCATAGCCTTAGGGTTCAATCCAACAGATGGATCTCATTCTAAGTCACTTCTACAACAAATGGACAATGAGATTGCATAACTTAAGAAACAATTAAATATACCTATAACCCAACCAGTTCAAACCTATGAACTGAGACAGGCTCAAGAAGAAAATGAAAATATATATGCAAGAATGTTGCAATATAAGAATATTGTTGAAGAGAAGCAAATAAGATAAATGAGCTATAATGGAATATTGCTTCATTAAAGTTACAAGCACAAGCACCATTGTCCACCATACAGAACCCATGGGATCATCTCCAAAAGTACAAGAGGAAAATCATCCTACAAGAGAGGCAAAACAGGCTATAAAATATTCTAGAAATCAAGCTACGATTAAGGAGGTAATAGATATAATGAAGGAATACACCCCAACTAAGATTCTAGGTGGCAGAGATGGCACAGATGGCGGGGTCAAAGAATTAGAAGTTGAGGTGAGCTAGAAAGATAGAAAATTGTTGAATTAACAAATGAATTCAGTGAGAAAGAAGATAAAATTGATGATTTGGAAGTCAAAGCAAATTATCTCAAAAGTTAAATCACTAAGTTATAGTTGGATGTTGAAGGGGATACATTGCTAAGAAGAACAAATCAATCTTTATGGGATAAAATAGCCTAGATGTTAATGAGAAAGTGGGACCACTGTGAGGTAGTTTGCGATGATCTAGAAATGTAAAAATTAGCTCAAGAAGAGGTAAGAGGAGTTGAAAAGTAGCTTGGAAGCATGCCAGAACAAGTCGAGCAAATCAATTGATTATCTAAATGGCATGTACAAAAGGAAGCTGGATAATTTACACCTTAAAAACAGAACCCAGTTGATTAAACTATCTCGATAAATTGTTATGAAACAAACATTATTGAAGAGAACTCAGAATAAATGATAAGGTCACTAGGTGATGAAGTATCCACCTTCAAAATCCTTTTCAATGAGGTCATAAATTTGGGATTTCCACCTCCCTGGTATGGGAATAGAAAAAATACTCCTAATTTAAAGGAACATAAAAATAATTTGATCCAAAAGAGTAATGAAGTTGTCTAATTTTGTGCATTGGAATTAGTGATTAAAGTGGAGGTCAAGTTATTGATAGGTTGAAGTAGCAATTTTAAGTTTGGATCCAACTGAAGAGTATATGGAAGAATTTGGGGCCTATATCATATGAAAAGACCACAAATGCTGAAATAAAATGTGATGCCTTGGAAGCATGTAGATAACCAAAGGGGGGAATATAGGACATACATCAATTCAGATTCAAGGATAGTCTATTGGGTATTCAATTCCTTAATTTTTCATTCCACTAGGAGGGAATGATCTACTAGTTTGAAGGTTAGTCCAAAGTCAGGCTAATGGAACAACCAAGGATACAATCAATTTCTCATTCAATGGATCAATCATGAGGACAACCAATTGGACAACAAAGTGGATACATGAGAGGACAATCATCTCAGTTGAAGGGAAATAAAAAGGCTTAGAGTAAGAAGGGATGAATAAAATAAAATATATTATGTAGTTACAAAAGTAAAGTGATAGTCACAAATTTACAAGTTCGCTACAAATCAGTTCAGGACATCTAAAAATAGTTACCACTATAAGGATCTATAATGTAGTTCGAGTCAAAAAATCAATGCTAACAATTTTTAGAGGGTCTCTAGGATTGTTGAGTTGATGGATTTTTTTGTATGCAATGAAATTATTCTGAGATAAAGATTGTAGAGTGTTGTAGATATGTCCTACCTCTGTAATATGTCCTTTAGTTTTTTCATAACTTTTAATTTCTATGTAGATCTTTCATGAAATGTCAATAAAGCATTGAGCGACAGATTAAGCCTTATTTGTGTCATTGATATAAATCTAATGTTGAATGTTGAGATTGATAACATAGACTTCAATTCTTTTGACCTGTGGTCCATTTTCAAGATGTTCATATGATTCAATAATACTTGAAGTTTTCTTTTATGGTTGATTCTATGTATGTCTTGTTTCCTATAAATTCCTAAGAAGATCATGAGATGTTTACATGTTGTTATAAACTACTGACTTATTTTCAGAAAATCTCACTACGTTTTATGTCGCCATTTAAGTGTAAGATATTTGTCCTCGAGGCACGTCTTTCATCTATGTTTTGTTCCATCTACTAAAAATCCATGTCCACTGGTATCGAAGGCACTCTCACGCTCTATAAATTTCCTCTAAAATGATTTTATATGTTTAAAACAATTAATAATTTTTACTTACACATAGATTCAATAAGAATTACATTTATATCTCAATTCTACATAGATTAAACTCTGAAATATATAAAATTTGAGGCTCATCATGGCTTTCCATGCATTATATTCATCTTAGTACATCTCACGATTAACAGAAAATGATGGAAAATTATAGACCAAGCCACTATGCATCCTAGAGAGGAAGGTAACATTACTCCAGAATTGAACCATGAGACAAGTAAATATGCAGTGGAAGCACTTTGGTCCTGATGAGGCTACATGGAGCTAGAGGATACCATGAAAGAGTCATATCCATTTTTCTTTTGATCTTGAGAAAATGCTAACGATGGTTTTATTCCAAGGAAAACGGGATTGTAATACCCCTTGTTTTGACTTGGAATGTACTTAACCAAAATTATGTAAATGATGTAAATATGCTAGTATGGATTCCTAGTGCTAAGCTTAACGCTAAGGCCTTACTAGTGATGGCTAGGCATGTATGATGTATATATTTTCATTTGGACCATATGGTTGGCTTATCATGCTAACTCGAAATATATGTAAGTATTATGTTTCATAAATAATAAAATGGTCCAAGATGGTTGTGTAAAGAGAAATAGAGAGGCTATGATTCTACTAGAAGGTTGGACAAAAGGGGGGCTATGGGAGACTAAATACTTTGTTTCCTAGTGTCAACCTTAGAACTCATCCTATTTTTTCCATGTGAATTAAATGATCTAATTGATTTGGGTCATGTCCAGGAAGCACGAGGGGGACAACAGTTCGACTGAATGAGTCAGCTCTGTTATGGCGGAAGCTTAATAAACAGAATGAGCAAAAGCAGGATTACACTACACAGATAAACATAATATGCGCAGACAATATTATGGACTACGAACTGTTCTTCTCTATTAGATGTAAGCAGATAGATTGATTTATTGATTGATGTATGTTACAATGTTATACATGCTTATATAGATTTCTAAGACGCTTGGGTGCCTTTCCATTATGTTCAGTTACAAAGAAAAAGTTAGAAAGGTTCAACAGTTCAACCGTTACAGTCGACTGGAAGACAGAGAGACAATCTGTCGAATTTCGAAAGTCCTTGGTTGCATATCGATGCTGCTTGTCGATGTCACGAACTGTGAGGTTGTTGAACATGTCGAGGGTGGAAACGTGTCAAGGTGTGTCGAAGTCGAGACTCGTCGAAGTTGTGTCGAATTCGCAACCTGTCGGACTGGAAACTTGTCTAGTCGGAGTTGTGTCAAAGTTGAAACTTGTTGAATCTATATCAACGTCGATGACTTGCCAACTCCAATGTGGATCATATCTCCTTCCTTAACAAACAATGGAGCCCATCGTTTGCTTGTGAAGGGGATGAAACTTGTCGGTTAATTCAGTAACAGAGTACCACTTTCCTTGGGATGGGATCTGGCCAGCCTTGGCAACCTGAAACAAGGGAATTGTGTTTTTCCTTGTATGGCGTACCCGTCGTCCCACAATGGTGTCACAAGAAAGAGGATCCTGGACATCTAGATGGATTTCTTTGGGTTCTGTTGTCTGCAAGTCGTTTTGTTCCAACAAGGGTGCATGGTATGGTTGAAGTATTTCCACGTTGAAGACTGGATGTAGACCGAGACATGCAGGAATGTCGAGTTAGAAATTTTTTTTACCAATCTATTGAAGAATACTGAATGAACCATATCATAAAGGTTTTAACTTGTTGAATGGACCAATGAAGTGCTCTTTCTTAAGATGTAACTAGACCTTATCCCCAATTCAAAATGAATGAGGAATATGATGCTTGTCATGTCGGGCCTTAGATTTCTCATTTGGTCTGTGCAGCATATCCTGTTCTTGTCGCTAGATGTCACAAATATGTTCTCGAAACTTGACTACTTTTGTCAACTTCTCGCAGGCTGTAGTGGGTGTCATATTTCAGCTGTGTCGAGGAGCTGATCAAGTCGATAGTTGCTGAGGGTTGAAACCCGTAATAGACCTCAAATGGAATTTTTCCTGTAGAGATGTGTTGAGCACGATTGTAGGTGTGTTGGATGTATGGGAGACTTTCATCCCATGTGCGTCGATGTTGGTGATTGTACATGCAAAGTACTTGTACTACCAAGCGATTCACAACTTTCGTCTGTCCGTCGGTCTGAGGATGGAAAGCTGTTAACAATGAGAGTCGTGTGTCTAGAAGTTGCCAGAGGGTCTTCCAAAATATGCTGACGAATCTGGCATCTCGGGCGGAAATAATGGTTGTGGGTAAACCAAATTGTTTCCAAACATGTGTAAAGAGAGCTGAGCGGTCTGTTGCGCTATCGTGGTCTTCTTACATGGTATGAGAATGGCCATATTGAAAAATCAGTCGACTACTACTAATATCGCGTCATGCTGATGGCTGGTAGTATGATAACCCATCAAGTAGTCCATAGAAATAGATTCCCATGGTCAACTAGGAACTGGGAGAGGTGTGTACAATTCATGTCATCGATTAGGCGGTTTAGCAATGGCACAAACCATGCATAATCGAATGTACTTGTTGACGTCGGATTTAAGTGTAGACCAGAAGAAATACTTCTATAGAATAGCAAGTGTCTTTAATACTCCAAAGTGCCCTGCAGTCTTGTTGTAGTGCGGGTCCCAAATGAGATACTGTCGGTCCTCACCGGTCGGTACACAAAGCAGCTATCCGAGCTTGTATAGCAAGGTGTCCCTCAGGAAATAGTCGGAGTCTGAGTTTGACGACTTGTTAGTATGTAACTGTCAGTATACTGCTGAGAATTTGTTTTCGTCCTCATACAATTGTGGCCAAGTGGTCGTGTTGTATCCCTGCATACTCATCACTGTCAAAAGGAGAGTAATGGGTGGTCGACTGAGGAAATCGACATCGGCATTAGCTTTACCTTTTCGATACCTAATCACCAACTAGAATTGTTGTAGGTAGTTAATCCACTTGAGTTTTCAGTTTGTCTGCAACTTTGATTGTGTCGGAGCGAACTATAGAGGCTTGTGGTGAGTGAGAATGACCGTTCCTTGCCAAGGATGTAATGCCTCTATTGCTTAAGAGCTTGCACAATGGCATATAGTTATTTTTCATACGTCGAGTATCTTCTAACTGTGTTGTTAAAAGTCTTGGAATGAAAAGCGACTGGGTGACCATACTGAGAGATCACTACACCAAAGGTATAGTCCGATGCGTCTGTCTCAATCTCACAGGGCTGATGCAAATCAGGTAACACAAGTATTGGTGCAGTGCAGAGCTTCTGTTTGAGCTATTCAAAAGTTGCTTGTTGTGTTGTTGTCCATTGGAAGACAATTTTCCCACTTCCCTTCGTCAACTGATTCAAGGGCCAAGCTATGTGACTGGAGCCGAGTATGAATCGTTGATAGAAATTCGCCAAACCAAGAAAACTTCTTCGTTCTTGAATGCTTCTAGGAATGGGAAAATATTTGAGGATTTGTACTTTGTCTGGATCGACATGAATACCTACAGAGTCAATTACATACCCCAAATATTTGATGTTGGTCATCTCAAAAGAGCACTTGTCCATGTTCAAATAGAGCCGATGTTGCTGGAGAGTGTCGAGGACTTGTCGAATATGTCTGACATGTTCTTCCCATGATCGACTGAAAATCAGTGTATCGTCGAGATAGACAATAAGCCATTTGCCGATGAAAGGTCGAAGAAGGTTTTCCATATGTCACATGAAGGTTGCAGGTGCATTGGTTAAGCTAAAAGGTATGACTAACCATTCAAACAATCCTTCCTTGGTCTTGAAATCAGTTTTCCACACATATGAGGGCTCAATTGGAATTTGATGGTATCCCGACTTGAGGTTGAGCTTAGTAAAGAATTTAGTACCTTTCATAAAATCGATGATCTCTCTATCTGCAATAGAGGGTACAGATTCTTCACTAATATTTTGTTGAGAGCTAGTCGATGCACATGCGCTAAGTCATGTCATTCTTCGAAACTAGGACGATAGGACTTCCACAAGGAGAGGAGCTGGGTTGGATATGACCTTTGTCAATTAATTCTTGAATCTGTCTGTGAATCTATTCATTTTCAAGAATGGATCTTCTATAAACAAATGCGTTAGGAAAAGAAGAACCATGAACAAGTTCAATGGAGTGTTTTACCTGACAATGTTGAGGTACTCCATCTGGAGCTTGAAAGAGGTTCTGGTACTCATCAAGAATTTGATCGAATTGCTGCTTCTGACGAGAGCTGCATGGGTCGGCGACTCGACTCATCGCTGTAGTTTTTTTAGAATGTTGCGGTTTGATCATGATTAATTCAAACTTCTGAGCATGATTTATGAGCTTCTTTGTCTGTATGCCAGATATCAGTGCAACCGTTGGTATAGGTTGACGTTCTAGTATGTTGAACAATCGATTTTAGATTCAAACAATCACCTTCTCAAGCTGTGACTGATAACTTCTATGTCTATCCCAGAGGTAAGGTTTTCCAAATAGTGCGTCAGCTACGGAGAGTGGTGCCATGTCGTAGAGTACTTCATCTTCAAAAGGTTTTATGAAGTAGGCGAGTTTGCATTATCGAGTGATTTGAAGTTCTTGTCCAACCTTCATCCAATCGATGTTGTAAGGCTGAGGATGTGGAGTGCTAACAAGACCTAGTTTCTTCACGAGATATTCAGAAACAAATTTCTTTTGGCTACCGTTGTCCACAATCAGATGTAATGGGTTGCTCTGGACCCATATCCATGTATGAAACAGGCGTTCTTGTTCCTCCTCGTTGACAATAGTCGAGGCTAATGGAGTGGTCAATGTCAAAAGGGTCGTTGCATCTGGATCCTATTCTTCCACCATCTTGTCGAACAAGTCAGAGTTCGACACTTTCGTCAAAAATGTCTTCCGAGCTTTTCATTCAGACATATCATGCCGATATAAGTGGTGGTAATCGCACCATTTTTCGGTCGATGGTTGTTTGCTACGTTCCCTCTTGTGAAAAGGCTTGTTGTTGTGGTCCGGTTTTGGTAGTGTCAGCTGAGAAGATTTAGACTTGTTGAATTCGGTTAGTGCCTTCTTGTAGGGTGGTCATCCTAATGTCATCTTTGTCGCGAAGTGTGCTTTCCCTTTTTGCTGGATTTCAATTTTGTTAGCATAGTGGAATGCATCCGCAAGCATATTGATAGTCAGAAATTCCATCTCCTGCTGGATGTACTAGGACAATCTGCTGATGTACTTTAGAACAAGCAATTTATCTTCTTCTTGGACGCCAAGTATTGCCATGAGTCGGTAGAACTCATCACTGTAACTCTGCACTAATTGGTCTTTCTATTGCCTTAGTTGTTGCCACTTCCTATACTGCTGCTCGAGGTATTTGGGAAAGTAAAATTCCTTTCGGATGTGTTCGACAAATTTATCCCATGTGTCTATGGGGTCTCCGCTTTTCTCCATCTTTGTCGAGAGGTTCTCCCACCAACAGTGCACAGATGTTGACATCTTTAAGGATGCAATGGTGACTTTTTCAGCTTTGGAGAGTTGATCTACAGCGTAATAGGATTCCAATTGTTGCACCCAATTTTCAACGGATTCCGCGTCAATCTTACCTTCAAGATTCAGTATGTCCAAATTCAATTGTAGTTTGAAGGGGCTGATTTTATCGGAGTGAATTCTTGTTGAAGATCCTCCGGATGTCGAAGTAAATTGCATGAGAATCTCGTTGAACTCAGTAAACATTTCAGTCCATTGTGGAGCCAGAGCTTGCTCAATAAGCTGTACTATCTCATCGACTGCATGTCTATCGTCTGTTTCATTTATCATTTTTGGAGGTAGCATTTGCTTGGATTGCTGTGATTGTGAGCAAGTTTGAATAGGCATAAGTCAGGTAACTTCAAGAGGAGTGTATATGCAGAACTCAAGCACGAACAAAACTGCGTGCTTGATACCAATGATCCAAGTCATGTCTAGGAAGCACGAGGGGAACAACAGTTCAACTTAATGAGTCAGCTCTGTTATGGCGGAAGCTTAATAGACGGAATGAGCAAAAGCAGGATTACACTACACAGATAAACACAATATGCGCAGACAATAAGCACGAATGCGAACTATTCTTCTCTATTAGATGTAAGCAGATAGATTGATCTATTGATTGATGTATGTTACAATATTATACATGCTTATATAGATTTCTGAGATGCTTGGGTGCCTACCCGTTATGTTCAGTTACAAGGAAGAAGTTAGAATGGTTCAACCCTTACAGTTGACTGGAAGGCAGAGAGACAGTCTATCAAAGTTCGATAGTCACTGGTCGCATGTCGACACTTCTTGTTGATGTCGTGAACTATGAGGTTGCTGAACATGTCGAAGGTGCGAACGTGTCGAGGTGTGTCGAAGTCGAGACTCGTCGGAGTTGTGTCGAATTCGGAACCTGTCAGACTGGAAATTTTTCGACTCGGAGTCGTGTCGAAGTCAAAACTTGTCAAAGTTGTATCAACATCGACGACTTTCCAACTGCGACGAGGATCACTAATCATCTTCTTTCGACTATTTCCAATCATTGAATGCATGTGTGATGTTGGTGGGAAAATTCACCTCATGCACTTATTGAAGCATGGGGTTGAATGCAATTTTGTGACAATTCTGTCACATGTGAGAAGTGAATCTACAATTTCCAATAGTCCTTTATTATATGGTTACAATCTATGCTATTTTTCTTTTCATCATTATCTCATATCCTATGGAGTCAACCCTCATTCTATCATTCTCATGTAGGTCACCATGGTGGCCCCATAGTTCGACTTTGGGTTGGGATGTCAGCATAAAGAGTATATTTTGGACATAGTACATATGGTTGGGTAGAAAATCACTCTTACATAGCCAATTGCTTGGATCTTATTTATTTAAGGATAAGTATTCTCTTGTATTTGAATATGTAATTTGTTTAATTGATTATTGTGATAAGTATGTTGATATATGCATGCTATATGTGTGTCGATAGAAATTTATTCTTTTGGTATGTTTAATTATGATTCTACACAAATATTTTAAATGTTATGAATTTTTAATATGGAAAGCGCAAAATTTAGAGGCCCCAAATTAGTTCATATCCCCCTCTGTTGGTCAAATTGATGGAAGGGTATGTTACATTTTATGCCTGGTCTCATGGATTAGTTTGGGTGGGGTATCTTTGCATACATTTTATTTTAACCCCCCCTTTGGGGTTTTAGGGTGTAACATCTCCATAAAAAAAAAAATTGTATATACTTTTTCCTTTCTTTTTACTGTGATGAACAGTAGTTGGATTCGATGTTAATTAAACATTTGCACTAATAATTAAAAACATCTGTAAGCTGATCATGCTTAATTTCTTACCCTGGTATTCTTCCTACTGGTTAGAAGAGTATTATGGCTGACATGCTGCTTACTTGGCTACAGCTAACATCACTCCGTATGTTGATATGCAGGCACACTTATGATATCGGAATGACACAGAAAAGGATTACTAAATTAAGTGTAACTCAACATATAGGTTTTCTGACAATGTCTAGCTGACTATACTTCAGGTCCTTATTTATAGAATACTTATTACCCGGTGCAAGGCAATACCACTCAATATCATGTATCACGAGGGACTATACTCTATTATAAAAGAGTAGCTTGGGGTAATCTCTAATGCAGGTCAACGTTGGTCTTTATGTTACGATTGTTCAGCATCACACTTATTAGAGTGCTTGACACTTATGGACAACTTATTATACATTTGGCCATATAATGAATAGCATATATAGAATTAACCCCTTCGAATGTATACCCCTTGAAACTATTCCTATGAATATATCGAAGATCACATCCTATGGTTATCCACATGTTAATCTCATGCTATAACTATTCAAATGTGATACATGTTAAAGTACCTACTGTAAAAATCAGGTTTAAATCTTCCGACTCAGAAACTAAGGTAATCTCCTGGAAAAACATAATCATATCGACCTGTCTTACGAGCCAAGACTTATGCTGGGATTTGATGTACCAAGCAGTGGTACTATGTTATTTAACTCAACCATGAAATCGAGGATTCACAGTTCTATTTGTACTCTTCGATGCGTGCCAGCAAGCTCAGCGTGGTACTGAGCCATGTGACCACATTAAAGGCATCTTAAATGAGCAGGTGACAAACGCCCATACTAGCATTGGTTTCCAGATTGAACTAAACTCCATTTAAAATAAAAACCCCTGTTTCCATTTGGGCATGGCTGTTTGCCTCTCCAGTATTGGGCCGAGGCTCTATTGCTGTGAGCCTAAGTAACTATGCTGGAAACTAGACCGAATATATAAGGGAGGTCACGCTCTGGTTCTTTTCCATGATGGTGTTTAGAAGGGATGAAACCCCGTAGCCGAGGACGCTGTTGGATGGTGGCTCTCAATGATAGATTGAAGGAGCTATGGCAACCTCTCTGTCGCATGGGTAAGAGTCCTAACTCAAGATGCAGATCTTTCTTCTAAATTTTACATAGATGTCAACTATTCTAGATACTAACATATTTTCTTGTGCTAGTGGCAGGTTGTTGTCGAGTCATCCATGTGCAGGGCGATTTGGGTCTGTTCCAAATGGTAAGCAGCATCGCTCCAAAAATCTCCGCCATTGTAAGGAAGGGATACTGAGTGATGACCCCCTCGGTGATGGTAGGTTCAGGGTTTAGCAGTAGATAGTTTCCTCTTAAAGAACTTATCAATTAGTCTATGGTGTGGGCTTCTAGGCCAGGGATTTAATGTAATAACCTCTGTATGACACGTTTATTGTTTGAAAAAGGCTTTCGAATGACCCCTGTAACTAGAACTCGTTATTTTCTTCAAATGGTTGAAAGATAAATCTATGAGTTTAATATAGTTTTTCTGTAGCTGTATGCTAGATCCCTACATACATTTTCTTCAGATTTATATTTTTAACCCTGTAGATAATCAATTTTCTACCTTTATGCGAATGATAATTTTTTGCTATCACTGGATGGGAAAGGGTGTACACCTTCATGACAAATTATCGTATTGTGTTGCTTTGTTTAAAATATAACTGCTAAGAGGATTTTCGAAGGACAGCGTAGGGTTTAGAGAGGGTTTACAATTGCCAAAGCGTGACAGATTCTATGTTGTATTTCCTTATATGCCTCTTAAATATTTGTTATGTATTTATATGCTGTGAGGATAACCTTGTTGTATATAACAACATTGATCAAATGTTGTTCTGCCAAGCTTAATGCCTGTTCTATTTTGGTATGATTACATTTAAAAACTGTTTGGGATATGTTTACCGATTTCTTCCCTTTCAATCTCGGGTTTTTCATTATCTATCTCTATTTAAGCCTTGCAGGGAATTTGAATATATATATATATATACCGTTTAAAATGTTCTATCACCTCTATGATAACAACTAATTTAACATTTATAATTTACAATTTCGATAATCCCAAAGCCAAGTCCACGTGAGTGCTCAGGGTCGAATCTTACCAATGTTTGTGGTGTACTGCAATACAGCAGTGGTTGAGACGCATGATCAAAGGTGTAATAAGATACAGCAGTCGAGATCTTAAAACAATGTTATCAATGATAACACTAACTGCCAAGATTCGTCATTCCCAAGTCTCTTTGAACTTTTCCTATTTAGGTATTAATTGCCTGTACAAGCATTTTTCTTTTGGAGAAGCTTCACGGCCAAACCCTAGGGAATGCGACTATGCTCCGAATTAGAAATAGAATTTTATTTTTTAATGACAGAGGAAAAATAGTATTGATCTCCACACGGTCCACTTATTGCACTTGGCCGTAACTAACCATATGGTGATCAACAACGAGAATGCAGAAGTTATACTAACTGGATATTCCTGGCCTGAAAAGTTATTTGGATCCTATTCGACCATACAGAGGTCCTCATTTATCTTTGGAGAGGTAATAAAAGGTTACTACAACAGCTATTATTTAAGTAAGGGAAGTCGATTTTAGGGTTTCTCTACCCTTCAACATTGAACACTAACCCAGCTCTCAACGATTGCTATTGCAGAAAAATAATATAAATAATAAATCGACTTCTAATAATACAAATCAATAGATTAACTTCCAATTAATACAAATCAATATTTCTATAATTCAATCTTTGCGGGGCAATTTTCTGAATAACATTCCTCACATTTTATCACTAATGTCCGAGTACAACGCCGATTGAAATTACCAGTCTCAAGCTATCTTAATCTATGACAATGAATAACTTAGGTTAAATGAAAAAGAAATCCCCACGGAAGTAATATCCATTTCTATCCTTCATCAGATCTAACATTTTGACAGTAATATAACTATCATTTTCCCTTATGCATAACATCTTAATTTCATATAATCTAGCTGGAATAAAATAATGAAAAGTGCTGAAAGTCTATAATCAGAAAACCCTGGAACTGGTAACCCGAATGAAGCCGGAACAACCATGTTCCACCCAACCATAGATCAGGTACAAACACCAAGTCTGACCGTAATCACCCGCGAGCCAGATGCATGCATGAAAAGTGTGGACAGTTAACCTCAAAACTCAGTCACATTTTCTGGAATCCCTTTCCTAACACAGAGTGCTCACACAGCAAATGTAATTCTCTCCGGCATACTCAGCAGCATCCTGCCTCTCACATATGCCATCCCTTTTATAGTTTTTGCCTAGGTCTTACCATTAGCAGCCAATTCCTCATGGAATTTTCGAAGCTAAGTAAATCCCTGATTTTCACGGTGTGTCTAGTGTCTTTTACACTTCTGACACTTGTTCTGGTTTCCTAGAGGTTAACTCTAACTTGTCCCCCACTTTTCCATGCATGATCTCCTCATTTAACTTGGTTGTTCCTGCTCATCCTTTTATTAATTAAACAAATAATTACAATAAAAGTTGTTTCTTACAATAGTCCTCCTAGGACTTCTTCTGCAGATTTTTCATCTAGCCCTCTTATTGAAATGAATTTCACAATGATAAAAATATATAAATATATATATATATATTTTAAAACAAAACATAATGTCCTATCATTATTTTTGGGGGACGTCACATAGGGTTTTACCCTATGCCTCTTATGGAGATTTCCCCCTCGACTCATGCGACGAATATAAAATTTCTATGGGGGTTTTCTCGGTTGATAAAATGAGTGTTTGAATATTGTATCTTTATCTCTTTCTTTTGTTAATGTGGCCTAGCAATGTTCTCCCTCGTCTGTATTGAAGTTGCAACTATGTAATATGTTTCACTTGTATATATTTAGGCATTCAGCTCATATAGCCTTAGTTTAATTTTGATCTTCTTCGGAAGGTTCGACCATACATTGATTTATTGTTGAACCTCAATCGAGCTTGGGGTATGCTCTCATGCATCGACCCTATTACCATGATAGAATTATTCTGATTATCATAATGTACATTGCTAGTTAGTTATTGTTTACGTTTCTTGGTACTGCATGCACCGTCATTTGGTTAATGGACATCGTGACTGGTAAGGGAATGTCCATTTATATTTTTATTTACTATTATTATAGCTTAACCTATCGTGCTTCCCCAAAACCTAAATGCTTTGTAAGCGGAGAAACTGGGCTAAGTCTGCTGCTCGAGGCCATGTATAGTTTTGCATTACCATTTGATATCTGTTTTTTTATATATCTTTGAAGATAGAGATCAAGGCCTGCATTAGATTAAACATTATGCTCGTTAGTTTTAAAGCTTTCATTCTTTTGTTACTTACATTATAGGATTCCATGCTGATGTTATTTATGTCGTGAATTTCCTGAGCTATGGATTGGGGAGCAGTCTAAGCCTATTCTCCATACTTATACTTAAAATAGTGCTTCTGTTTAGTCGTAATTTGAATCGTATAGTTTTATGATAAAGGTCGCGATGCCCAACTCTACTTGCTTTGTAGTTATTTAGTCATGGTATATGAATTGTTTAGTATATGAATTCGATGTTGGGTTGTTTACTTAGTTGATGACGATACCATTTGATTAGCTCGAACTAATTCCAATCTAGGGTTGTTTACTTAGTTTATGAGGATACAATTTGATTAGCTCGAACTAATTCCAATCTAGGGTTGTTTACTTAGTTTATGAGGATACAATTTGATTAGCTCAAACTAATTGCAATCTAGTTATTTATTTAAAAAAATATAATGCTATGAATAAGTGCTTCTGTGTACTAAGGTTGATAGTTACATTATAATATTTGATCTACGTCTATAAATAAATAGATGTCCTTTGTAAGCATTAGCATAGAAGTAAATAACCACTATCTTTAATAGTCTAAGGAGTAATCCTAATCATGAAAGGATTAACTTGAACAATAGTTATAGTCTAATGTTATTATTTTTACCATTCTCATAAAAAATTACAACTTAAACATAAGTAAAACCACTCTATGAGGGTTTGTAGAGACATGAGATTAAAATTTTAACGAGTAGATTTTACAAACTAAACTCATAAATAAATATGAAATAGGAAACACTTCTTTTAAACAAAGTTATGGGTTAGTATAGTGACTAAAATATTGAGTATCTAGTAACTATACATGAAAGAATATGTGTTGAAAATAAACTACTAACTAGACGGAACATTATAACTAAAATAAACATATTAGAAAACATTTGGAAGTAGACACACTAGAAACACATATGAACCTGTTTAGCTTGTAGATGAAATGAGAGTCGGAACAACCACGTTCCACTCAATCACACACCGAGCAACCAATCTACTTTCTCAGCAATCACCCCTAAGTGTAAACCATAATATCATAAGCACTAACATGTCCTTCTCCCATTGAAGTAGAACTCTTTCACACAGAGAAGTTCCCTCAATAGTATCACTTAAGAAAATCACCGAATAACCAAACAAACTCTACCATTCGATCCTAAAGATCACTCTAATAAAATAAATCTCCATAAATATTTATTAACTAGGATCACAATAAATGTGGAATTATTGTTTATTGGGTCTCACAAAACCTATAATAACACCAATGAAAGAATATGTAATCTTTGGATATTAATAAGGTGGAGAATGAAAAATGTTTTTTCCTATATTTCTCTTCTTTGACCACATTATGTCTGAATTTCATAATATTTGTTACATTACTCGTTTTGGTACTGAGAAGATGGAGAGTAGAAAACATTCCTTTAAACTCTTTTTCTATATTCACTACTATTTCAAATTATTTACAACTCTAGTAATAACCATATAACTTATTAACATATAAAAGAAAAATAAAAATATGGTATATTAATCACTATTATTATCAACATAATTATAGTAAAATATATTCTTATTTTTATAGTAAAATATATTCTCATTTTTCATCATGAATGGAAAGAAATTATATATATTTTGGATTTTACAAAAATGATTTGTATTTAAATTTATAAAATATAAGGATAATTAATTAGATTATTAAAATAATATTAGTATGTAAAATTCATATATAATATTATTTAAACATGTATGTAATTAATAATTATAATATATAATATATTCATAGTTTTAATTTTTTAGGAATGGGCTAAACTCTAGACCGTTTGTACCTTTACAGGCCATTTTCACCGGAATCGGGCGAAAGTGAAATTGCTGAAACTATGATTTGGGTTGCTTGAATTGCAATTTTGGTTGCAGGAATGGATTCAGCGACCTCGATTACCCCTGGGGCACCCCGATTATGCAATTCTAGCAACCCAAAACTGCCATTTAAGCAATTTCAGCCAGATTTTCGCCAAAAAAATCACCAGATTCTTGATGCAAACGATCTAGAGTTTAGCTTACTCTAATTTTTTATAATAAATTTTAAAATAATAATTGTATATCTTTCCATTTAATTTTGTTATTATTTGAATATTAAATAAAACCTTTTACATAAGGGAAATGAAAGAAATAATTGTATTAAGCTCAAGATCTAATTTCAAATATTTAAAGTGAAATATAAATTTACATTCACAAAATGTTATATATTTAGAAAAAATATTAAATTTTTTTATAAATAAATTAATTATCAAATATAATTTTTAAAAATTATAATTCCCTGAATAGAATAGTTAAGAAAATCACCGAATAAAAGCAAAATCTCTGAAAAAATCACCGAATAAAAGCAAAATCTCTGAAAAAATCACCGAATAAAAGCAAAATCTCTGAAAAAATCACCGAATAAAAGCAAAATCTCTGACACTTCTGTAATAAGACATCAACAAACTCTACCGTTCGATCCCATTGAAAATCCGATCCAGTGTCTCACATTTCAGTCACGTTCAATTTGAAATTTTAACTCAACACTTTTACAAAACTTATCGTAACCCAACGGCTTTATTTGAATTTCCTGAATAGTATCCGTTACGAAAATAACGACCGTTTTGTGCGTTTGAACTCCATAAAACGTTCTTTTTTTCTTGTGATTATTGTATGATCTTTGCTTTCACTTACCTCCCACGCCCCTCTCTCTTTGTTCGGCCTTGTGAACGCTCTGTCAATGTGTTGAGCCATCATGTTATATTGTTTGATCTCTGCATTGTATATGAGAGGGGAAATCGTGCCAGACTCACATTTGGGGAACTCATGGCAGAATCACATAAGAAAATGCGGCATGGAGTTCAATTGGCGAACCTGATGTGCATATGGCTTCCTTCCTTCTCGTTATTTCTTTCTTTTGATTATTTTATATGATGAATCTTGCATTTCAATTCATCAATCGAAATTTGATTTCTAACTTCTTTCAATTTGTGGTGTTAATTTTTAATCACAGAATTGAAGAAATTAAGGAACTGTGCTTTTCATGGCTTCTCAGCGAATGCGACTGATATATTTGAGCAGGAACATCGAAAACAGCTGGATCGTCTAAAGAAGAAAATGAGACAGGTAAATAAACCTACCGTTTCCCTCTCATAGCTTCCTAACGCAATAGAAACACAAAATCCATGTTTATAATGTAATAATTTCTTCACTCTATTTTTTCTGTTTTGATTCAATTGTAATTGAAATTTGTCAATGAAAATTCTCCCTTCATTCTGATTTGATTTTTGTTGTTTTAAACTTTATTTCACAAGAAGGAACCGTTGAGTTGATGTCTTTGGTGGCTCTAATTTTCTTTCCTTCCTTTCCCTGATTTGAAACAATTGAGAAGGCACTGTGGCGTCTACACAGCTGGGTCGTCTACACAGCTGCATCGCCTACACACCCAACTGCAAAAGAAAATGAAACAGCTGGATCGTCTACACGCCCAAATGATGCAGAAGAAAATGAAACAGGTACATCGTTTCCCTTTCATATATTCCTAATGCAATGGAATAAAATAAAATCCATATGTTCAAAATATTGTGGAATGCGTATAAAATCTGAAATTTATATTAGATTGATTTAACGTGGCAGATTAGTTTGCATAGTTTCTGCATATAAGAATTTTCTAGTATTAATTGGTGCGAAACCACCTTAATTATTATAATAGGGAACTCTCTAATGTTAAGAAAGTCTTATGAGTAAACTAAGTTTTCTAAATTGATCTTACTTTATTCTTGTCTTGTCCAAACGCTCGGATGTAGGGTTACTCCTTCCCACTCTTAAAATTTGTTAAATGGTCAAGAGGGTTAGTTTTATAGTCGGAAATAAGATTGATTCCGGGTTAATGTGGTGCCTGCTATTTATTATAGTCTCTGGATAATGGTTTTAGGAGAAGATGTCATCATGTAATTATAATTTTGCCTTTGATTCTACGTTAATGCGCGTCCGTTAGTTACACTGATCCATAGTATTTATTACATGTTCCTTTCTCTTTCGAACTGAGGATGCGAGGGGATGCAAATCTGGCCGGCTGGTTTCACATTAAATGAAATTTTATCTCTGCCATTTGCCGTCTATTCTTGGTGTTATATTATATAATTAGGAGCAGAGGATGTCATATAATTATAGCTCCACCGATGAATTATTCTTGGTGTTATATTATATAATTAGGAGGACTTTTGTTATGTAGAATTATCGATTAGGGTTTTTACTACACGTATGTTCTCCGAGCCAGTTTAGGAATGCACAATCAAGGATCCGAGGCCGTTTAAGAACTCGAGGGGTTGTGATCTTCTAAAACCCACCGACTCAAAGTTAGGTCCAAATGATTAGTAAACTTGCAGTTTAGTTTTTTCTTACTTTGTGGGAACTTTTCAGAAAATTTATGATATATAATTATCTGCATAAGTTAGCTATTACTGAGATAAAAAATTAGAAAAGAAACAAAAAAGTGTTACTGCGTTTTTAGATCATGACTCATAAATATAATGGCTTCAAACATATAAGTAATTCTTGAATATAGTTATGTGCAATTATAAATATTAAAATATAATTAATATGTATAATTATAAATATGTTATTATGAAAATATATAAGTAAAAAATAAGTAATTAAATTCTTTTGAAATATTTGTTTAATCTACTTGGAGTAATTTACAAAGATTAAAGTTAGTAAAGATTTGTAACAAAGAGATTTCTATAAATCACTTATCATTGCTTGAATTTGTGACAAGATATTTGCATATATTTATTAATATATTTATAATTTAAGTAAATATATTAAAGTTTAAAATTAATAATTTAAAAATATATATAAATATTAAGTTCATTTTTTTAATATTTTGAAATTTAAATATTTTTAATTATGGATTAAAATTCTTTTGAAAAAAATCAATTATAGATTAAGTACTCGTCATCTTGATAGTTCGACATGTCAATTAAAATTGAATCATAATTTTATGTTGCATACCTAAATTGATTTTCTCCTTTCGGTAACGGCCAAATTTAAATATTTTTAATTGGTTCATTATACATGAGTGCGCTGATCTTTTCTTTATTATCGTGTGAGTCCGTCCGTCTATTTTAATAATTACTTTTGTCTGTCGTGTTAATCTAGCGCATCACTCTTAACTTCAATATTACCTGAATCTGTTTTTTTAAATGATTACTTCATGATGAATTTATCTTCTCTATCCCAGTAATTTAGGGGATTCTTTTAAACTCTTAATATCAATTTTATTTGTCTGGAAAGATTTTTAGTGAGGATTTGCTTTTCAACTTGGTGTTTATTTGTCTCATTAATATAGTTCATCCTTCTTAACTCTTAATTTCAATTTGATCTGTGGGGATATATTTTGACTGCTATCATCTTTTTCAATTTAGTGTACATCTTTACTCTTAATTTCAATTTTGTGGGGATATATTTTGACTGCTATCATCTTTTTCAATTTAGTGTACATCTTTACTCTTAATTTCAATTTTATCTGCTGAGTTTAATTTCAATTTTATTTGTCTGGAACTATTTTTTAGTGAGGATTTACTCTTCAACTTCGTGTTTATCTGTCTCATTAATATAGTTCATCCCTCTTAATTCTTAATTCAATTTGATCTGTGGGGACATTTTGATTGCCATCATCTTCTTCAATAGTGTACATCCCTATTCTTAATTTAGACAGATTTTTATACTGAGGATTTCTTCTCAATCAGCTTTTTCAATTTGGTGATGTGTATAACTGTAGACAATAATATCTATAGTTAGTTAAAACCATAGAAAACTATTTTTTAAGGTTTGTTACATTTTACTTACCTTTCTAAATTTTTTTAAGATTTATGTTTCATTATATATAATTATAATTAATAGTATAGTTTTATTTTAACTTAAAGTTAAAGAAGGATAATAAAAAAATATAAACACAATTTTTCTGGTATTTAAAAAATAGACATTAATAATAATAATAATAAAATCAAATTTTCTTTTACACTAATTTTAATTTATTAAAATTATTCATATAACATATATATTTAAATTATAAATACATTTATAATATAAAAAAGATATTTTAAACCAATCAAATTAATAAACATAATCTTATACTTAATTATGTCTAACTCATCAGTTTTTATAACTATTAACATAACTTAAATCACACTAAAAATTTACAAAATAGATATGATTAATCAAAATATCAATACTCTAACGAAACAGAATGTCACTGATCGAATTGGTCTTTCTTCATGTCATTACTCAGCAGTTTTTAGAACACCTTTTCCAAATAATCTCAAGTTTGGCTTTGTGTAATGTTAGTAATGAAATCACATAAAAAAAACTCAGTAATGAAATCACATAAAAAACTCAGTAATGAAATCACATAAAAACCTCAGTAATGAAATCACATAAAAACCTCCATTTCATTTTCCAATTTTCTGCATAATTCCAATCTTCATAATTTCATTTTCCAATTTCCTCCACAATTTCAATCTTAGTTTCATCAATGGTATTTTCTTGAATTAGTTATGTCATAAAGTTTCTTTAAATTACCCTAAACTTGCCAGGTCACATAGTCATAAAACTAAATTACAATTTCAGCATGGTTCTAAATTATGTAAGGTCATTCTTATTTATATAGGAATGAATTTTAAGCACAGGGGGATATAATTAAAATGAACTTTGCAATTTAGTTTTGATTCTCATTTTAACAAACTAATCTTAACTATAACACTTAATTATAAAATTATATATAAATATAATTTTGGTGATTTTAACATAAATAATTTAAAATCAATTTATTTTAATATATATATTTATTTTTTTTCTTTTCTATTAATTTTAATTTATTTTTAATTTCTATTTTAAAAATATAAACATAACACATATACTTAAATATCATCTTATTCTTTCTATATATTTATTCTTTTCTTTTTCATTAATTTTAATTTCTATATTTTAAAATTATAAACATAACACAAAAACCTAAATTATAAATACTTCTTAAAAAAGAGAATTAGTATACATAATCTTAGTTTCTTTAAATCATATTTTATTGAATTAATTATAATATTTTATATAATATAATTAAAAATTAATTTATTAAATTAATTATAATATTTTATATAATGTAATTAAAAATTCATTGATTAAATTAATTATAATATTTTATATGATGTAATTAAAAATTAATTAACATCAAGTTCAAAAACACAATTAAAACTAGTTACAAATTCGTAAAGATTTATTTGTAAACTAGATTTAAGAGCTATATGTAATGAATCAGCGTGCTAACGCAACCATTATAAAAATTTTCCTTTTCCAACAAACTAATTATTCTTGATAGCTCTTTGGAATGGTTTTCAGGAAAATGCTACATTGGAAAATCCACAGCGTCTTTCTATGCTTCACTACACTAATTAATATCTCAAATAAGTTGCAAAAATTATGTTATATATTAATTGGAAAATGGTTTTTTATTTTAGTTTTATTAGGGATCATAGCTATTCATTTTAGTTTTATTAGGGAAAATGCTTTTTTATATATTTTAGTTCTAAAAAGAGCCTCTAGAATCACATTCATTCATTTTACAAATTTTTGTAATGTTATTGCCGAAAACATCTTTTGTTTAAAAATTTTATCATATTATTCTTCAATTAATTCCTAACATTTTTTTATTCTCATTATTAAATTGTTATTTTTTTTTTTATCATCAATATGCTAAAATATCCAATTATTAATATAAATTTTTTTAAAAAAATTTTTATGGCTTTATATAAAATACCATTTTTAAGATGGCATAAACAATTAACTTTATAAATAATTAATTTTATAAAAAAATATTTCACAATTTTCCATGTCAATCTAATGTTAACACATCTCTCTCAACTCTCAATCTCAATTTTCTCAATCTATGATAATCAATGCTCTTGATTTACAAATACAGTACATCTTATTCTACTTAAGGTAACCCAATCCCCCCTCATCCATATTTTTCAGTTTAACAATTGAGTTTAGTATTTGTTGATAACTTGACGATTACAATTGCAATTGCATAGTGATCTTACCTACATTTCAACCAAGCTGGATTACAAAGCATATTTATGACTAATTTCATTTATGGTTAGTTTTAGGAAAGGAATCAATTTGTATTACTACTGTTTTTTTGGTCTCTCTTTTTTAAAAATACTTGGAGGGTTTTATGATAAAATGGGCACTGACATTATAATTAATAAAAGTAAGCACCTTGCATAAAAGTTTGACTTGGATTGACATAGATATTACCTATATGTATATTATACTAAATAAAAAAGAATACCATTTATAAAATATTGGTTGGTTTGGATTTACACTTTTTATAATTTAAATTTTCCATAATGAAAAAGAATATCTCCTCTAAAATATTGGTTGAGTTGGGTTTATATTTTTTATAAATGAAAACATGAAAATTTAAACTGGGCCACTCTACCAAGAAAATTTAAATGAGATCACCCCTACTAAGAAAATTTAAATTGGGCCACCCCATGATTATTATTAGGCTATTAAAATGGTTGAGAACTGTCCATATGACGTCTCAGAATGAGCAGAAAATAACGTCTTCTCAGAATGAGGATTTTCAATTTTTTTTCAAATTTTAACTTTACAAGATGATCCAAATATTTAAAATCACCAATCCTAATCATTAAAATATTTATTTCATGAAAGGTATAGCTTCTCATAGGTTAATAGATTATTAGTTCAAACCAAGCTTAATAGGTTATCCATTTTACAATTTTTTTCTCTGTTTTAGAGTAATGGTCTCTAATCTTTATTTTTCTATTTGTCTTCTAAGTAATGGTCTCTGATCTTTATTTTTCTATTTGTTTTCTAATTAATTGTTAGAGGAGTTTTAGGTTTCTTTCTTTCTTTTATCAAGTCATTTAATTTTATTTTTTAAGTAAGTATTTATGAGGATTTGAACTTGTGATCTTCATTTTACAATTTACTATCTCAAGTACTCATTAGCAATTGCTCTAGCCATAGTACACAATCAAAACATTTAATTAATATAGTCTAACATTTAATGATTAATTTAGTTTATCCATTCCTTTTGTAAATCTAATGTTAGAAAATCCAAGGATAAGGTGGTCACTTGGTGTGAGAGATGGATTTATTCCATCCACCTGAGTTCAATTCCATTGAAACATCTTCTTAGCTTTCCTTCACGCTTTAATCTTTTCTAGTTCGTTTTCTCTTAGCTTTTCTTCTGGCATTTGATGATAACTTGTATTCCAACTTGAATAAGCTCTAGATAAGTTACAGAAACATATAAAACCACTGAATTTGTAACTTTACCTGTGACCTTAGCCTCTTGGTATCCATCTCCAACTCTTAGGGATTCAATCTACGCTATTCGGCCTTGAATTGCGAATGATTGCTTCGCCTATACCTATCCATGCTTCTACCCTTTTACATATCAATGGAAGCTTCTAACTAATTTATAGCATTCATGGGGTGTGGAAGGTTCATTGGGGTATGCTTTTTCATCTTTTTTATTGTTGGGCAGTGAGGAGGTTTTGTGTGGATGGGAAGTGTTGCTTCTCGGGTGCTGATATATTTAAAATGTGAATACTGCTTAAGTGTTTCATCCAAGCAATTGCTACTAGAAAGGTCCATATGACAAAACAAATATCATCTTTAGGGTGATACTAACAATTAACATGTGAAAAGAGTGTTTTAATTTCCACTCATATAATTAAACTCACATAATTCCTAGTTTATGTATACCGGTATATACTAATAAAAATTTATTATAGAGGAATCTTGGATGTTCCTTTCCCAAATTTACTTTCTCTATTTTCCTCACATTTAATGCCTCCTAATTTCTTCCTTCTATGCAAGTTAATTTTGTTGATTACTTTGATGATTAATTTACTTGTTCCCTCTCATCTTGCAAAGATAAGATTGGTACATCCCTCTCAAATGTCAATTTCAATGCTAATATGCACACATTTCTCTCACTCTCAATTTCAATTTTCTCTTTGGTTAATTGGTACCATTTGTGTTAATTGATGCTATGGATTTTACAAAGAAAGCACATACTACTCATGTAATCAAATTTTTTTTTTAACATCATGACTTACCTATGGTTTTCCTCTTTATCATCTTTTTTCAGTTTAGTGCTTTGTTATACATAATGTGAGGCTCCATAAATGACAATTATTCTTACCAATGTATTATACATTTCTTTGTTAACTAAAGTTGTGCACTTTGAACTTACTTGGTGTTCAACTACTTTTAGTTAGTAGAGTAGTCTAGTTTTTGAAAGGGATATCATTCATGTGGGAATACATGGTTGTTTCTCTGTTTTAAGGGTGTTTTGTTTTAAGGGTGTTTTGTTTTAAGGGTTCCTATTAAACATGTAGGTGGATTATAGTAACAAATATTACTTAGATGTTAAAAGATGTTGAGAATTGTGTTTAATTGAAGTGGAATTTTTCTACCTCATAAGAAGATGTAATGTTGATTTAGGAGTACATGACATCTTATTTTTACCATTTAACCATTCCTTGGGGAAATACCAAGATCTTCTAAAATAAAATTAAGAGTAGAAGTAGCTATTATTAAGATTAAAATTAATTATAAGTTAATTTTTTTCAATTTTAGATTATGGTCATTGATCTATATCCATAACTACCTTATCATTAGTAAACTTCTTTTTAAGTAATAAGACTAATTGTCAACTTCTTTTTTACACAATGTTTTATTTTACATAATAAAACTACTAACCTATTAGTAATCAGTTAGTGTAAAGCATTAATTAAACCATTTTTAAAGAGTGTCAACACAAGAGAATAATCATTAAACTGTATATGGCATTTGTTTTTCTTCTATTCCTAATACTGTGTTTGGATTTCAACGATATATTGTTAATCCTAATCCTATGCCTTTACAGTGCATGCACACATAGACTTCAAATATTTTGACCTAGCATATACACAGTTTTAGAAAAAAGAATCTGTATTCAATGAATCTCTCAGCATTTTATATATTTTTCCGGCCGATATATCTCTATGATTTGTCTGTAGCCGCCCATGGTTCCAATCCCAGTTTTTTTCAGTTTTAGAAAAAAGAATCTGTATTCAATGAATCTCTCAGCATTTTATATATTTTCCTGTCGATATATCTCTATGATTTGTCTGTAGCCGCCCATGGTTCCAATCCCACTTTACCTTTATTAAAGATTTATATGCAGAAAAACACACGATCATGGTCACATGTATTTACAAACTCTTTTTAATATTTTTACCAGTAGTCAACGAATTCTTTCTATACCAATAATTTCTTTCCATGGAAAGAATACGAATTCTTTAATCATTTCAAATATTTTTAATATTTTTACATTTCCTAGTCGCACATTGTTACACGCTTATATGTTTTTCGAATTCTTTTCCGATGCTACATTGGAAAATCCACGGCGTCTTTTTATGCCACGCTGGCACTAATTAATATCTCCAATAAATTTCTATTGTTCAAACTATTTGCAAAAATTATACTATAGATTATCTAGGAAACGGTTCCCTGTTGTAGTTTCATTCAGAATCACATTCATTCAGTTGTAATTTAAAATTCATTTCTTGTCAATGATTTCCTTTCATAATTTCAATTTTGATAGTTTTTTCACATCTAGTAAATTTCTGTTTATATTTGTAACTTAAAATCCATTTAGTTTCAACAATTTCCTTTCTTAATTTCAGTTGGCATTTTCTTCAAATTAAGATACTGATTTAGAAATATAATTCACTATTACATCTGCTTTAAATGAGAATAGAAAATGTGATTACTATAAGAGATCAACAAACTGGTTAAAGTTTGTATTGAGGATTTTTAAGTACTTTGTGAATATTAAAATCATCTCAAAATTTTAAATTCATCACTTAAAAATTTAGTTGATTTAACATTTTTCTTTAAATTTATTTATTTAAATTTAAATATTAAACTTTAATCACTGTTGTTGTGCAATCACTACTTCCCAATTATAATGTAATCATTTTATGTAAAGTAAAAAAAAATATTTCTATGAGATTATAGCTTGTCACAAATTATCAATCAATTATCTGTTCAAGTCTAACATTTTACTTATTATACAATTTTTTCCAATGTTATTGCTGAAAGAAGTTTAATTTCTCCACTATTTTGGTTTCTTATTAAGTAAAGTAAATATAATGTTACCATGAATAATAATAAATTTAAAGTTCTTAGGAACAAATCTCATTGTTTTTTAGGTCATTTAGACATTTTTTTTTCCTTCTAAAACTCTCAAATCCATTATTGTACAATTATCTCCATTTTATTCAAGAAAGACTTTGAGAAATTTATCATATTACTATTCAATTAGTTCTTACCAATCATTTTGATTTTTCATTTAATTGATCATTTTCATTACATGTTTCTTCAATTAGTTTCTACCCATTTTTTTTATTTTTAGTTTAATCAAGGGTTTTCATCAAATATTATTTGTAAATTTTATTTTCTTAATTTTTTTTTGAACACCAAAATCCAATTAATAATATAAATTCTTGCAAATGTTGTGACTCTTATCTATTTATGATGAGAGTGCTTCAAACACACAAAAAAATTTAGAAAATAATATTTATGTCCACTAAACTCATAAAAGCTCTACTTCAAAGTAACCTTTCCAAGACACTTTCATATATTTTTCCCAACTTGATTTGGAAATTTTTCTTAACTTGATTTGCACTCTTTCCTTCTCATTGGGCACCTCATTTTCTGTAATTTTTAGTTTTTATTGAGGATTCTTAACTTTCAATCCTTCTCTTATTAAAACTTAAAACTTTTAGTTAACATATTATGAAATTTAGTTTATCCTTCTTTTCTTGTAAATTTAAAGTTAACATATTCTCTCAATTTTTTGTTTTGATTAATTGATAATATCTATATTAATTGCTATTTTTAATTTTAAAAATATATTATAATTAAGTTTAAATTCTATTATTATTATTTACTTAATTTATAATTTATATTAAAATTAGCTATAACGCACTTCTTTGTCTTAAAAAACTATATTTTAACCTTCCTTATAATCCTTTTATGAAACTTATATGTGAGTAATATAAAACCTTAGTTTGTTTAGACTTACACCAAAATCTATAGTTCAACCCTAAAAGAAAATCTTATACTGTATAATCAGGTTGTGTAAAGCAACACAAACCCACGGTCATGCAGTAGTCAACTATGCACCAAATTTATTTTATTTACTTTCATCCGACATTCGAGATTGATTGTGCGTGGGCATATTGGTTATATATATATATTTAAATTAAGATTACTTTTTAGGTTTTTTTTGGCTTATTTATAATAAATATTATTTTTATTTTTAAAAAAATATTTATGTTTTTTTAAATTATAAATTGTAGTTTAAAATTTATTTTGTATTTGTTATATTGGTTTTTAAAAATTATAGTTTCAATTTATATTAGAATATAATAAGTTTTTTTTATAGGTTGTAGATTATTCTCAATACTTTAGCAGTTGGTAGGCAATATTATTCTAGTTCTAAATATAGGTAGTTCCACGGAGTGTCATAAGCACATATCGAATTCTAGGTAGTTACCTCGTGGCAGTTTCATAATAACGTCTAGGGTATTTATCATATGGGGTAAATGTTTGCTGTCTTCCTTGTTCACTTTCAATGGATTGGATGATTAATATATGAGTTCCTTGTTCCTTAGGCTGAAAGCTTTTAAAAACATAGAATGTAGCTCCCTGCAGTTTTATAAACACATATGTAATTCTAGATAGTTCATGGTTATAATTTGAAATTTTTATTATATAATGATATTATATTTTATATTTTCATAAAGAAGGATTATTTTCATTTTTACAAAATATTGATTAAAGTTTGGTTAAATTCTAAATTATATTATAAAAGATTATTTGATATTTTTTATATTAGTTTTAAAAAATGATTATTATGAAAATAATTTAAATCTTTCTTAAAATAAAATATGAAATAGGAATTATAAAATGTACAGTTATAAATGTAATTATAATTTGAAACTTTTCTTATATTATAATATTATGTATTATATTTTCATAGGTTAAACATGTATCTTTTAATGTTATTATTTTTCTTTAAATTATTATAATATAAAGTGTTTTTGTAACAGAAATTTATAGTGGTGAGTGTTTTACTTATTGTGTATGTATGTTTTTATATATAAAATTATTATTATATTTCCGTATATATTTTTAATGATATACATATTTATTTTAGTTATGTAAAGAACATTTTGAGAAATTATATGGTGATAATTTCCTAATTCTAAATCCTGAATCCTGACACATGTACCTTTGTTGAAAAACCCACTTAATAAATCCCAAATTAGATAACATATCTCTCTCTAAATATCTAACCCTCAAATTCTCTTTCTCACTCTCTAGCCAACCTCTCTCTCCAATAAGCCAATGGAAAGCCGAGAGTAACCACTGGATAGGGTTTCTCTTAACCTTCCAATCATGAATCGTCATCTCCGTGACTGAGGGTAACCACGCGATAGGGTTTCTCTTAACCACGCTGACTGTGTTATGGCTCTTATTTCGCTTACCCTCTTTTGTCTGCAGCGTGCCCGAATTTCAGGATTTCTATCAAATACGTCAATTAATATGTGGCTTCTCTGTCGATCAGAACTTTATGAAACCTAAAAATCCATGCAAGATCAATTTACAGCATTAAAAAAATTGCTATAAATCTGAATGCTTCTCTAATGTGAATTTATTTGTCATTGATGTTCAATTAATGAGTTGTATTATTAAAAAAAAAAAAAAAATCGGAATTCTGTGGCTTCATTCTGATTGAATTAAACTACTTTTAAAGGGATTTAGAAATCTTAATTCTTATTTTTAAAAAGTTTAATTCATCAGCTGCATCTAGATGCATTTAGATCTATGAAAGATCAATTATGGAATTAAAAAATGGCTAAAAATATGAATGCTTCTTTAATTGGAATGTATTCTTTCACTAATATTCCTTAAGTTGCATTGTAAACAAAAATTTTAAATCTGAATGCTCCTTCATTCTAAATTACATTTTGCTTGAATTAAATTTATTTTCTATGAATTACATCTCATGAGATTAATTTATCAATTACATTTAGATCCATTAAAGATCAATATATAGAATTAAAGAAAACGCTAGAAATCTGAATGCTTCTTTAATTTGAATGTATTTTTTCGTATATATATATATAAATAATCTGAATGCTCTTCACTTTAAATTAGATATATTTAGAAATCTCAATGTTATCTTATTTTCTTTGAATTATATTGTTTCATGAAAAAAAATATTTAGAAATCTAAATATTCCTAAGAGATGATAATTTCCCTGTAGAATCTTAAATTGATGAACTATTTAAAAGGATAACACCTTATAAAGCTCTGTGAGATGGCTTCTGTGGAGCCTCCGCTTTTCTCCGAGAGCGGGTTCGAACTAGGCGTGTCGTTCTTTAATAATGTAGCCACTTGTTTCGAATGCTTTTTACTCTATCAATTATAATTTTATTAAATTTCAGTCACGAACTCTGTATTTTAAAGAATGATTAAAATCTGAATGCTTTTTAGAATTTCATTAAGAGCTTTTCATTTTAAAGAATAATAAGAAATCTGAATACTTCTTCTATGTAGAATTGCTCATTTATTGACTTCAATTCATGAATTGCTCATTTACTGACGTCAATTCATGAATTGCATCATAAATAAACAATTACAAATCTTAATGCTTCTCCACTCTAAATTATATTTTCGTTAAATTAAATCCATGAGCTGCATTCTAAAGATAGAAATTCAATTGATCTCGTCTATTTAATCTAATTATGAGCTGTGTTTCTAAAATTCTGGGTGCTCATTGAATCTTTTATTAAGTTTAATTCCTTATCAACATTTAGAAGAAATATTTAAATATCTAAGTACTCAACTTTCATACAGTACATACAGTACAGTTTCATTCATTTCGGTGCGTGACCTGCATTTTACAGCAAATATTTAGTAATCAAATGTTTCTTCTTTGTAAAAAAATTTCACAAGCTCTCTCGCTATATATATTCTTCATAAGCTGCAGCTTGTAAAGAATGAATAATAATAATTACCATCTAGCCATGAGATCAAATGGTTCAACATCCTACCACGTAGTTTTTCAAGATATAGTTGATGTGTTATCCAAATGGGTTTTAGTAGCTTTGTAAACCAGAAAGATGAGAAAGTTAGAAAACTTTTAATTCTATTACCTATGATTGATGACCCTTACTTACGATTATTGATGTCCCTTATTTAAGAGTATGATCTTTTTTATTCTTCCATGCTGCCCATCATTCTTACGAGACCTTTAGTCTGATCATGTATTATTTAATTGCCTTGAAAGATATATATGCTTAAAATTAGGCAGTATCCCAGTTCATGTTCAATTATAATGGAAGAAATCTGTGGAATTACACAACACCAACCGTTATGCAACCCTTTTCCTGTACATTCAATTAAATTCAGTCCGATTAAGAAGAAAACATTTGTGCATTGAGATCCTTGGTGCGGTTCGGACTCCTTCTTCATCGTTCTTGCAGGAGAGATCCTGGAGGTATTTGCCATTTGTTTCAGGATCAGGAAGGTAAAAAATAAATTTGGATTTATAAATGTAGAGTTAAGATATAAATTTAAGGTAAAAGAGGAAATAGATATTTGATAAAAATTTAGAAAGAAGATGGAGTTAAGATGTAAATTTAGGGTAAAGAAAAATTTAGGCTCTGAACCATTTATTTAACCTATGTATTTGGGCACATATTTGAACCATTTAACGTGAAGATCCATTCCGACCTAGTATCGGTACATCACCTCACCATTGAATTTTGAGGGGATTGGGTTTTGCAGGAGTTTTAGTTTAACCTCACCACCAAAGATCTTGTCTCCCTTTTTGTACGCTTGGATTATACTGACCGTCTTGAAAACGTCCTTGTAATCTTTGAGTGTAAATCTTCACAGGGATCCTGAAAACGTCCTTGTAATCTTTGAGTGTAAAAGGCAACTTCTTTGTAGTCAGTATTTTTTTCTTTTCTGAAGAAATAAAAATTTCCCTTCGCTGGTCATCTTTGTTAGAATAATAATGGAGAAATACTTATGTTAGTATATTGTTATATTGTTTGTGTACGTGTAGTTCCAGATCCACTATTGTAGGAGTCTGTTGAAGGCTCTCTAAGTCTATATATCTGTAACTATTACCTATGAATAATCAAGCTGTGTTGAGCATTAGTCTCACCTTCAGTCTATGCTGCTGTGCATGCTTTGTTGCCTTCTGTGTAACTTAATTTGGTATCAGAGCTGAGGTAGTACTTGGTTAGGTGCCGTGAGCTGGAAAGAGGCGTTATCTCTACTGTCTCTCTCCCGTGCGATTGGAAGAGGTAAAGAACCGGTTGCTGCTTGTTCGTGTTCTTGGTTCTGCGTTGTTGGAGGAGGCCCAGTGGGAGAAGCCGATTACTGTGTTCAGTGTGAGAGGGGCTGCCTGCACACATTTTTGAGAGGGGCCACCATTGTGGGCTGGATCGCTGTCTTTTCTGATCCCACAAGCCACCAAGAAGCTATCGCTGCTTCAGTCTTGGAAGGAGCCGCCCTGTTAACCACGATCTGCTGTACGTAAGTTCTAGAGAAGACGCAGCCACCGCCAGTCTTGTTGATGCATGCTAATTTGTTGGATCGAAGAAATATTTGTTTTCTTGAAAGGTTTTAGCTGCTACCATTGAAAGCAGAATCACATCAAAGGCCACGATCCAGGTGAAGATAAGACGGCACCTGAAACCTTGACTGGACGTTTGAGAAAATGTTTGCAGATCGTAAATCTCGTGCAGCAGATCTACCAGGAAGAAGATTGTTGATTGGGAAAAATATTGTTGGCTGCTGGCTTGCCCAGCTGTCTACGTAAAGAGGAAGAGAGACTCGGAGGAGAGTCTCTGCTATTCTCCCATCCACCGAAATGTGTTTGGAGCACATCATAATTGATCGCTGTTCTATTTCTGCCTGTAAAAGGAGCCCGCGTTCGCTATTTGAAGTCGCCTCTATTAAGGAGCTCGCATTTTCGCTGCTATTGCCGACGTGAAAAAGAAGCCTGTGTATGAGCACGATCACACATCCATAATTGGCTTTCCATCATGTTTACTAATCATACAAATTGGTTAATGTTATATAAGTTAGTGTGATATTTAACATTATATATATAATTTTTCTATATTTTTTATAATTATAAATTTATTTTTATTATATTTTTTTTAACTTAATAAAAAATTATTGTGTTTATTTTAATTTTGTTCATTTTTCATATTTTTATTACTCATTGTAAAATTTTCAGAATTTTCTCTTACTAATTTAAAATGAACACTTAATTTTTCATATTGTTTTCAAGTTTATAATTTTATGAGATGTGAAATGTAATTTTTTTTTGTAATCAGTACTTAAATTAGTTTTTCCATATTAAAATCGTTCTCTTAATAATAAAGAGTGTTGAAATACTTTAGAGTTAATTTAATAATGATGAGTTTGTTGAAATAGGTTAAAGTTGTAATTTAGAATTTTTTCTTAGTTCAAAGTTTTGTTATATTATAAATTGCTATGTTGTCTAATTTTGGTAAATTGTTTATTAATGTTTTTTTCATGGTTAGATATATATATATATATATATATATATATATATATATATATATATAATTTGAATATTTAAATGAGAATAAGATTGTAGAATTTTTTTTTTTAATATTAAATTGTATACATTTTTTTATATTGTTTGCATTAGCATGTTGACCATGGGAGTTCTATTCAAAGTCTTGTATAGAGTGTTTTCAAAGGACCATTTTGGGAAATTGCCTGGAAACAATTTCCTAACTCGGTATCTTGACACATGTGCCTTGTTGTAGCTGGAAACTGGGACGTCGTTGCACTAGTAATAGGTGGAGGGAGATTACTCCCAGAGAAGCCCTCCTAGTACGCCCCAAGTTGGGTGGTCGACCATGTATACAGAAGGTTTTTAAAGTGGTCTAACGAGGGACCCCCCTTTGTTGACACTCTATTCATGCAACCTAGGAGTTAGGATCTCTTTCCTTGGTAATTGTAATTTTAACCTCCTCTAAACCTTAGCTACTTTAGCCACTCTCATCCAACCCATATAAATTCAAACTACTAACTTTTAGAATATCACACATATAAATCATACAAATTTTAACATTTGTAAGTCCTAAAACCTTGTAAATTTATATAACATCAAAATACCTTAACCACTTTAACACATGTAACAATAACACCTAAACTTTGTTCTCTGTAACTCCTTAATTCCTCTGTCTCTCTCTCTAACCCCCTAACCCGTAACCTATCTCCCTCTCTAAACCCAAAAGCTCTCTCTTTCTCCCTCTAAATTCCTAACCCCTAATCTCTCTCTCTCTCTCTAAACCACTAACCGCCGATATCTTTCTCTCTATTAAATCTCTCTCTCTCTAAACCCCTAACCCTCAATATATCTCTACTATCTCTAAACCCCCAACCTCCAATCTCTCTCTCTTTAAACCCCTAACATCCAATCTCTCTCTCAAAAAAACCCTAACATTTATTCACTCTCTTTCCTTCTTTCTTTCTCTCTAAGAACCTAACCCAACCCGACTCTCTCTAATACCATAACCCCATTCTCTCTCTCTCTCTCTCTCTCTCTCTCTCTCTCTCTCGCTCTAAACCCCTAACCCTCAATATCTCTGTACTCTCTCTAAACCCCCAACCTCCAATCTCTCTCTCTTTAAACCCCTAACATCCAATCTCTCTCTCTATAAACCCCCAACCCCCAATCTCTCTCTTTCTTTGAAACCCTAACCTCCAATCTCTCTCTCTCTCTCTCTCTCTCTAAATGCTTAACACCCAATCTCTCTATCTCTCAAAACCCTAACCCCAAACTTCTATTTTTCTATATCTTTGAGCCACTAACCCCTAATCTCTCTCTCTCTCTCTCTCTCTCTCTCTCTCTCTCTCTTTAAACCCCCACTCTGCACCCACCTACCGATCCCTCCCTCTCTATTTCTTCCCCCCCCAACAACTAACCATCCATTCTCCCCCCATGATCTCTCTCTCTATCTATCTCTAAACCCCTAACCCCCAATCTCTCCCTCACTCTCTATACACCTAACCTTCAATCTCTCCCTCTCTAAACTATTAACCCCCAATCTCTCTCTCTAAACCCCTAACCCCCAATTTCTCTCTCTAAACCCCTAAAAACCAATCTCTCTCTCTATAACCCTAACCCCCAATATTCCTCTCTCTCTAGATCCCTAACCACCAAATTCTCTCCTTATAAATCTCTCTATTTATCGAAACCCCTAGCACCCAATCTCTCTCTTTGTCTCTCAACCCCTAACAAACAATCTCTTTATATATCTCTCTCTAAAAACATATCCCCTAATCTATATCTCTCCATTTATAAACTCTTAACCCCTACTCTCTCTCTCTCTCTCTCTCTCTCTCTCTCTCTCTCTCAAACCCCACTCCTCACCCAGCTACCCCTCACCCCTCTCTATGTCTCTCTGCCCCCCACCACTAACCATCCATACCCCCCCCATGATATCTAACTATATATAAACCCATAATCTCTCTTTCTTTATCTCTGAACCCCTAACCCTAATCTCTCTCTCTCTCTCTACAAACCCATAACCTAAAATCTAAATCTCTCTCTCTATCTCATTCACTCTTTCTCTAAACCCCTAACCCCAATATCAATATTTCTATCTCTCTCTCTCTAAACACCTAACACCCAATCTCTCTCTATATATTTCTCTCTCCCTCTCTCTAAACCCCTAGCCTTCAATATCTCTCCCTGTCTCTCTAAACCCCTCTCTTTCAATCTATCTATATAATCCTCTAACCCACAATCCCTCTTTCTATATATATTTATCTATCTATCTAAACTCTTAATCCCTAATCTCTCTCTCTAAACCCCTAGTATCTTTCTCTCTAAACCCATTACCCATAGTCTCTCTCTCTCTCTCTCTAAACCCCTAACCACCAATCCCTCTCTTTCTATATTTGTCTATCTCTAACCTGTAACCCCCGATCTCTCTATCTCTCTCTAAGCCTCTAACCCTCAACCTATCTCTCTAAACCCCTAACCCCAAATATCTCTCTTTCTATCTCTATCTCTCTCTATAATCACCTAACCTGCAGTCTGTCTCTCTTTCTCTCAACCCCTAACCCCCAATCTCTATCTCTATATCTCTAAACCCCTAAATCCAAATCTCTCTCTCCCTCTCTAAACTCCTAACCCCCAATCTCTCTCTCTCTCTCTCTATCTATCTAAACCCCTAACTTCCTCTCTCTCTCTAAACCCCTAACCACCAATCTCTATCTCTTCCCCTTTAAACCCCTAACCTACAATCTCTCTCTCTCTATAACCCTAACCCCTAATATCTCTCTCTAAACTCCTAACCACCAATCTCTCTCTCTTTAAACCACTAAGCCCCTATCTCTCTATCTTTCACTTATCGCCTAACCCATAGTCTCTCTCTCTCTCTCTCTCTCTCTCTCTCTCTCTCTCTCTCTCTCTCTAAACCCCTGACCCTCAATCTCTCTATTTTTTCGCCACCCAAACCACAAATATCTATCTCTCTAAACCCCTGACCCCCAATCTCTCTCTAAACCCCTAACCCCTAATATCCATCTCTCTCTCTCTCTCTCAGCCCCTAACCCCCAATCTCTCCCTTTATCTCTCTCTCTCTAAACCCCTAACCTCTAATCCCTATCTCTCACTCTCCCTTTAAACCCCTAACCCTCAATCTCTCCCTCCCTCTCTCTCTCGCTCTAAACTCCTAACCCACAACTCCCAATCTCTCTCTCTCCCAAAATCGCCACTCCTAAACCATCCTCCCCTCACCACCTTTTATGTCTATCCTCCTGCCACCACTAACCATCCATACTCCCCCTGTGATCTATCTCTATCTTTAAACCCATATTAACCCCTAATCTCTCTCTCTCTCTCCACCACTAACCCCCAATCGCTCTCTCTCTCTAAGCACCTAACACCCAATTGATCTCTCTCTCTCTCTAAGCCCCTTACCCATAATCTATCTTTATCTTTTTCTCCCTCTCTAAACCCTGAACCCCTAACCCCTTATCTCTCTCACTAAAATCCTAACGCCCAATCTGTGTGTGTGTGTGTGTGTGTGTAAATACCTAACCTCCAATATCTCTCTCTCTGAAACTCCCCCCTCCGTATTTCACTATCTAGGCCTATAACCCCCAATCTCTCTCTATCTATCTATCTAAACCCATAACCCCTAGTCACTCTCTTTTTAAACCCTAACCCTCGATCTCTTTCTCTCTCTCTCAAACCTTAACCCCCAATCTCCCTTTCTCTCTCTTTGTCTCAGCCTCTAAACCCCAATCTCTCTATCTCTCTCCTTTTCTCCCTCTCTCACTCTAAACCCCTAATCCCTAATATCCCACTATCTCTAATCCCATAACCCTCTCTCTCTCTCTCTCTCTCTCTCTCTCTCTAAACCCCTAACCCCCAATATCTCTCTCTAAACCAATAATCCTCAATATCTCTCTCTACACCACTAAACTCTAATATTTCTCTCTCCAAACTCCTTACCTCCAATCTCTCTCTCTCTCTAAACCCTTAACTACCAATCTCTTTCTCTCTAGACCCCTAAACTCCAATCTCTCTCTCTCTCTCTCTCTCTCTATCTCTCTCTCTCTATCTATCTATCTATCCTTCTCAACCCATAAACCCCAATCTCTCTCTCTCTCTAAAATCCTAATACCCAATCTCCCTCTCTAAACCACTAATCATTGGTCTCTTTTGCACTAAACCCCTATCCCCCAATTCCTCCCCCCTCTCTCTCTCTCTTAACCCCTAACCCCCCCTCTCTCTCTACCCAAACCCCCACTCCTAAACCACCTACTTCTCCCCCCTCTCTATATCTCTCTCCATCCATAGCTAACCGCCAGTAATCCCCATGTGATCTCTCTCTATCTCTAAACCCTAATCGACCACCAATTTCTCTCTCTCTAAACTCCTAACCCCTAACCTCCAATCTCTCTGTCTCTAAACTCCTTATCCCCAATATCTCTTTCTCTCTCTCTCTTTAAACCACTAAACCCAAATATACACACACACACACATCTATATATACTCCTAACCCCTAACCTCTAACTCCCAATCTCTCTCTCTCTAAAACCCTAACACCCAATCTATTTCTCTCTTTCTAAACCCTTAACCTCCAATATCTATCCCTCTCTGTCTATCTATCTAAATCTATAACTATCAATCTCTCTATCTATCTATCTATCTATCTATCTATCCAAACCCCTAGTCCTTAATCTCACTCTCTAGACCCCTAATGCCTAACATATCTCTCTCGAAGCCTCTAACCTTCAATATCTCTCCCTCTATCTATATATATATAAAACTCTAGCCACCATATCTCTCTTTGGCTCTCTCTCTCTCTCTCCAAAACCATAGTCCTCTATCTCTATCTCTCTCTAAACCCCTAACGCCTAATCTCATTCTCAACATCTTTCTTTCTTTAAACCCCTAACTGCCAATCTCCCTCATTTTCTCTCTCTCTTTCTCTAAACCCCTAACCCCATATCTCTCTCTCTCTCTCTCTCTCTCTCTCTCTCTCTCCCTCCCTTACATAAGCCCCTAACCCTCAATATCTCTCTCTTTCTCTAAACCCCTAAACCTCTTTCTCTCTCTCTAACCTCCAATCTCTCTCCCTAAACCCCTTACCCCCAATATCTCTCTTTTTCTATATTTCCCTAAACCACTAGCCCCCAACATCTCTCTCTCTAAACCACCAGTTTCTCTCTTTAAACTCCCCCCTTTCTCTATATTTATAGCTCTATCCTTGAATCTCTCTCTCAAACCCTCACTCCTCATCCACCTACCCTTCACCCTATCTATGTCTCTCCCCCCTTGACCACTAACAATCCATACTCCCACTATGATCTCTCTCTATATCTAAACCCTTATTAACACCAAATATCTCTCTCTCTCTAAACCCCCAACCCCCAATCTCTCTCTCTAAACCCTAACCAGAATTCTCTCTCTCCCTCTAAACCCCTAACCTCTAATCCTTCTCTCACTCTAAACCCCTAATCCCCAATCTCCCTCCTTCTATCTCTCTCTCTCTCAAAACCCCGAACACCCAATAGATCTCTCACTCTAAACTCCAATCTCTCTCTCTAAACCACTTACCGCCAACCTCTCTCTCTTTCTATCTCTCTCTCTCTAAACCCCTAAACCCCAATCTCTCTTTCTTTCTCTCTATAAACCTCTAACCTGTAATATCTCTATTTATCTCCCTCTCTCTCTCTAAACCCATAATCCCCAATCTCTCTCCCTCTCTCTCTAAACTCCTAACCTCCAATATATCTCTCTCTCTATCTCTCTCTCTCTCTCTCTCTCTCTCTCTCTTTATTTTTCTCTCTAAATCCCTAACCCCTAATCTCTCTCTCTCTCTCTCTAAAGCCTAAACCGCCAATATCTCTTTCTCTCTAAACCCCTAACCCACAATCTCTCTCTCTCTCTCTCTAAACTCGTAGCCCCTAATCTCCCTCTCTAAAATCCTAACCCTAGTCTCTCTCCCTAAAACCCTAAACTACAATCGCTCTCTCTCTCTCTCTCTAAATACCCTGACCACCAAACCCTTTCTCTATCTCTCTCTAAACCTCTGACCTCCAATCGTTCTCTCTCTCTCTAAACTACTAACCTAAATATCTCTCTCTCTCTCTAACTCTATCTAAGCCCACAACCCCTGATCTATCTCTTTCTTTGAACCCCTAACCCCCAATCTCTCTCTCTCTCTCTCAAAATTCCTAACACCCAAAATCTCTCTCTCAAAACCCCTAACTACCAACCTCTCTCTCTCTCCCTCGCTCTTTCTCTCTCTCTGAGCCACTAACCTCTCTCTCTCTCTCTCTCTCTCTCTCTCTCTCTCTCTCCCCCCTAAAACCTTCACTTTGCACCCACCTACCCATCCCTCCCTCTCTATCTCTTCCCCCAATGACTAACCATCCATACTCCCCCCCGTGATCTCTCTCTCTCTCTCTCTCTCTAAGACCATATTAACCCCTAATATTTTTCTCTATCTCTAAACCCATAACCCCCAATCTCTCCCTCACTCTCTATGCACCTAACCTCCAATCTCTCTCTCTCTTAACCCATGGCCTCTCTCTCCCTCTCTCTCTCTCTCAACCCTTGAACTCCAATCTCTCTCTCTCTTAACCCCTGAGCTCCAATCAAACTCTCTAGACCCCTTACCCTCTTCTCTCTCTAAACCATTAACCCCCACTCTCTCTCTCTCTAAACCCCTAACCCCCAATTTCTCTCTCTAAACCCCTAAAAACCAATCTCTCTCTCTATATATCCCTAACCCCCAATATTTCTCTCTATCTAGATCCATAACCACCAATTTCTCTCTTTACATATCTCTATATTTATAAACCCCTAACACCCAATCTGTCTCTCTCTCTCTCTCTCTCTCTCTCTCAACCCCTAACAGACAATCTATATATATGTCTCTCTCTAAACATGTAACCCCTAATCTCTATCTTCCTCTATAAACCCCTAACCCCTAATCTCTCTCTCTCTCTCTCTCTCTCTCTCTCTCTCTCTCTCTAAATCTCTAACTCTCTCTGTCTCTCTCAAAAACCCCACTCCTAACCTATCCACCCCTCCCCCCCTCTCTATGCCTCTTTCCCCCCCACCACTAAACATCCATACTACCCCCATGATATCTAACTATATTTAAACCCCCTCTAAAGCCCTAATCTATCTTAATCCATCTCTAAAACCCTAACTCCTCATCTCTCTCTCTCTCTCTAAACCCATAACCTCCAATCTCTCTCTCTCTCTCTCTCTCTCTCTCTCTACAAACCCCTAACCTCCAATCTCTCTCTCTCATTCACCATTTCTCTAAACCCCTAGCCCCAATATCAATATTTCAATCTCTCTCTCTCTAAACCCCTAACCACCAATATCTCTCTCTCTAAACCACTAAGCCCCTATCACTCTATCCTTCTCTAATCCCCTAAACCCCAATCTCTCTCTCTCTCTCTCCTAAAAATGCCACTCCTAACCCATCCTCCCCTTAGCACCTTTTATGTCTATCTCCCTGACACCAATAACCATTCATACTCCCCTTGTGATCTCTCTCTATCTCTAAACCCTTATTAACCCTCAATCTCTATCTCTCTATACCACCAACCCATAATCTCTCTCTCTCTCTTTACCACTCCCCCCCCAATCTCTCTCTCTATATATATACACCACTAACATCAAATATCTCTCTCTCTCTCTCTCTAAATGCCTAACCTTCACTCTCTCTCTCTCTCTCTCTCTCTCTCTCTCTCTCTCTCTAAATTCCTAACCTTCACTCTCTCTCTCTCTCTCTAAATGCCTAACCTTCACTCTCTCTCTCTCTCTCTCTAAATGCCTAGCCTTCACTCTCTCTCTCTCTAAATGCCTAACCTTCACTCTCTCTCTCTCTAAACCCCTAACCCACAATCTCCATATTTCTTTCTGTAAGCACCTAACACCCAATTGATCTCTCTCTCTAACCTCCAATTTCTCTCTCTCTCTCTAATCCCTTTACCCCTAATCTCTCTTCATTTATCTCTCCCTCTCCAAACCCTGAACCCTTGACCCCTTATCTCTCTCTCTAACCTCCTAACCTCCTCTCTCTCTCTCTCTCTTTCTCTCTTTGTAAATCCCTAACTTCCAATATCTCTCTCTCTGAACCTACCCCCCTCTCTCTCTATCTAGACCTATGACCCCCAATCTCTCTCTCTCTCTAAACCCCTAACCCCCAGACTCTTTCTCTTTAAATCCCTAATGCTCTCTCTCTCTCTCTCTCTCTCTCTCTCTCTCTCTATCTATCTATCTCTCTGTGTGTATCAACCTTTAAACCCCAATCTCTCTATCTCTCTCTTTCTCTTCCTCTCTCTCTCTCTAAACCCCTAATCCCCAATCTCTCACACTCTCTAAGACATTAACCCCTGATCTCTATTTCTCTATCTATCTAAACCCCCACCAATATCTCTCTCTAAACCAATAATCCCCAACATCTCTCTCAAAACCCCTAACCTCTAATAAGTCTCTCTATATGCCCCATATCTCTAATATATCTCTCTCTAAAACCCTAACTACCAATATCTTTCTCTCTAAAACCCTAACTAGCAATCTCTTTCTCTCTAGTTCCATAACCTCCAATGTCTCTCTCTCTCTCTAAACCCCTAAACCTCAATCTCTCTCTCTCTCTCAACACATAAACCCCAATCTCTCTCTCCCTAAACCCCAATCTATCTCTCTATACCACTAATCACTGCTCTCTCTCTCTCTCTAAACCCCCAACCACCAATTTTTCTCTTTCTATCTCTCTCTCTCAACCCCTAACCCTCTCTCTCTCTCTCTACCCAAACCCCCTACTACTCACAAATCTACTCCTCTCCCTCTCTATATATTTATCCTCCCATGGCTAACCATCAATAATCCCTATGTGATATCTCTTTATCTCTAAACCCTAATCGAACCCCCCTCTCTCTCTCCCCCTAAACCCCTAACTCCTAAACTCTCTCTCTCTAAACACCTAACCTACAATCTCTCTCTCTCTCTCTAAAACCTAACCTCCAATATCTCTCTCTTTAAACCCCTAACCCACAATCTCCCCACCTCTTTCTCTCACTAAACCCCTAACACCTAATAGATCTCTCTCTAACCTCCAATCTAAATCTCTAACTGCCTTACCCCCAATATCTCTCTTTCATTAAACCACTAACCCCCAATCTCTCTCTATCTCTAAACTCCTAACCCCTAACCTCCAATCTCCTATCTCTCTCTAAACCCCCTACCCCAAATATCTCTCTCTCTCTAAACCCCTAACCTTTAAACCCCAAACACCCAATCTCTCTCTCTCTCTCTCTCTCTCTCTCTCTCTCTTTCTAAACCCCTAACATCCAATATCTCTCCTTCTCTCTCTATTTATCTACACCTCTAATAGCCAATCTCTCTCTCTCTTTGTGTTCAAACCCCTAGTTCTCAATCTCTCCCTCTCCCTCTCTAGACCCCTAACCACCAACCTATCTCTCTCTCTCTCTAAGCCCCTAACCTCCATCTCTAAGCCCCTAACCTCCAATATCTCTCCCTCTCTAGACCCCTAACCCCCAACCTCTCTCTCTCTCTCTCTCTCTCTCTCTCTCTTTCTCTCTCTCTAGATTCCTAACGCCCAACCTATCTCTCTCTCTCTTTCTCTAAGCCACTAACCTCCATTATCTCTCTCTTTATCTCTCCCTATCTATCTAAACATCTAACCACCAATCTCTCTCTCTCTCTCTCTCTCTCTCTCTCTCTCTCTCTCTCCAAACCTCTAGTCCCCCTCTCTCTCTCTCTCATCCAATAACTCCTAATCTCATTCTCTCTAAACCCCTTACCCCCAGCCTCTCTCTATTTATAAACCCCTAACCTCCAACTTCTCTCATTTTATCTCTCTCTTTCTAAACTCCCGCCCCATGATATATCTATCTCTCTCTAAGCCTCAAACCCCAAACCTCTCTCTCTAAGTGTCAAACCCCAAACCTCTCTCTCTCTCTCCCCCCCCGAGGCTTACCTAATCCCCTAACCCACAATCTCTCTCTCTCTAAACCCCTAACACCCAATCCCTATCTCTCTCTATAACCTCAAATCTCTCTCTCTCACTCTCTCTCTTAACCCCTTACCCCCAATGTCTCTTTTTCTCCCTTTATCTAAACCACTAGACTCCAATGACTCCCCTCTCTCTCTCTCTCTCTCTAAACCTCCAATTTCTCTCTTTAAACACCCTCTTTCTCTCTGATTATAGCTCTAACCCTAAGTCTCTCTATATATCTATTTAAATCCCTAACCCCCAGTCCCTCTCCCTCTAAACCCCTAACCCCCCAATATCTGTTCTCTGTCTAAACCACTAACCCCCATTCTCTCTCTCTCTCAACCCCTTACCCCCAATCTCTCTTTAAACCCTTAACCCCCATTCTATGTCTCTCTCAACCTATAAAACTCAATATCTCTCTCTCTCTCTAAACCCCTAATCCGCAATCTCTCTCTCTCTCTCTCTCTCTCTCCCTCTCTGTTTGTCTCTCTCTCTCTCTAAACCTAAAACCCCCAATATCTCCCTTTGTTAACCCATAACCCTCATTCTCTCTCTCTCTCTCTCTCTCTAAATCCCTAACCACTCATGTCTTTTTCTCTACACCTCTAACCTCCAATCTCGCTCTCTCTCTCTAAATCCATAACATCCAATCTCTCTCTCTCTTACCCACTAATCCCCAATATATATATATATATATATATAACCCTAACCCCTAATATGTCTCTCTAAACCCCTCACTGCCAATTTCTCTCTCTATGAACCCCTAATCCCCCAATCTCTCTCTCTCTACCCAAACCCCTAACCACTAATCTATCTCTTTCTATTTCCCTCTTTCTCTTTAAACCCCTAACCCCCAATATCTCTAACTCTCTATAAACACCTAACCCCCCAATTTATCTCTCTATCTAAACCATTAACCCCCAATCTCTCTCTCCCCTCTCTGTTTCTCTCTCTCTCTCTCTCCAAACCCCTAACCCCCAATCTATCTCTCTATATAAACCGTTAACCCCCAATCTCTCTCTCCCTCTCTGTTTGTCTCTCTCTCTCTCTCCCAAACACCTAACCTCCAATCTCTCTCTCACTCTCTCTTTCCAAACCCCTTACCCCCATTCTCCCTCTTTCTATCCCCTCTCTCTAAACCCCTAACACCCAATCGATCACTATTTAACTTCCAACATCTATCTCTCTCACTAAGGCCCTACCCTACAATCTCTCTTTATCTCTCTCTCTATCAAAGACCCTATATTCTAAAATCTCTCTCTCTCTCTCTAAACAACTAAACCCCCATATCTCTATCTCTCTATAAGCCACTAATCCCCAATCTCTCTCTCTTTAAATCCCTAACCCCAATCTCTTTTTTTATATTTCTCTCTCTCTCTCTCTCTCTCTCTCTCTCTCTCTCTCTCTCTCTAAAACAAAAATCCCCAATCCCTCTCTCTCTATAAACCCCTAAACCCTAATCTTTCTCTCTATAAACCACCAATCTCTATCTCTCTCCCTAAACCCCCCAACCCCCAATCTCTCTTTCTCTCTCTAAACCAAAAACCCCCAGTCTCTCCCTTTCTCTTCCTCACTCTCTTTCTAAACACCTAACCTTCAATCACTCTCTTTCTCTCTTTCTTTCTAAACCCCTAACCCCTAAACCTAAACCGTCACCTCAAATCATGGTCTCTCTCTCTCTCTCTCTAAACCCTTAACCCATAACCCCAATCTCTCTCTCTCTCATGCACACACACTCTCTCTAAAACCCTAACCCCCAACCTCTATCTCTCTCTCTCTCAAAACCCCCACTCCTAACTCACCCTCCCCTCCCCCTGTCGATGTCTCTCCTCCCCCACCACTAATCATCTATAGTCCCCCATGATCTCTCTTTATCTCTAAACTATTATTAACCCCCAATCTCTCTCTCTCTCTAAATGCTTAACACCCAATCTCTCTATCTCTCAAAACCCCTAACCCTCAACCTCTCTTTTCTCTCTATTTGAGCCACTAACCCCTAATCTCTCTCTCTCTCTCTCTCTCTCTCTCTCTCTCTCTCTCTCTCTAAATGCTTAACACCCAATCTCTCTATCTCTCAAAACCCCTACCCTCAACCTCTCTTTTCTCTCTCTTGAAGCCACTAACCCCTAATCTCTCTCTCTCTCCTCTCTCTCTCTCTCTCTCTCTCTCCTAAAACCCCCCACTCTGCACCCACCTACCCATCCCTCCCTCTCTATCTCTTTCCCCCCAACGACTAACCATCCATACTCCCCCCATGATCTCCTCTCTCTCCTCTCTCTCTCTCTCTCTCTCTCTCTCTCTCTAAACCCTAACCCCCAGTCTCTCCTTCACTCTCTATACACCTAACCTCCAATTTCTCCCTTCCTCTAAATCATTAACCCCCAATCTCTCTATCTAAACCCCTAACCCCCAATTTCTTTATCTAAACCCCTAAAAAAAAAATATCTCACTCTCTATATCCCTAACCCCCAATATTCTTCTCTCTCTCTAGATCCCTAATCACTAATCTCTCTCTATCTCCCTCTATAAACCATTAACCCTCTCTCTCTCTCTAAACCTCTAATCCCTAATCTCTCACTCTCTCTAAGCCCATAACCTTCGATCTCTCTCTCTTTCTATCACTCTCTCTAAAACCCTAACCCCTAATATCTCTCTCTAAACCAATAATCCCTAATCTCTCTCTCTCTAAACGCCTAACCTCTAATATTTCTTTCTCTAAACCCCTTACCACCAATCTCTCTCTCTCCGAACCCCTAACTTCCAATCTCTTTTCATCTAGACCCCCTAAACTTCAATCTCTCTCCCTCTCTAAACCCATAAACCCCAATCTCTCTCTCTAAACCCCTAATCCCCAATCTCTCTCTCTAAACCCACTAATCCCCAATCTATCTCTCTAAACCACTAATCATTGGTCTCTCTCTCACTAAACCCCTAACCCCCCAATCTCTCTCTCTGTAAACCCTTAATCTCACTAAACCCCTAACCCCCAATCTCTCTCTCTTTAAACCCTTAATCACCAATCTCTCTCCTTTTATCTCCCTCTCTCTAAACCCTAACCCCAAATCTCTCTCTCTCTCTCTCTCTCTCTCTCTCTCTCTCTCTCTCAACCCCTAACCCCCTGCCTCTCTATACCCAAACCCCCCAATCCTCAACCACCTACTTCTCCCCTATATCTATATCTCTCTCCACCCACCGCTAACCACAAGTAATCCTCTTGTGATCCCTCTCTATCTCTAAATCCTAATCGACCCCCAATCTATCCCTCTCTAAAATCCTAACCGCTAACCTCCAATCTCTCTCTCTAAACCCCTTATCCCCAATATCTCTTTCTCTCTCTCTCTAAACAACTAAACCCAAATATATATCTCTCTCTCTAAAACCTAACACCCAATCTATCTCTCTCTTTCTAAACCCCTAACCTCCAATATCTCTCCCTCTCTCTCTATTAATCTAAACCTTTCTCTCTCTCTCTCCAAACACCTAGTCCTTAATCTCTCTCTCTAGACCCTAATTCCTAACATATCTCCCTCTGTCTCTCTATCTATATAAAACTCTAACCACCAATCTCTCTCTCTCTCTCTCTCTCTCTCTCTCTCTCTCTCTCTCTCTCTCCAAACCCATTGTCCTCTCTCTCTCACTCACTCTAAACCCCTAACCCCTAATATCATTCTCTCTAAACCCCTTATCCCTAGCCTCTCTCTTTCTCTAAACCCCCTAACTGCCAATCTCTCTCATTCTCTCTCTCTCTCTCTCTAAGCCCCTAACCCCATATCTATCTATCTCTCTCTAAGCTTCTAACCCCAAATCTCTCTCTCTCTCTCTCCCTCTCCCTCTCTTCCCCCTTACATAAGCCTCTAACTCACAATCACTCTCTCTCGAAACCCCTAAACCTCTTTCTCTCTCTCTCTCTAACCTCCAATCTCTCTCTCTAAATCCCTTACCCCCAATCTCTCTATTTTTCTCTCTTTCCCTAAACCACTAGCCATCACCAATCTCTCTCTCTCTAAACCCTAACCCCCAATCTCTCTCTCTCTCTCTCTCAACCCCTAACCCCCCCGTCTCTCTCTACCCAAACCCCGCACTCCTCAACCACCTACTTCTCCCCCTTTCTCTATATCTCTATCCACCCACCGCTAACCACCAGTAATCCCCCTGTGATCTCTTTCTATCACTAAATCCTAATTGACCCCCAATCTATCTCTCTCTCTAAAATCCTAACCCCTGACCTCCAATCTCTCTCTCTAAACCCCTTATCCCCAATATCTCTCTCTCTCTCTCTAAACCACTAAACCCAAATATATATATCTCTATCCAAATATATATATAACAATTCATACTCCCACTATGACCTCTCTCTATCTCTAAACCCCTATTAATGCCAAATATCTCTCTCTCTCTCTAAACCCCCAATCTCTCTCTCTAAACCTCCAATATCTCTTTGTAAACCCTAACCAAAATTCACCCTCTCCCTCTAAACCCCTAATATCTAATCTTTCTCTCTCCTAGACTCCTAACCCCCAATCTCCCTCCTTCTCTCTCTCTCTCTCCCTCTCAAAACCCCTAACACCCAATAGATCTCTCACTCTAACCTCCAATCTCTCTCTAAACCACTTACCTCCAACCTCTCTCTCTCTCTCTAAATCTCTAACCCCCAATATCTTTCTCCATAAACCCTTAAATCCCAATCAACCTTTCCTTCTCTCTAAACCCATAAACCCGAATCTCTCTCTCTAACCCCCTAATCTGTAATCTATCTCCCTCTCTAAACCCAAAATATCTCTCCTTCTCTCTCTAAACTCCTAACCCCTAATCTCTCTCTAAACCACTAACCCCCAATATCTTTCTCGCTATTAACTCTCTCTCTCTCTCTCTAAACCCCTAACCCCCAATATCTCTCTACTTTCTCTAAACCCCCAACCTCCAATCTCTCTATCTAAACCTATAACCTCCAATCTCTCTCTCTCTCTCTAAGCCCCTAACCCCTATATCTCTCTCTTGAAACCCCTAACCCCAATCTCTCTCTCTCTCTCTCTCTCTCTCTCTCTAAACCCCTAAACCCCTAGCCACCAATCTCTTTTCCCTCTCTCTCAACCCCTAACATCCAATCTCTCTCTCTATAAACCCCTAACCCCCAATCTCTTTCTCTCTAAAACCCTGACATCCATTCACTCTCTTTTTGTATTTCTCTATCTCTAAGAACCTAACACCCAACCCCACTCTCTCTCATCCCATAACCCCATTCTCTCTCTCTCTCTCTCTCTCTCTCTCTCTCTCTCTAAATGCTTAAATCCCAATCTCTCTATCTCTCAAAACCCTAACCCCCAACCTCTATTTTTCTATTTCTTTGAGCTACCAACCCCTAATCTCTCTCTCTCTCTCTCTCTCTCTCTCTCTCTCTTAAAAACCCCCCCTCTGCACCCACATACCCATCCCTCCCTCTCTATCTCTTTCGCCCCCAATGAATAACCATCCATACTCCCCCCATGATCTCTCTCTATCTATCTCTAAACCCCTAACCCCCAATCTCTCCCTCACTCTCTATTAATCTAAACCTTTCTCTCTCTCTCTCCAAACACCTAGTCCTTAATCTCTCTCTCTAGACCCTAATTCCTAACATATCTCCCTCTGTCTCTCTATCTATATAAAACTCTAACCACCAATCTCTCTCTCTCTCTCTCTCTCTCTCTCTCTCTCTCTCTCTCTCTCCAAACCCATTGTCCTCTCTCTCTCACTCACTCTAAACCCCTAACCCCCTAATATCATTCTCTCTAAACCCCTTATCCCTAGCCTCTCTCTTTCTCTAAACCCCTAACTGCCAATCTCTCTCATTCTCTCTCTCTCTCTCTCTAAGCCCCTAACCCCATATCTATCTATCTCTCTCTAAGCTTCTAACCCCAAATCTCTCTCTCTCTCTCCCTCTCCCTCTCTTCCCCCTTACATAAGCCTCTAACTCACAATCACTCTCTCTCGAAACCCCTAAACCTCTTTCTCTCTCTCTCTCTAACCTCCAATCTCTCTCTCTAAATCCCTTACCCCCAATCTCTCTATTTTTCTCTCTTTCCCTAAACCACTAGCCCCCAACATCTCTCTCTCTCTCTCTAAATCCCTAATCACCAATCTCTCTCTCTCTAAACCCTAACCCCCAATCTCTCTCTCTCTCTCTCTCAACCCCTAACCCCCCCGTCTCTCTCTACCCAAACCCCGCACTCCTCAACCACCTACTTCTCCCCTTTCTCTATATCTCTATCCACCCACCGCTAACCACCAGTAATCCCCCTGTGATCTCTTTCTATCACTAAATCCTAATTGACCCCCAATCTATCTCTCTCTCTAAAATCCTAACCCCTGACCTCCAATCTCTCTCTCTAAACCCCTTATCCCCAATATCTCTCTCTCTCTCTCTAAACCACTAAACCCAAATATATATATCTCTATCCAAATATATATATAACAATTCATACTCCCACTATGACCTCTCTCTATCTCTAAACCCCTATTAATGCCAAATATCTCTCTCTCTCTCTAAACCCCCAATCTCTCTCTCTAAACCTCCAATATCTCTTTGTAAACCCTAACCAAAATTCACCCTCTCCCTCTAAACCCCTAATATCTAATCTTTCTCTCTCCTAGACTCCTAACCCCCAATCTCCCTCCTTCTCTCTCTCTCTCTCCCTCTCAAAACCCCTAACACCCAATAGATCTCTCACTCTAACCTCCAATCTCTCTCTAAACCACTTACCTCCAACCTCTCTCTCTCTCTCTAAATCTCTAACCCCCAATATCTTTCTCCATAAACCCTTAAATCCCAATCAACCTTTCCTTCTCTCTAAACCCATAAACCCGAATCCCTCTCTCTAACCCCCTAATCCGTAATCTATCTCCCTCTCTAAACCCAAAATATCTCTCCTTCTCTCTCTAAACTCCTAACCCCTAATCTCTCTCTAAACCACTAACCCCCCAATATCTTTCTCGCTATTAACTCTCTCTCTCTCTCTAAACCCCTAACCCCCAATATCTCTCTACTTTCTCTAAACCCCCAACCTCCAATCTCTCTATCTAAACCTATAACCTCCAATCTCTCTCTCTCTCTCTAAGCCCCTAACCCCTATATCTCTCTCTTGAAACCCCTAACCCCAATCTCTCTCTCTCTCTCTCTCTCTCTCTCTCTCTCTCTAAACCCCTAAACCCCTAGCCACCAATCTCTTTTCCCTCTCTCTCAACCCCTAACATCCAATCTCTCTCTCTATAAACCCCTAACCCCCAATCTCTTTCTCTCTAAAACCCTGACATCCATTCACTCTCTTTTTGTATTTCTCTATCTCTAAGAACCTAACACCCAACCCCACTCTCTCTCATCCCATAACCCCATTCTCTCTCTCTCTCTCTCTCTCTCTCTCTCTCTCTCTCTAAATGCTTAACACCCAATCTCTCTATCTCTCAAAACCCTAACCCCCAACCTCTATTTTTCTATTTCTTTGAGCTACCAACCCCTAATCTCTCTCTCTCTCTCTCTCTCTCTCTCTCTCTCTCTCTCTCTCTTAAAAACCCCCCCTCTACACCCACATACCCATCCCTCCCTCTCTATCTCTTTCGCCCCCAATGAATAACCATCCATACTCCCCCCATGATCTCTCTCTATCTATCTCTAAACCCCTAACCCCCAATCTCTCCCTCACTCTCTATACACCTAACCTCCAATCTCTCCCTCTCTAAAACTATTAACCCCCAATCTCTCTCTCTAAAGCCCTAACACCCAATTTCTCTATCTAAACCCCTAAAAACCAATCTCTCTCTCTACAACCCTATCCCCTAATATTCCTCTCTCTCTAGATCCCTAACCAATAATTTCTCTCCTTATATATCTCTCTATTTATCTAAACCCCTAGCACCCAATCTCTCTCTCTCTCTCTCTCAACCCCTAACAAACAATCTCTATATATGTCTCTCTCTAAAACACATAACCCCTAATATCTCTCTCTCCCTTTATAAACTCTTAACCTCCAGTCTCTCTTTCTAAACCCCTAACCTCCTCTCTCTCTCTCCCTATTAACCCCTCTCTCTCTCTCACACACACAAGCCCCTCTCCTCACCCACCTACCCTTCACCCCTCTTTATGTCTCTCTGCCCCCCCACCACTAACCATCCATACTCCCCCCATGATATCTAACTACATATAAACCCGTAATCTCTCTTTCTTTATCTATGAACCCCTAGTCTCTCTCTCTCTAAACCCTTAACCTCCTCTCTCTGTCTATTTGTCTCTCTCTCTATATATATATATATATAAACCCCTAACCTAAAATCTAAATCTCTCTCTCTATCTCATTCACTCTTTCTCTAAAACCCTAACCCCAATATCAATATTTCTATCTCTCTCTCTCTAAACACCTAACACCCAATCTCTCTTTATATATTTCTCTCTCCCTCTCTCTAAATCCCTAGCCTTCAATATCTCTCCCTCTCTCTCTAAACCCCTCTCTTTCAATCTGTCTATATAATCCTCTAACCCACAATCCCTCTCTCTCTATATATCTACCTATCTATCCAAACTCTTAATCCCTAATCTCTCTCTCTAAACCCATTACCCATAGTCTCTCTCTCTCTCTCTAAACCCCTAAACACCAATCCCTCTCTTTCTATATTTGTATCTCTCTAAACCCATAACCCCCAATCTCTCTATCTCTCTCTAAGCCTCTAACCCCCAACCTCTCTTTCTAAACCCCTAACCCCAAATCTCTCTCTTTATATCTCTATCTCTCTCTATAATCACCTAACCTGCAGTCTATCTCTCTTTCTCTCAACCCCTAACCCCCAATCTCTATCTCTATCTCTCTAAACCCCTAAATCCAAATCTCTCTCTCTCTCTAAAATCCTAACCCCAAATCTCTCTCTCTCTCTCTATCTAAACCCCTAACTCCCTCTCTCTCTCTAAACCCCTAACCACCAATCTCTCTCTATTCCTCTTTAAATCCCTAACCTACAATCTCTATCTATCTCCAAACCCCTAACCTAGAATCTCTCCCTCTATATATACCCCTAAACTCTCTCTCTAAACCCCTAACCACCAATCTCTCTCTCTTTAAACCATTGAGCCCCTATCTCTCTATCTTTCACTAATCCCCTAACCCCCAATCTCTCTCTCTCTCTCTCTAAACCCCTAACCCTCAATCTCTCTATTTTTTCACCCCCCCAACCACAAATCTCGATCTCTCTAAACCCCTAACCGCTAATCTCTCTCTAACCCCTAACCCCCAATCTCTCTCTCTCTCTCTCTCTCTAAGCCCCTAACCCCCAATCTATCCCTTTATCTCTCTCTCTAAACCCCTAACCTCTAATCTCTCTCTTTAAACCCCTGACCCCTAACCCCTAATCCCTAACCCTCAATCTCTCCCTCCCTCTCTCTCTCGCTCTAAACTCCTAACCCGTAACTCCCAATCTCTCTCTCTCTCCCAAAACCGCCACTCCTAAGCCATCCTCCCCTCACCACCTTTTATGTCTATCTTCCTACCACCACTAACCATCCATACTCCCCCTGTGCTCTCTCTCTATCTTTAAACCCATATTAACCCCCAATCTCTCTCTCTCTCTCTCTCTCTCTCTCTCTACCTCTACCACTAACATCCGGTATCTCTCTCTTTAAAATACTAACCTTAACTCTTTCTCTCTAAACCCCTAACCCACAATCTCCATCTCTCTCTCTAAGCACCTAACACCAAATTGATCTGTCTCTCTCTCTAAGCCCCTTACCCCTAATCTCTCTTTATCTTTTTCTCCCTCTCTAAACCCTGAACCCCTAACCCCTTATCTCTCTCACTAAAATCCTAACCCCCAATCTCTCTCTGTAAATACCTAACCTCCAATATCTCTCTCTGAAACTCCCCCCCTCTGTATTTCACTATCTAGACCTATAACCCCCAATCTCTCTCTCTCTCTCTCTCTCTCTCTCTCTCTTTGTCTGTCTAAACCCCTAACCCCTAGTCACTCTCTCTCTCTCACAAACTTAACCCCCAATCTCCCTTTCTCTCTCTCTGTGTCAACCCCTAAACACCAATCTCTCTATCTCTCTCATTCTCTCCCTCTCTCACTCTAAACCCCTAATCCATAATATCCCACTCTCTCTAATCCCATAACCCTCTCTCTCTCTCTCTCTCTCTCTCTCTCTAAGCCCCTAACCCCCAATATCTCTCTCTAAACCAATAATCATCAATCTCTCTCTCTAAACCACTAAACTCTAATATTCTCTAAACTCCTTACCTCCAATCTCTTTCTCTCTCTGAACCCTTAACTCCCAATCTCTTTCTCTCTAGACCCCTAAACTCCAATATCTATCTCTCTCTCTCTCTCTCTCTCTAAACTCCTAATACCCAATCTCTCTCTCTAAACCACTAATCATTGGTCTCTCTCGCACTAAACCCTTATCCACCAATCTCTCTCTCTCTAAACCCCTAACCATCAATCTCTCTCTCTCTCTCTCTCTCTCTCAACTCCTAACCCCCCCCTCTCTCTCTACCCAAACCCCCCACTCCTAAACCACCTACTTCACAGCTAACCACCAATAATCCCCCTGTGATCTCTCTCTCTAAACCCTAACCTATAATATCTCTATTTATCTCCCTCTCTCTCTAAAACCATAATGCCCAATCTCTCTCCCTCTCTCTCTAAACAGTTAACCTCCAATATCTCTCTCTCTCTATCTCTCTCTCTATCTCTCTCTCTTTCTCTTTATTTTTCTCTCTAAATCCCTAATCCCCAATCTCTCTCTCTCTCTCTCTCTCTCTCTCTCTAAAGCCTTAACCCCCAATCTCTCTTTCTCTCTAAACCCCTAACCCGCAATCTCTCTCTCTCTCTCTCAAATCTTAGCCCCTAATATCCCTCTCTAAAACCCTAACCCCAGTCTCTCTCCCTAAAACCCTAAACTCCAATCGCTCTCTCTCTCTCTCTCTCTCTAAATACCCTGACCACCAAACCCTCTCTCTATCTCTCTCTCTAAACCTCTAACCTCCAATCACTCTCTCTCTCTCTCTAAACTACTAACCTCAATCTCTCTCTCTCTCTAAATCTATCTAAGCCCACAACCCCTAATCTCTCTCTTTCTTTGAACCCCTAACCCTCAATTCTCTCTCTCTCTCTCTCTCTCTCTCTCTCAAAACCCCCAATACCCAACCTCTCTCTCTCTCTCTCTCTCTCTCTCTCTCAAAACCACCAATACCCAACCTCTCTCTCTCTCTCTCTCTCTATCTCTCTCTCTCCCCTAAGACCCTCACTATGCACCCACCTACCCATCCCTCCCTCTTTATCTCTTCCCCCAATGGCTAACCATCCATACTCCCCCCCCGTGATATCTCTCTCTCTCTCTCTCTCTCGCTCTCTCTCTTTCTCTAAGACCATATTAACCCCTAATTTTTTTCTCTATCCGTAAACTCATAACCCCCAATCTCTCCCTCACACTCTATGCACCTAACCTCCAATCTCTCTCTCTTAACCCCTGGCCTCCTCTCTCTCTCTCTCTTTCTCTCTCTCTCTCAACCCTTGACCTCCAATATCTCTCTCTCTCTCTTAACCCCTGAGATTCAATGTCTCTCTCTAGACCCCTTACCTTCTTCTCTCTCTAAACCATTAACCCCCAATCTCTCTCTTTGTAAACCCCTAACCCCCAATTTCTCTCTCTGTAAACCCCTAAAAACAAATCTCTCTCTCTATATATTCCTAACACCCAATATTTCTCTCCATCTACCACCATTTTCTCTCTTTATATATATCTATATTTCTCAAAACCCCTAACACCCAATCTATCTCTCTCTCTCTCTCAACCCCTAACAAATAATCTCTATATATGTCTCTCTCTAAACACCTAACCGCTAATCTCTATCTTCCTCTATAAACCCTGAACCCCTAATCTCTCTCTCTCTCTCAATAACCCCATTGCTAACCTAGCTACCCCTCCCCCCTCTCTATGTCTATTCCCCCCCACCACTAACCATCTTTACTACCCCCATGATATCTAACTATATTTAAACCCTTCTAAAGCCCTAATCTCTCTTAATCCATCTCTGAAACCTTAACCCCTCATCTCTCTCTCTCTCTCTCTCTCTCTCTCTCTCTCTCTCTCTCTCTCTCTCTCTACAAACCCCTAACCTACAATATATATCTCTCATTCAATCTTTCTCTAAACCCCTAACCCCAATATCAGTATTTCAATCTCTCTCTCTCTAAACCCCTAACACCCAATATCCTTCTCTCTCTCTCAACCCAATACCCCCAATCTATAACTTTCTCTGTCATTCTCTAAGCCAATAACCTCCAATCTCCCCCTCTCTTTATCTAATCCCCTAACCCCCAATCTCTCTCTCTCTCTCTCTCTCTCTCTCTCTCTCTCTCTAAACTCGTAGGGTTCAATATATCTCTCTCTCTTTAAACCCCTAGCCTTTAGTATATCTCCCTCTCTATTTAAACCCCTCTCTTTCTATCTATCTATATAAGCCTCTAACCCTCGATCCCTCTCTATCTCTATATATCTATTTAAATCCATAATCCTCAATCTCTCTCTCTCTCTCTCTCTCTCTCTCTCTCTCTCTCTCTAAACCCTTAACCCCTAATCTCTTTCTATCAAAACCCCTTACCCACAATCTCTCTCTCTCTCTAAACCCAAATCCCTCTCTTTCTATCTCCCTCTCTTGAAATATGTAACCCCCAATCTTTCTATGTCTCTAAGCCTCTAACCCCCAATCTCTCTCTCCCTAAACCCCTAACCCATAATCTCCTTCTCTCTCTCTATCTCCATCTCTCTCTATAATCACCAAACCTGCAGTCTCTCTATGTCTCTCAACCCCTAACCCCCAATCTCTCTATCTATCTCTATAAACCCTTAAATCCAAATCTCTATATCTCCCACTCTAAACTCCTAACCCCTAATTTCTCTCTCTTTATATCTCTGAACCCCTAACCCTCTCTCTCTCTGAACCCCCCCTCTCTTTATCTAAACCCCCAACCCCCCTAACCCCCAATCTCTCTCTCTCTCTCTATTTTTCTCTCTCTCTCTCTCCCTCTAAACCCATAGTCTTCAATATCTCTCCCTCTCTCCTTAAAACCCTAGCCTTGAGTATATATCCCTCTCTATCTAAACCCCTCTCTTTCTATCTATCTATATAAGCTTCTAACCCCCGATCCCTCTCTATCTCTATATATCTATCTAAATCCCTAATCCCCAATCTCTATCTCTATCTAAACCCATAACCCCTAATCCCTTTCTATCTAAACCCCTTACCCACAGGCTCTCTCTCTCTAAACCCCTAACCACAGATTCCTCTCTTTCTATCTCCCTCTCTTTAAATCTGTAACCACCAATCTTTCTATCTCTCTAAGCCTCCAACCCCTAATATCTCTCTCCCTAAACCTCTAACACCTAATCTCTCTCTCTCTCTCTCTCTCTCTCTATAATCACCTAACATGCAGTCTCTCTCTCTCTGTCTCTCAATCCATAACCCCCAATCTCTCTCTCTATCTCTCTAAACCCCCAAATCCAATTCTCTCTATCTCCCACTCTAAACTCCTAACCCCTATATTCTCTCTCTCTATCTCTATAAACCCCTAACCCTCTCTCTCTTTGAACCCCTATCCACCAATCTCTATGTTTGCCTCTCTAAACCCCTAACCACCAATCTCTATCTATCTTCAAACCCCTAACCTACAATCTCTCTCTCTCTCTCTCTCTCTCTCTCTCTCAATCCCTAACCCCCAATCTCTCTCTCCCTCTCTAAATCCCACACCTCCAATCTCTCTCTCTAGAACCCTAACCACCAACCTCTCTCTCTCTAAACCCTTAACCCCAAATCTCTCTATTTATGAACCCTTAACCACAAATATCTCTCTCTCTCTCTCTCTCTCTCTCTCTCTAAACCTTTGACCCCCAATCTCCCTAAACCCCTAACCCCCAATCTCTCTCTCTCTAAATCCCTAACCCCAATCTCTATCTCTCTCTCTCTAAACACCTGACCCCCTATCTCTCCCTTTCTCTCTCTCTCAACTGCTAACCCCTGATATCTCTCTCACTCTCTCCACTCCTAACTCATCCTTCCCTCGCCACCTTTTATGTCTATCTCCCCGACACCAATAACCATCCATACTCCCCCCATGATCTCTCTCTATCTCTAAACCCTTATTAACCCATAATCTCTATCTCTCTTTACCACTCCCCCCAATCTCTCTCTCTTTACCACTCCCCCCCAATCTGTCTCTTTATATATGTACCACTAACATCCAATATATATCTCTCTCTATCTAAATGCCTAACCTTCACTCTCTCTCTCTCTAAACCCCTAAACCCCTTACCCACAATCTCCATAATTTTCTCTCTAAGCACCTTGTTAGAAAAACAGGATCGCAGAGCAATAACAATAAACAGAAATGCAAATATAATCACACATACACATTACAAGAGAGACACAGATATATCGTGGTTCACACAACTTGGGCTACATCCACACTAAATTTTCCAGTCCTTATTATTATTGCCGTCTAGTAAGGTGAAGGGATACAACCTGCAGCACAACCGCTGCACTTCCTCTTCTCTGTTTCACAGTCTCTCTCCTGATCTCAGAGATCTTTACAATGCATAAAACCTAATACATCCTCATCCCTAGCTATATTACAATCTCTTTATTTTATAAGGGAAATACAATGGGAAAATACCACGGGATACCCAAAACCATGGGCCCGCAAAACAGCTGGCGAAAACATCCCCACACCCCCCCTGGAACCCCGTGGGAGGCGATGCCCCCCCACACCCCCCTGCTGGAGTGACTGTACAGTCCACCTACATATCATATAAAACTGGGGTATAAACACGGCTGATACAATATCATATATGAGACTAGAAGATCTGGCTCCACAACCAACACACCTAACACCCAATTGATCTCTCTCTCTCTCTCTCTAACCTCCACTTTCTCTTTCTCTCTCTTTAAGCCCTTTACCCCTAATCTCTCTTTATCTCTCTCTCCCTCTCCAAACCCTAAACCCCTGACCCCTTATCTCTCTCTAACCTCCAATCTCTTTCTCTCTCTCTATAAACCCCATAACCCCCAAACTTTCTCTCTTTAAACCCCTAATGCTCTCTCTCTCTCTCTAAACCCCATAATCCCCAAACTCTCTCTCTTTAAACCCCTAATGCTCTCTCTCTCTCTCTCTCTCTCTCTCTCTCTCTCTCTCAAACCTTAACCCCCAATCTACCTCTCTCTCTCTGTGTATCAAGCTTTAAACCCCAATCTCTCTATCTCTCTCTTTCTCTCCCTCTCTCTCTCTCTCTCTCTCTAAACCCCTAATCCCCGATCTCTCACACTCTCTAAGACCATAACCCCTGGTATCTCTCTCTCTGTCTCTCTAAACCCCACCAATATCTCTCTCTAAACCAATAATCCCCAATATCTCTCTCCAAACCCCTAACCTCTAGTATTTCTCTCTCTATGCCTTGTACCTCTAATATCTCCCTCTCAAAAACCCTAACTACCAATCTCTTTCTCTCTAGACCCCTAACCTCCAATATCTCTCTCTCTCTAAACCCCTAAACCTGAATCTCTCTCTCTCTAAGCACATAAGCCCCAATCTCTCTCTCCCTAAACCCCAATCTATCTCTCTAAACCACTAATCACTGCTCTCTCTCTCTTTCTAAACCTCCAACAACCAATCTTTCTCTTTATCTCTCTCTCTCTAAATACTAACCCCATTCTCTCTCTCTCAACCCCTAACCCTCTCTCTCTCTCTACCCAAACCCCCCAGTACTCACCCATCTATTCCTCTCCCTCTCTATGTCTTTCTCCCCCCACGACTAACCATCAATAATCTCTATGTGATATCTCTCTATCTCTAAACCCTAATCGACCCTCTCTCTCTCCCTAAACCCCTAATTCCTAAACTATCTCTCTCTAAACCCCTAACCTAGAATCTCTCTCTCTCTTTAAACCCCTAACCCCCAATCTCCCCACCTCTCTCTCTCACTAAACCCTTAACACCTAATAGATCTCTCTCTAACCTCCAATCTATATCTCTAAAAGCCTTACCACCAATCTCTCTATTTCATTAAACCACTAACCCCCAATCTCTCTCTATCTTTAAACTCCTAACCCCTAACCTCCAATCTCCCTCTCTCTCTCTCTAAACCCCTTCCCCCAATCTCTCTCTCTCTCTCTCTAAATCCCTAACCTTTAAACCCCAAACACCCAATTTCTCTCTCTCTTTCTAAACCCCTAACATCCAATATCTCTCCTTCTCTTTCTATTTATCTACACCTCTAATAGCCAATCTCTCTCTCTCTCTCTCTCTCTCTCTCTCTCTCTCTCTCTCTCACTCACTCACTCACTCTATCCAAACCCCTAGTTCTCAATCTCTCCCTCTCCCTCTCTAGACCCCTAACAACCAACCTATCACACTCTCTCTCTCTCTAAGCCCCTAACCTCCAATATCTCTCCCTCTCTATACCCCTAACCCCCAACCTCTCTCTCTCTCTCTCCCTCTCTCTCTGTCCCTCTCTATACCCCTAAACCCCAACCCCTCTCTCTCTCTCTCTCTCTCTCTCTCTCGACCCCTAACCCCCAACCTATCTCTCTCTCTCTCTCTAATCCCCTAACCTCCATTATCTCTTTCTCTCTCTCTCTCTCTCCAAACCCTTAGTCCTGTCTCTCTCTCTCTCTCTCTCTCTCATCCAATAACCCCTAATCTCATTCTCATTAAACCCCTTATCCCCAGCCTCTCTCTTTCTATAAACCCCTAACCTCCAACTTCTCTCCTTTTATCTCTCTCTCTCTAAACTCCTACCCCATGATCTCTCTCTCTCTCTCTCTGAGCCTCAAACCCCAAACATCTCTCTCTCCCCTTACCTAATCCTCTAACCCACAATCTCTCTCTCTCGCTCTCTCTCTCTCTCTCTCTCTCTCTCTCTCTAAACCCCTAACACCCAATCCCTGTCTCTCTCTCTAACCTCAAATCTCTCTCTCTCTCACTCTCTCTCTAAACCCCTTACCCCCAATATCTCTTTTACTCCCCTTATCTAAACCACTAGACTCCAACAACTCTCTCTCTCTCTCTCTCTCTCTCTCTCTCTCTCTCAACCTGCAATTTCTCTCATTAAACACTATCTTTCTGTCTAATTTGAGCTCTAACCATGAATCTCTCTCTATATATCTATCTAAACCCCTAACCTGCAGTCTCTTTCCCTCTAAACCCCTAACCCTCATTATCTTTCTCTGTCTAAATCACTAACCCCCATTCTCTCTCTCTCTCTCTCAACCCCTTACCCCCAATCTCTTTTTAAACCCTTAACCCCCAATATATATCTCTCTCAACCTATAAAACTCAATATATCTCTCTCTCTCTCTAAACCCCTAATCCACAATCTCTCTCTATATATATATATCTATCTCTCTTGCTGTTTCTAAACCCCTAATCCCCACTCTCTCTCTCTCTCTATACCCAAATCCCCCAATATCTCCCTCTCTTAACCCATAACCCTCAATCTCTCTCTCTCTTTTTAAACCTCTAAACTCTATTCTCTCTCTCTCTCTCTAAATCTCTAACTGCAAATGTCTTTCTCTCTACACCTCTAACCTCCAATCTCGCGCTCTCTCTCTCTCTAAACCCATAACATCGAATCTCCCTCTCTCTAACCCACTAATCCCCAATATATATATATATATAAACCCCTAACCCATAATATGTCTCTCTAAACCCCTCACCACCAATTTCTCTCTCTATCAACCCCTAATCCCCATTCTCTCTCTCTCTCTCTCTACCCAAACCCCTAACCACCAATATAACTCTTTCTATCTCTCTCTTTCTCTCTAAAACCCTAACCCCCAATATCTCTAACTCTCTATAAACACCTAACCCCCAATCTATCTCTCTATCTAAACCAATAAGCCCCAATCTCTCTCCCCCTCTCTATTTGTCTCTATCTTTGTCCAAACCCCTAACCTCCAATCTCTCTCTCTCTCTCCAAACCCCCACTCCTCACCCACCTACTCCTCCTCCATTCTCTATATCTCTCTCACCCCCACCACTAACCATCCATACACCCTCAACAATATTTCAATATCTCCAAACCCCTATTAACCCCCAGTCTCTCTCTCTCTATCTCTCTCAACCCCTAACCTCCAATCTCTCTCTCACTCTCTCTTTCCAAACCCCTTACCCCCATTCTCCCTCTTTCTATCTCTGTCTCTCTAAACCCCTAACACCCAATCGATCACTATTTAACTTCCAATATCTATCTCTCTCACTAAGTCCCTATGCTACAATCTCTCTCTCTCTCTCTCTCTCTCTCTCTCTCTCTATAGAAAACCCTATATTCCAAAATATCTCTCTTTAAACAACTAAACCCCCATCTCTCTATCTCTCTCTAAGCCACTAATCCCCAATCTCTCTCTCTTTAAACCCCTAACCCCAATCTCTTTGTTTATATATTTATCTCTCTCTCTCTCTCTCTTTGGAACCAAAATCCCCAATCCCTCTCTCTCTCTAAACCCCTAACATCCAATCTCTCTCTAAACCCCTAAACCCTAATGTTTCTCTCTACAAACCCCCAACCCCCAATCTCTATCTCTCTCCCTAAACCCCCAGCCCCCAATCTCTCTTTGTCTCTCTAAACCACAAACCCCCAATCTCTCCCTTTCTCCTCCTGCCTCTCTTTCTAAACACCTAACCTTCAATCACTCTCTTTGTCTCTTTCTTTCTAAACCCCTAACCCCTAAATCCTAACCCATCACCTCAAATCATGGTCTCTCTCTCTCTAAACCCTTAACCCATAACCTCAATCTCTCTCTCTCACGCACACACACTCTCTCTGTAAAACCCTAACCCCCAACCTCTATCTCTCTCTCTCTTTCAAGACCCCTACTCCTAACTCACCCTCCCCTCCCCCCTGTCTATGTCTCTCCTCCCCCACCACTAGTCATTTATAGTCCCCCCATGATCTCTTTATCTTTAAACTGTTATTAACCCCCAATCTCTCTCTCTCTCACTCTCTCTCTCTCTCTCTCTCTCCTTAAACTCAAATCTATCTCCATGAACCCGTAAACTCCAATCTCTCTCTCTCTCTCTCTCTCTAAACCCATAATCCCCAATCTTCATATTTGTATCTCTTTTTCTATAAACCCCTACACCCAATATCTCTCTCTCTCTCTAAACCCCAAACCCCAAATCTCTCTCTTTCTTTGAACCCCTAACCCCCAATCTCTCTCTCTCTCTCTCTCTCTAAATTCTTAACACCCAATCTCTCTATCTCTCAAAACCCCTAACCCTCAACCTCTCCATTCTCTCTCTTTGAGCCACTAACCCCCAATCTCTCTCTCTCTCTCTCTCTCTCTCTCTCCCCTAAAACCCCCACTCTGCACCCACCTACCCATCCCTCCCTCTCTATCTCTTTCCCCCCCAATGACTAACCATCCATACTCCCCCAATGATCTCTCTCTCTTTCTCTCTCTCTCTCTCTATCTCTAAACCCCTAACCCCCAATCTCTCCCTCACCCTCTATACACCTAACCTCCAATATCTCCCTCTCTAAACCATTAACCCCCAATATTTCCATCTAAACCCCTAACCCCCAATTTCTCTATCTAAACCCCCCAATATTCCTCTTTCTCTCTAGATACCTAACCACTAATTTATCTCCTTATATATCTCTCTATTTCTCTAAACCCCGAACACCGAATCTCTCTCTCTCTCTCTCTCTCTCTCTCAACCCCTAACAAACAATCTATATGTGTGTGTGTGTGTGTGTGTGTGTGTGTGTGTGTGTCTCTAAAAACCTAACCCCTAATCTCTCTCTCTCTCCCTCTATAACCCTTAACCCTCTCTCTCTCTCTCCAAACCCCTAATCCCTAATCTCTCACTCTCTCTAAGCCCATAACCTTCTCTCTCTCTCTCTCTCTCTAAACCCCTAACCCCCAATATCTCTCTCTAAAGCAATAATCTCCAATCTTTCTCTAAACCCCTAACCTCTAATATTTCTCTGTCCAAACCCATTACCACCAATGTCTCTCTCTCTCTAAACCCCTAACTGCCAATCTCTTTCTCTCTAGACCCCTAAAATTCAATCTCTCTCTCTCTCTCTCTCCCTCTCCAAACCCATAAACCCCAATCTCACTCTCTCTAAACCCCTCAACCCCAATCTCTCTCTCTAAATTACTAATCATTGGTCTCTCTCTCGCTAAACCCCTAACCCCCAATCTCTATCTCTCTAAAACCCTAATCACCAATCTCTCTCTTTTTATCTCCCTCTCTCTAAACCCTAACCCCTAATCTTCTCTCTCTCTCTCTCTCTCTCTCAACCCCTAAACCCCTTGCCTCTCTCTACCCAAACCCCCCACTTCTCAACCACCTACTTCTCCCCTTTATCTATATCTCTCTCCACCTTCCGCTAACCACGAGTAATCCCCCTGTGATCCCTCTCTATCTCTAAATCGTAATCGACCCCCAATCTATCTCTCTCTCTAAACTATTAACCACTAACCTCCAATCGCTCTCTCTAAACCCCTTGTCCCCAATATCTCTTTCTCTCTCTCTTTATCTAAACCACTAAACCCAAATATCTCTCTCTCTCTAAACTCATAACCCCTAAGCTTTAACTCCCAATCTCTCTCTCTCTAAAACCTAACACCCAATCTATCTCTCTCTTTCTAAACCCCTAACCTCCAATATCTTTCCCTCTCTCTCTATCTATCTAAACCTCTAACTCTCTATCTATCTATCTATATCCAAACCCCTAGTCCTTAATCTCTCTCTCTAGACCCTAACACCCAACATATCTCTCTCTCTAAGCCCCTAACCTCCAATATATCTCCCTCTCTCTATATATATATATAAAACTCTAACCACCAATCTCTCTCTCTCTCTCTCTCTCTATCCAAAACCATAGTCCTCTATCTCTCACTCACTCTAAATCCCTAACCCCTAATATCATTCTCTCTAAACCCCTTATCCCTAGCCTCTCTCTTTCTCTAAACCCCTAATCGCCAATCTCTCTCATTTTCTCTCTCTCTCTCTCTCTAAACCCCTAACCCCATATCTATCTATCTCTCTCTAAAGCTTCTAACCCCAAATCTCTCTCTCTCTCTCTCTCTCTACATAATCCCCTAACCCACAATCTCTCTCTCTCTAAACCCCTAAACCTCTTTCTCTCTCTCTATCTAAACCCCTTGCCCCCAATCTCTCTATTTTTCTCTCTTTCCCTAAACCACTAGCCCCCAACATCTCTCTCTCTCTCTCTAAATCCCTAATCACTAATCTCTCTCTTGTTAGTCACCCTATATGTCAGTTAATTAAGGCTAACACACAGGATGGTCAATATAATCTGTCAATCCCAGGGAGGTCTTTTATTTCAATGGTAATGAGCATAATATATGCATAAACATGTCAAGTAGTTGATTTACTAAATGTAGATAATGATCCTACCAATCTATCCAGCCAAACTCACTCCAGAAAGCAAACTAAGCTAATTCACACATCTAAGGATTTGATTGAAACTACCTTCCTACATAAATCACCCAGCAATTATAAAATTGAGAATAAATAAACCAGATTGCTTTTGCAAGAAGTTGAATCCTATAATTATCAAACTACCAATAATTGATCTTTACCAAAATGATCCATCCAGCAGCTATTGTTACTCAATCCTAATCTACCTACTTTAAATCAATTGAAGATACAACAGTAACCAAAATCTAAGCTTGGACTCTAACTGATAATTACTGGAAATCCTAGAAAGCATAAACAACTGAAAGATATTGGAATTGAGCTTGGCTATTACAGCTGATTCAAACACACATGCATTAATTGAATTATCCTACATAGTCGGCTGTCACACCAATCTGCTTCAGCTATTCAAGATGCAATTATGAACTACCAAAAGGAAAGCTAATTCTCTATTGCATCTACCAATAACATCTGCAATAATTCCACACCACATAACAGAAGTAAAACTAAACTAATGTACCTACTTAAACCAGCTATCTCTGTGAGAAGGCGGGCCTTGGCCTTCTAACAGAGACACTGAGAATCACAACAAATCAAGACACAAAAATGAAGAACTCTGCTCTCATATTAATGATGGAAATTGATAGTACCAGTGCTCTGTTACAACTTGTGTAAAATGGTAATTGTCCAACCCCAGGCTATGAGAGCCTTCTGGAATTTATACAAGGAAAATACAATTTCATGCTACGGAGTTACAGCTAACTGATAAAGCCGTATTAAACAAGGTTGTTAATCGTGAAGGATGTTGTTGCTCTAATAATTAATGGATCAACATACTCAGAAACTGGAATGCAACCTGTCTGTGGAAGCTAGGTTCTGTTTCAATGCAATCTGTTACAGTGATGATCTGTTACAGCTCATGTGGAGAATGCACTATTCCTTGGAGTATGAGGAGCTGGTGTTTTGAATAGTAACAGCTGGTGCCACTTGGCTGATACACCTGCGCTTTAGACCTTGACTAAATGAAATCACACAGATCAACATAAACCAAGGACTAAGATCCATAATCTTTAACAATCTTAGGCATAAAATAAATAAAGCAATAACGAATTATACCCGTCAATATTATTGATTGATCTGGAGAAAGACATGGATATAGCTTATGAAAGTAGGATGAAACCAGGGAAAAATGATGTAATAAGGATGGCCAAAAAGGGGCATTTCCTAGACCCAACATCTCCCCCCAACTATCTGATTGCATGTCCTCATGCAACAACCTCTCCTAGTCTGAATCTGAGTCTGAGTTGAATATGTGGAGATTTGTAAGATTATAGGCAAGTTTTGGTGCCTCCCCTCGAGGCACAAACCCATGGCAGGATATCCAATGCTCCCACCACAACTCTTCTTCTTCTAATTTCAAAGCATATTTGTTTCTATAAGGACTCACAAGCAGCCATATGAGAGGGAATTTGAATCTTTAGCCAATCCACCAAGACCCACACCTTTTCATGCACTGCACATATCTAGGAATCCTTGTCAAAGCTTGCCTGAAATTTTCAAAGCCATATGGATCCATTTCCTTCAGAGATGAGGAAGAGTACAGCCATTTGTATTCACTACCTTCCAAGGCATCCTGCTGCATATTAAGAACCATTGGGACACATGTGGTAAGTAGTTTATCTCGTAGGCTCTCAAAGTATCAAGCAATTGAAGGGACCCTGAGAGATTTAGAATGATTTTCCATGAATGCTTTTGGATCCTGAGGTTCCCCCCTAATCCAGAGAGTAGAATTTTCCTCATTCCTGAGGATGGTTTGGAAAGCATCTCTCCATCTAATATGGTTAATGACAAAAAAGGCAAATTCCCTCAGCTGAACATCCCCTAGACAAGGTAATGGATTAGATGGAAAGTCAATATAACAAGCCCTGTCATGTAAATATAATTCACATAACAAATGTTGATCCTCAAAATCACTCTTCAGAAAATTCTCCAAAAACTGAGTAGTTGTTGCCAAATCAAATGATCTCCCTTCCTTAAGAGCCCTTAATTTAAATAAAGTTGTCTGCTCATGGAGAAAGACAGGGTAAGAGGGGGATGGAGCCCTGCAACTCAACAATTCTATGGAAAGAGTGTACATTTGTCTTTTTCTTGTTGCAGGGACTTAAGTTTCTTCAATCCTTCCAATTTTTCTTGAAGTTTCTCCCACCGGAGTTTCTGGAAGAATAACTCCTCAGCCCACTTTTCTCTTAGACCTTTAATGAAATTCCTATGTTCTTGGAGAGATATCATACCTGTATTGAACTGATCAATCCACTTGATCCATTTATCCAACTCGAGATTTAACTAGAGAATCTTCTTCTCCAGTCATTGAAATATTCTGTCTTCTACCTCCTTTTCATCATCAGAGTCAAGATAAATGACTTCCTTGTTTTGGTTTGGAACTGTAACAGCTTCATCCTCTATTGGAGTAGCCATGGTCTGTGCCTGAGGTGCAGTCTCAACCATGTATTTTGGGGATGCTAGTTCTTGTGTGACAACATCCTTTATTTCTGTATCAACCTTATCCCCCTCAGTCTGTGTCACAGTCTTAGCCAATATTCTTAGGATTGCTGGCTCTTGTGTGATAGCATCCTCCTTCTCCATTTCAATCTCAGCCATCTCAGTTTGTGTTGCAACTGTAGCAAATGATTTTAGAAACACTGGTTCTTATGTGACAGTGTTTTCTTCTTGGTCCTTGATATCAAATGTTGCTGTCTAAGTTGCAGCCTCACTAAATATTTTCAAGAGTGTTGGTTCTTGTGTAACAATCCCTTGTTCTTCAATTTTTTTGAACTGCTGAGATTGTTTCTGGATTGTATCAAGTTTCTCTGGCTGATGAGACTGGTCCTGAAGAAGCTCGATGTCCCCTAATGGTTGGGACTGTACTGTTTCATCTCCTAAATTCGAATCAGGGATCTCTTCAATTCTTGGCTCATCTTCCCCCATCAATTCAATTTTTGGCATTCCTTCTTCCACCTCCTCTATCTGTATATGTTTTTGTGATGCAAGTCCCAACACAACTCTGTGTCCTGCTGCAAAAAATATATCTCCACACTCTGGACAAACAGTCTCCCCATACTTCTCATTTTCAAATGAAAAAGATGGATTTTGTAATAAGTTTGCAGCATTTGCTAATGTGTTCAAATTTTTCTCTACTTGTTTTCCAACTACTCCCTTCCATCTTTCCAGCTCATTTCGCAATATCTGCACCTCCTCTTTTAATAATTCATTTTCAAGCAGGAGATTTTCAATTTAAGGTTCTTCTTTGGAAGGTTCATGCATAGCAGCAGATGACTTGGGGTTCAAAATGGAAATCTCTATGTCTACCCCTGTTGTAGGTGCTTTCTCTAACACAAGTGACTCCCTATTCTCTCTGACTACTTCTGCTGTCTCTGCTAACGATGCTTCAATACTACCCCCAATTGCATCCATTGTCTCAGCTTCTTCTATTTTATCTTCTACCTCTACTGCTATTATAGCTACTTCTGCTGCTGCTGTCACAGTTGCTTCTACTGCTGCTGTTGATCGAGTCCTTCTTTTCCTCACCATTCCCACTGGGTGTTCCTCACTGCTTACTACTACTGATGTTTTGATAGCTCTGATCCTTCTTTTCTTTGCTGCAGTAGGTGTCTGACCCCTATTTCCTGATCTTACTCTACGTGTCTTTGACACAGGGGTTTTTACCTCGGTATTTTCTTCTTCAATAATGGTACCCCCTTATCTTCGGAGAGGACACAACCTATAAAATTTCCACAGTCCCTTCTTCTACTATTCTTGTCTGATATCCTTCCTCCTGAATTCTTGTTTCTGCAATTGTAGCTTCTACTGTCGCAGCTTCAATAGCTGCTCCAGTTTTAGCTTCTTTTATTTGAGTATCTTCTTCTGCATTTACAGCTTCTAATTTTTCTGCCTCCTGCTCCATGGTTCCCATCACAATTTCCTCAGCAACAGGGTTTTCTGTTGATGTTGCTTCTCCCCTGTTTACTTCCTCTTCGTCACTGGTCTGGTTTTCTAATGCTCTGTCCTTCCCCCCCACTATCTTCACCAACACCCTCCATTTCTAGTACAGGTTGTATGGTGAGCCTATCTCCAGCCAGAAATTGTTCCCAGGTTAAATTATGATTTGCAATGGCTCTTAGGACTAGTAATTTAATCAGGCCATTATTAGTAAGGGAGGAAACTGGGTGTTGGGCGATTCTTGCATATCCAGCCATAGTTTGTAGGGCTTTAAGCAAATAAAATGGTATATTCACCAAATTACCATGGCGTAAGTGAGACAATAAGGGACGTTCAGAGAAGGAAACAATTTGGTACATACCTCCACAAGAGATGTATCTTTTCACAAATATTGCCACTTGATTCCAGGTTGGTGGTAAAGATGCCAGTTCCAGCCCACGACGCTTTGGAATAACCTGCTCTCCAACTGCCAAAAATTCCCTCACCGCATTTGCATTATGTGCCTTCCATGCAAATAACTTCTTCCCAATCAGGGGTAAGCCAGTAACCTCGGCTATGATTTCTTCTGTAACATCCACACGCAGTCCCCTAACCTCAAAGTGAGTATCAGTCAGGTTGAGGGAAAATTGCAATGCAATTTCTGTGTGGAAACCGTTCAAAGTATGCCATCCAACATGTTGCTGTAAAATTATTGAGAACTTCTAGATTGGCATGTACATCTTCTATATTTATTGGCTCATGTCGGACTGGGTTTCCCATTTTAATCCCTCCTCAAAGTTCAGAACAAACGCAACAATTTCTAGTCTAGATGTGGAAGTTGAAGTTTTACGAACATGCAAAGGGTCGTTGGGGTTCAAAAATCAGGTTTTAGGCAAGTCTGCGCCAGTATGAACATTCTGTTGAAATGATGAAGTTGGCAGAATTGGATTAATAGGTGCAAATCGAGTAAGGTGACGGGAAATAAATACAACCATGACCTTGACATAATCCCTAGAGGTTAAATCGTATGGGTTCGTTAATCAAGGGTTACGACAGTACATAATCGTTATTTACTGTATTTAATTTTCTACCAAATCATGTAAAAGATGCGATCCTTACCTTTGCATTTATGAGTTTGAGCCATGGATCAATCATTACAGTCGGTCGTCGTCCTTGCGGGTATGAATGCACATGTGCTGAAGTGATGTGGCCACTGCCACCTAGGCTGACAGCTACTCAAGGCACCCAAAATTTACCTTTGTGGCAAACCATGATTGGATCTTGTGGAGCGAGCAACAAAACTAACACCTAATCAAATCATTATTGGCATCATCAATCGGACAGTAAACAAACTGGCGGAGTCACAACTGCTAGACTTAGCAAAATAAGTGAAAATGATAGAGTCGCAGCTGTACGGAAGGAGTAGAAATGAAGTGGAAAGAACGGAGTCGCAGCTGCTAGATTTAGCAAAATAATCAAGGATAGCGGAATCGCAGCTGCTAGATTTAGTGGAATGGGCAAAGGTAGCGGAGTCGCAGCTGCTAGGTTTAGCGGAATGGACAAAGGTAGCAGAGTTGCAACTACTGGAAAAGGGTAAAAATGGAACGAAAATAGTGGAGTAGCAGCTGCCAAACTTAGAAAGGTGAGCAGAAATAGAGGAGTTGCAGCTGCGGAATTTGGCAGAATAGGAAAAAGTGGCGGAGTCGCAGCCACGGAAAAGTGAAGTAAAGGGAAAATGGTGGAGTCATAGCTGCAAAGATAGGAAGAATGAGCACGGCAAAGAGTCACAGCTATGTCAAAATGAAGTAACAAGCAAATTTTAGCTAGTTGTGGAAGACTATGAATCATCCATCTTTTTTCAAAGAGCTTTATTAAATCAGGAAACAATCTGGGGTCTCTGCAATCGTCTGGCCCAGTCACGACTGTTGTTCTTCCAATTAGATCTTGCACATAGTTCTTCAAAACAAACTGATCAAGTGCAAAAATAAAAATAGATAAAATACAGAATGAAAGAAAAAACAATTATTTATGTACAAAATATGTATGGAAATTGCAGCTTTTAGGAATTCACAGGGTTTGAGAAAGATCCCTTCCCTGGCGTTAACTGATACTCTTGATCACCTACAACCTGCAAAATGAAAGCTTCCCTTGATATCGGCTTGTGATACAGTCGCAGTTGATGACCATTTGCGAATAATGGTACTTTGTTTTCATCAATGGTGATCAAGAGGACTGTTCCATTATCAAATACCCGATCTATCTGATAGGGTCCCAACCAACGGGTGTGCAATTTGCTCTTAAACCGTGAATGATACAACAGGGCCCAGTTCCCCTCTTGGAAGACTTTCTTCTTTATAAATCGATCATGCCACTTAGAGCGTTGTTGTTGAATTAAAGCTGTATGATGTACCACAACTGTGCACTTCTCATCCAATTCATTGAGCTGATTCAGTTAGTTCCTCTATGCCTCTGATAAATCCAGGTTTGCTTCCACAACTGTTTTCAAGGTTCTGATTTCAAATTCAATTGGAAAAACAACGTTCTTACCATACACTAACTCATATGGGGAAAAACCAGTGGTGTTACGCCACGTAGTACAATAGGCCCATAGTGCCTCTGGAAGCCTTTCATCCCAATCTTTATGATGGCTATTAACTTTTTTTGTCAGAATAGCCTCGAGAACCTTGTTTGTGCTCTCCACTTGGCCATTGGCCTGTGGATGATATGGCGAGGTTATTCTGTGTTGAATATGAAATTTATGTAACAATGATTCCAACTTGTGAGACACAAACTGTGGTCCACCGTCTGTAATGATTTCCTTAGGTACTCCAAATTGAGTAAAAATCTCTTCACACAGGAAATCAATCAAAGCCTGATCATTGGCCTTAACCAAGGCTACAGCTTGTACCCATTTGGTCATGTAATCTGTGCAAACCAAGATGTGAACTTTCTGCTTTGAGGGAGGGTTGGTAGGCCCTACAAAATCTAGAGCCCACCTATCAAACGGTTCAACCACAAGCTGTGGCTGCAAAGGCATCTCATCTAATCTATTGGGTTGGCCCATCCTTTGGCAGCTATCACATGCCTGAACATACTTCTTCGCATCCATGAACAATGTAGGCCAGAAATAGCCCATTCTCAAAACTTTATGACCTATCCTTTTGTCACCAAAATGTCCCCCACAAGGCTCATCATGGAAAGATTTAAGAATGCTAAAGATTTCATCTTCTCTAACACATCTTCTGATCTCTAAATCAAGCCCTATGTAGAAAAGATGGCCATCAATCCAACAGTACCTATCACTCTGTTGTATGATCTTCCTTTTTTCTCTCTTTGACGGATGTGTTGTCCCCCACAAGGCTCATCATGGAAAGATTTAAGAATGCTAAAGATTTCATCTTCTCTAACACATGTTTTGATCTCTAAATCAAGCCCTGTGTAGAAAATATGGTCATCAATCCAGCAGTACCTAGCACTCTGTTGTATGATCTTCCTTTTTTCTCTCTTTGACAGATGTGCTGGAAGCTTACCTGCAGCCAAAAAGTTCAATATCTGCATACCATGGGGAATGAGCTGATACTGCAAACAAATGTTCGTCAGGGAAGGAATCTTCGACTGGTAAATTGTCATCATTGTTAGTAAGTCGAGATAAAAAATCTGCAACAACATTTTCCTTACCTGGTCTATCAATAATTGTGATATCAAATTCTTGTAACAGTAACAGCCATCTAGTAACTCTAGCATTCATGATTGGTTTATTCATTAAATACTTGATAGTAGAATGATTAGTGTGCACAAAAGTAGAATATCCAGTAATATAATGTCTAAATTTGTTGATGGCATAAACAATGGCAAGAAATTATTTTTCTGTGACAATATAATTTAGTTCAGCAGGAGACAAATTTTTACTAATGTAGTAAATGGCATACGGAGCATTACATTCCTGTTGTCCCAAAACTTCTCCAATGGTAGTATCTGAAGCATATGAAGAAATTTGAAAAGGCAAAGCCCAATTGGGCTCTCATAAGATGGGTGTTGTAGACAGCCTTCACTTTAGCTCAGTAAACGCTGTTTGGCATGCATCATTCCAGACAAATTGTGCATCCTTCATCAACGGAGTGAACAAAAGAGAATCTAGTTTGGAAAAAATTTCTATGAACCTTCTGTAATAACCAGCATGCCCCAAGAAGCTACGTACATCCTTCTGTGTTCCAGGAGTTGGTATATTTTCAATTACCTTGATTTTGGATGGGTCTACCTGGATACCATCAGAAGAGATGAAGTGCCCCAGCACTATGCCTTCACTCATCATCATGTGGTACTTTTCAGTGCTTAAAGAGAGTTGGCTTTATTCACAGCGTTTCAAGACCTTTTCTAAATTTTTCAGTGCTTCTTCATAACTATCACCATATGGAGTAAAGTCATCCATAAAAATTTCCATGCAATCATTCACCATTTTCAAAACAATTACAATCACTGCTCTCTGAAATGTAGTTGTTGCGTTGCACAACCCAAAAGGAAGTACTTGGTAGGAAAAAGTTCCCCAGGGGCAGGTGAAAGTGGTTTTGTCTTGATCTTTTGGAGCAATCTGGATCTGGTTATAGCCACTAAAGCCATTCAGAAAGGAGAAATACTTTTTCCCAGACAAAGTGTCAAGGAACTGATCAATGAAAGGTAAGGGGAAATGGTCCTTCTGTGTTACTTTGTTCAATTCTTTATAATCCAAGCAGACCCTCCATTTCCCATTCTTCTTTGGCACAATCACAAGTGGAGAAACCCAATCACTGTCTAAAATTGGGTATATGAATCCTGCTTCCAAAAGTTTTTGGATTTCTTCTTTCACTATGTCTCTTAGTTTCGGGTTCATCCTTCATTGTGGTTGACATACAGGCCTAGAGTTTCTCTTAATATAAATGTGATGGGTGCACAGATGAGAAGGAATTCCTTTCATATCTGTGTACTCCCAAGCGAAAGCTCCCCTACGTTGTTTCAGCAAAGTGACTAGCTATTCCAGCTCGCTAGGTGCCAGACTGGGATTGATATTCAATGTTTTTCCTGGCCCAATTTCTACTGGAACACTCTTTGAATTATTAAGTACTGGAATTATACTGTCATCATCGATTAGAGTTTCTTCTGTAAGCTTTTCTTGTTATGTTGCAGCTAGAGTACTGTCCAAGATCTGATAGACATTTTTATTGACTGACGTGGGCTCACTGATGAAACTATTAATGGCATCATCCTCTATTTCATCTTTAAACGTTAAGGCTCTCCCTATGGTTAGTAATGGTTGCACACCCTCTTCCTCCAAATATTCCCATAATGGAGTCTCATCTTCTGTGCTTGGTCAAGCTGGAGGGTACAGGGTTAGGTTCTTGATCTTAGTTCCATCTGAAATGGTCATAGATCTTGACCGACAGCTGATACAGGAATCTGCTATGGCCAACCACGGTCTTCCCGAGATCAGTGGGTGTCCCCCCCAACTGGGATTTCGGTTGTAACACCAAGAAATACATAGGGTATTCCCACGAGTCGATTGAGATCATGAGGTCATCTAGGATCCCTTCAGGCTTGATCATTGATCTATCAGCAAGTTCCAAAATGGTAGGGGTTGGACGAAGATTAGTGATTCCCAATTTCTTCACAGTTTCTATGGTCATAACATTAATAGTTGCGCCTAAATCCACCAATACATTTGGAATTTGTGTGTTCCCTATGTGAACTATAACAGTCGGGTTCCCACAGTCATCATATTTTTCCACAGGGGCCTTCCCCATTATTAATTCTGAAAGCTTTCCCAACACATGGACAATGGAGGGATCCCTAGGCCTTCTTCCTAGTTTCTTGACACATAAATCTTTAACAGTCTTGGCATAAATGGGCACATCATGAAGGGCCTGTAACAGTGGAATTTTAACATACAAATTTTTCAGTTCTCCCAAGTGATCAAATCAGGGTTGTTCCACTGTTTTCTGCAGGGCCAATCGTTCAAGGTATGGTGGTTCTTTATTCAACTATGTAGGTTGTGACACATCGTGTGTTACTTTCTGAGTTTCAGCTACTATTTCAGTAGGAGTATCAGCATCCTCAATGATGGGGCTTGTTGAATTAACCATGTTCTCATAGTGTTGCTTTACTATAGTTTCAATCACTAGGGATGAAACATCCTCAGTGATAATAGGTTCCACCACCCTCTCTTATCATAATTGTATATCATTGCAGGGAATCTGAGTGATGGAATACGCAGGCATGTTGGAAGTCTCAAATTGATGGACTGCTTTATTGTTTGGCTTCGGGTTAGGTTGTGCAGGTAGCTGTGGTCGAAGTGGTGCATTCATAGGTGCGGCATTATTTTGGAAAGGGAGCTGTGGTTGCTGATACTGTTGGTGCTGATACTACTGATGCTGATACTGTTGAGGAGGGCACTGTTGATACTGAGTCTGGTGACGGGGAAAGTTATTTCCTTGGTAAGAATTTCTCCAGTTGGAATTCCAAGGAGGATGGTTTGACTGCTGTGACCACGGTGTCCATGAATTAGGATTTTGCATTGGGTTATGAGATGGATGCCATTGGTTGTTAGAATAATGTGAAGGGAATTGTGTATTCATATTATGCATATTTTTCATTCCATTCATATTATTCAGAAAAAATGTTGGGTCTGGATTCATACCTTGATTTCGAGGCTGCCATGGTTTCTTCTGTGCCATGAAGTATGTTGGCTCCACATCTGGAATAGATTCCTACAGGACTGCTTTGACCTTAGGTAAGGAAGGACATTCCTTAGTATCATGCTTGAGCTCACATATCCTACATACCTCTACTTTGTCCAATGGGCATTCCTTCAGTGGGTCCTTTTTCCTACATCTAGGGAAGAATACACCAAGTGTAAGATCTTCTACCACTTTCTTCTGCTTTGCTCTCATGACATCTAACTCTGAGGAAATGGAGCTCATCATTTCTATTTTAAAATTCTCTAGTAAGTTGCCTATTTCTGCTCGAGTGGCTCCTCCACTAGTTGACTTCTGAGCCCTAGTGAAGACATCCTGGTCTCGGTCTTTGTCTCATTTGCTGGTTCTAGAGGATCCCCTAGAGTACCTTCAACATAATTCAACAATATTTTCAAAAGGTTCTTTCGAGATATCCCCTTTTCCCAGCAGATTTAACATATCAAGGCAATCTTCTCTAATTCCTCTTAGTAAGATAATCTTGAGCACATCCTTGCCAATCTCAGCATGACCAAATCTTTGTAAATTGTACAACAATCTTTCCACAAAGTCTTCCAAACTTTCTTCATCCTTCTAAACCATTTTAAATAGCTCCTCTTTTCTATCCCTAGTTCTACAATATTCTTGGTACTTATAAAGGAAGGTGTTTTTCATTTGGTCCCAAGTAGTAATGGTCTCACGACCCAGACTCATGAACCAACGCAGAGCATTTCCCTTCAAGGTGGCTAGGAATAACTTCACCTTCTGAGCACTAGAGGCGTAATCATAGCTATGACAGAGAATATCAAACTCAAAAAGAAACGCATCGGGATCCTCAGAGGACTTACCATGAAAATTCGGGAGAACTGATGGTGAGATATTCTTCATAGGAGCTGCTCCAGGTATCTAGAGGATAGGGAATTCTAATGTAGCCACAGTATTACCAGGTTGATTATTTTCTCCTTCTTCCTCCCGATTATTCCCATGTTCGTTCTCGCTGTCCTATTCTCTACCAGCCATGGGTCTAGTCCAAAATTCAACAGATTCCTTTATGCGTTCTTCCTCTACTTTAGCTTCTTCCTCTCTTCTCCTCTCTTCTTCTCGCCTTCTCTCTTCCTCTGCTATTCAGCGAGTCTCCAACCACACCTCTTTGGTAACTCTGATTCCGTCGATATTATAGATCTCCTCTCTATCTGGTGCACCTACAGCGCTTCCCTTATCTTCAGGAGGTTTACTTTCTGCAACAGGAGTTGAAGGTCCCATTGTATTCTCCACTATGGATGTTGAATGTTCAATATTGGGAAATTGACAGTATCAGTGCTCTGTTATAGCTTGTGTAAAATGGTAATTGTCCAACCCCAGGCTACAAGAGCCTTCTGGAATTTATACAAGGAAAATACAGTTTCAGATCCACTATAATCGTGCAGCAATAAATATCTATGATCTTCATGCTGCGGAGTTATAGCTAATTGATACATCCGTATTAAACAAGGTTGTTAATTGTGAAGGATGTTGTTCCTCTAATAATTAATGGATCAACAGACTAAGAAACTGGAATGCAACCTGTCTATCGCAGCTAGGTTCTGTTTCAGTGCAATCTGTTACAGTGAGGATTTGTTACAGCTCACGTGGAGAATGCGTTGTTCCTTGGAGTATGAGGAGCTAGTGATTTGAAGAGTAACAACTGGCACCACTTGGCTGATACACTTGTGCTTTAGACCTTGACTAAATGAGATCACACAGATCAGCATAAACCAAGGACTAAGATCCATAATCTTTAACAATCTTAGGCATAAAATAAATAAAGCAATAACGAATTATACCTGTCAATATTATTGATTGATCTGGAGAAAGACATGGATATAGCTTATGAAAGTATGATGAAACCAGAACAAAATGATGTAATAAGGATGGCCAAAAAGAGGCATTTCCTGGACCCAACATCTCTCTCTCTCTAAAACCTAACCCTGAATCTCTCTCTCTCTCTCTCTCTCTCTCTCTCTCTCCAAACCCCTAGTCCTCTCTCTCTCTCACTCTAAACCCCTTACCCCTAATCTCATTCTCTCACTTTTCCTCTCTCTCTCTAAAGCCCTAACCCCATATCTATCTATCTCTCTCTAAGCTTTTAACCCCAAATCTATGCCTCTCTCCCCCCTTACATAATCCCCTAACCCATAATCTCTCTCTCTCTCTCTCTAAACCCCTAAACCTCTCTCTCTCTCTAAAACCCTAAACCTCTCTCTCTCTCTCTAACCTCCAATATCTCTCTCTAAACCCCTTACCCCCAATCTCTCTATTTTTCTCTCTTTCCCGAAACCACTAGCCCCCAACATCTCTCTCTCTCTCTAAATCACCAATTTCTCTCTTTAGACACCCCTCTTTCTCTCTATTTATAGCTCTATCCTGGAATCTCTCTCTCCCCTCAAATTCTCACTCCTCATCCACCTACCCTTCCCCCTATCTATGTATCTCCCCCCTGACCAATAACAATTCATACTCCCACTATGGTCTCTCTCTATCTCTAAACCCCTATTAACACCAAATATCTCTCTCTCTCTCTAACCCCCAATCTCTCTATCTAAACCCTAACCAAAATTATCTCTCTCCCTCTAAACCCCTAATCTCCAATCTTTCTCTCCTAAACCCCTAACCCCCAATATCCCTCCTTCTCTATCTCTCTCTCCCTCTCAAAACCCCTAACACCCAATAGATCTCTCACTCTAACCTCCAATCTCTCTCTCTCTAAACCACTTACCTCCAACCTCTCTCTCTCTCTCTCTAAACCCCTAACCCCCAATATCTTTCTCTATAAACCTTTAAACCCCAATCGACCTTTCTCTCTCTCTCTCTAAACCCCTAACCTGTAATCTCTCTCTTTCTCTCCCTCTCTCTCTCTATAAACCCATAATACCCAATCTCTCTCCCTCTCTCTCTAAACTCCTAACCTCCAATCTCTCTCTCTCTCTCTCTCTCTCTCTCTCTCTCTCTCTCTCTCTAAATCCCTAACCCCTAATCTCTCTCTCTCTCTCTCTCTCTCTGTAAATCCATAACCCCCAATCTCTCTTTCTCTCTAAACACCTAACCCCCAATCTCTCTCACTCTAAACCCCTAGCCCCTAATCTCTCTATCTAAAACCCTAACCTGGTCTCTCTCCCTAAACCCCTAACCTCCAATCGCTCTCTCTCTCTCTCTCCTCTCTCTCTCTCTCTCTCTCTCTCTCTCTCTCTCTCTCTCTCTCTCTCTCTCTTTGCCTATAAACAGCTAACGTCTCTCTCTCTCTCTCTCTCTCTCTCTCTCTCTCTAAACCCCTAACATCTAATCTATGTCTCTCTAAATACCTAAACACGAATCTCTATCTGTGTACTTCTCTCTCTCTCTAAACCCCTAACCTCCAATCTTTCTCTCTCACTCTAAACCCATAACCTCCAAATATTTCTCTCTCTAAACCCCTAAACCATAATCTTTCTCTCTCCAACTAAACCTCTAACACCCAATCTCCCTCTCTCTAAACCCCTAACCCCCAATCTCTCTCTCTCTCTCTCTCTTTGCCTATAAACCGCTAACCTCTCTCTCTCTCTCTAAACCCCTAACCTCTAGCCTATCTCTCTATAAATCCCTAAACATGAATCTCTATCTGTGTAACTCTCTCTCTCTCTAAACCCCTAAGCCCAATCTCTCTCTCTCTCTCTCCAAAACCCTAACCTCTGATCTCTATATCTATAAAACCCCAACCACCAATATTTGTGTGTGTGTGTGTGTGTGTGTCTACCTAACCCCCATTCTCATTATTTCTTTAATCCCCTAACACCCAATCTCTCTCTCTCTTAATATCTAACCCCCAATCTCTCTCTCTCTCAACCCTGACACCTATTCTCTCTCTTTATAAACCCCTAACCCCCAATCTCTTTCTCCCCCCTCTCTCTAAACACCTAGCCTCCAATCTCTTTCTCACTCTCTCTAGACTCCTAACCCCCAATCCCTCCTTCTCTCTCCATATATATCTTTCCACCTACCTTCTATCTATCTATGTAAATGTCTAACCCCAAAACTCTTTCTCTCTCTAAACCCTCAACTCCAAATCCCCCCCTTGTTGTGGGGAAAATGCACCTAAAGTTAAGGGGAGAAACTACCAACTTACAGTGATAAAGATAGACTTACAAGCATTCTGCAAGTACAACAAATAAATGAAGAGATTAGGGTTTAGAGATGTAGGCACCTCATTCAGAAGGTTGATCCTAACTTTGCCTCCCTCGCTCTTAAATGCTTATCTAGTGTCGCAATGCCCAGACCTGCAAAACAACTTGATACCTTTCTCAAAAACATTTGACTACATATATAAGACTGATATTCATAATAGAAGAAGACATCAGACTATAATCAAACTGTAATCAAATCTAAGACACATCAATAGGTCATATTTGGAAAGAGAAGAACGTCTTATCTTTATTAATGAATGAAAGCAAGTACATACAGTTATACCTTCTTTCAAGCTTGGCACTTCACGAAACCTACATTCAAGGTCTCCTAATTCTGTTCTCCAAGGATCCCAGCCTCTAAGCAATTGTACTAGGGTTTACCAAAACTGAAGCACAAGAGAGGGGGATGAGGGTCTCCATTCCTCCAGCATAACTTTGTAATTGGGCTTCGTCTCATTCTATGGCCCTTCTACCCTCCTTATATAGTCAGTGAGGAAGAGGAAAAGAAGTTACAACCGCTCAAGAGGTTTCCCAACCAACTTAACTTACTTGAATTTCGAGATTTTGACCAAAACAAGGGTGTACGCTACTCTATAGTAGACAAAGTCGCATACACATTTCAATGGGCGCTACTATTATAGCAGTGGAGTCGCGCTCAATAGGGTATACACGCTACTATCATGCCTGTGTACCAGCGCCCATATTGAAAAATGGCCAAAAACAAGCTTTTCTACTCATTTTTAGGAGATGGTTTGGTCTGGAAAAATGTTTCTAAGGGTCACATACATCAAATGGGTCAAGAATGAGGTAATTTCAACCATTTTTAGTGTCCCAAATGACTCCTCCATCCACAAATGTCCTGTTGTGTGACTGAACTTGATCTCAAGAAGTGTCGTCATGCGACCAAGGGAAACAAGTGTCGTCATGGACGGAGAGGTGTCATTTCAAGATATAGCAGATGCCCCCTAATGTATGAGGTCAGAGGTAGTGCGGTAAACGATGGCCTAAATACATTATAAATAAAAAGAGTCGAATTGTGGAGGAACGGAGAAACCAAGAATCATAGGCTCAAATGAAGTACCTGAAAGCAAAGGCAAAGTCAGACAAACTTATTCTTGGGGTAATTGTCCATGTTCAAATGGTGGAACATGACCTCCAAGAGGATACAATAATGATCCAAATACTGATGCATATATCATGGCCACTAAAATACAAGCGTGGATCCATGAAGAACATAAGTGTAAACATAGCCACATAAATACAAGGTGGATCTATGTCAAAACTAGAGAACATATCCATAGAGAACAAGCTGGATCTATGTCTCATTAAGAGCCAAAAAGAGTGTGGCTCAGTCTTGCGCAACTTGGGCGATAACATAAATGAGGTGATGCTATCGAGGATCCCAAGGTCTTCATCCAAAAACAACCCAAGGTACAAACCTATCCATGCGAATAAATGAGTTGTTGTCGAACATGGGAGGTATCGTTTGATTACCAGTCATTAATGTATACCGTTAACAAACGCAAGGGTGTCCACCAATAATGAAAATGGAACCCAAGGTACCTAGTACATTCAAGCAAGTGCGAATAGATGGTCTTGCCGTCGAACACTTGAAGAATCCATCGGATAGGAGACATTGATGTATTCCCATCTATCCAATAGCGAGGGAAACTGCCACTAATGACTGCAATCCCCAAGGTACTAACCGAAACTCTAAACTTCATTCCCAAAGTACAATGAGTTGAAGTCGATGGGAAGAAGTCCGTTGGAAGGGAGGCCTTAATGCATCCTCCATCATCAAACACGAGGGACACTCAAAAGGTATGAGATGATTTGGAGTAGGACTGAACACATGATGAAACATACTGACACCAAGGAATGATCGACACATGAGGTCAAGGCAATTGCAGAATGGCCGACACGGGTTATATCCTTGAACAGTGAGCACGACACAAGAGTGACTTAGGAAGCTTTGAACACAAAGGGACCACGACGTAAGTCTGCAATGTAGGATACATTAACAGATTCTCCATATGATTGGAAGACTAACCAAATGGAGGAGTAAGAACTCTGAGATCAAGTTTACCCTAAGGCCAACACTAGAACCCAACTTGTTTGATAGACTCAAAACAGGTGCTTTGTTCAAGGAAATAGTTGACTTGCTGCCATCATATTGAAAGATATTTTGACATTCTTCCCTTCCCTTTCCTTTTTCATTTTTTAACGAGCTTGACAAAGAACTAAAACATGCTCGACGGTATTTTCATATTTAAGGAGTCTGAAAAACCTAGAAGAAAACTCCATACACCTATCCTTGGATTTTATATCGAGCTCGGATTGGTCTGTGCTCAGTGGCGTTTTCTTGCTTATAGAGTTGAAAAACTTAAACAGTCCTATATACACCTATCCGTGGATTTTATATCGAGCCCGGATTGGTCTGTGCTCGGCGATGTTTTCTTGTATATAGAGTTGAAAAACTTAAACAATCCTCTATCAACCATCTCGTGGATTTCACATCGAGCCCGAGTAGGTGAATGCTCGCTTGGTGTTTTCACATTTCAAGAGTCTGAAAACCCTAAAGATGACTCCAAAGGTCCTTTTTCGTAAAGTTAGTCTCCTTCCCCGAAAAAGTGTAAAATGATGGAAGAAGAACTCTTCTAGCGCATACAAGAGTATACCTAGAGTATACCTTTTCCGTAAATTATCCACCAAGGCCCGAAAAAGGGGTAATTCTATACCTAAGTGGATGTCGGTTCAGTTATTTTTACGAGCCTGAAAAGACAACTATGCTCGGCAAACTTTTCCTATTTAAGGAGTCTGAAAAGGGCTTAAAAGAACTCCATAGGGATCTTTTTCGTAAAGGTTTAACGAGTCTGAAAAAGCAAACTCATGACCTCCTTACTGTTTTTAATGAGCTCAAAGGAGATACAGAAAATGCTCATAACTTCCTTACTGTTTTTAATGAGCTCGAAGTGAAGATGAAAGAAATGCTCATAGCCTCCTTACTGTTTTTAACGAGCTCGAAGGAAAGGTGGAAGACTGCTCATAACCTACTTACTATTTTTAACGAGCTTGAAGTGAAGGCAGAAGAATGCTCGTAACCTACTTACCGTTTTTAACGAGCTCGAAGTAAAAGAAGAATTCTTGCAATGGGAGGAGACGAGTGTCAAGGACATGCAAAACTAGCTCCAAGCGCATGGAACAAAGCTATGCCTAATGCAAGGAACATGAGCAAGATAAGGACACTCAGGGTGTGTCTCCTCCAGGTAAAAGGTGTCAAATTGCAAAGGAAAAATGATATAGGGCTTAGCGGAAATGAGATCAGAGATGGAGGCTTATATAACGTGCTAAAAGCGTGGAAGCCGGCATCAAGCTCATTAGTGCAAGCGGGATCATAACAGATGCATATGCAACTTGAACATAAAGATGGGAGCATTATCAAGGATGGCCAGAAATATATGAGGAAGAAAGATATGAGACTTCTTCTCAAAGTCATGGTAAATCTAAAAGGGCTCCAAAGCCTATGAAAAAAACTCAGCATGGGCACCAGAATGGCATAAGGGTGCTGACTAGGGTGACCCATGTTAGGTAGGCTCTGCTGTCGGACTAGTACACGATGCATAAAGAGATGGCTAACACACCAATATCCAACAGGTTCGACCCTATGGTGAATTCGGATGGGAAAAGGTTCAAATGCAACATAACAGCGGGGAAGCCTAAACCTATATGCAAGGTTCCGAATATACCTGACATGGTCGCACAAGGTGTCAAAAAGGACCAGTAAGCAAGTATACATCCAGCTAAGAATCCTGTCTCCAAGAAACATTAGTACCAGGATCATATCTAAAACATATGTAAGGAAAGACCCGATACAAGTCACTATGGTAGAAATACTTTCAACTTCACTATCATCAATAGCAGGCACAAACAAGGCAGAGTTTTCGAATGAAGACTCTATGGTACCCAAGCCTGAGGACTTACAATCAACAAGATCAACTTCAGGATGAAGATCAAATTTGAAAGACATGATGGGATCTGCAAAAACAAATTCATCATCACGGGAGTTGAAAATTCTAGAGGCATAATCAAACTCAACAGGAACACCGATTTGCGGATCTATACGAGAGTCCAAAGACTCAATAGTAGGAAGATCAGACTTTAAGGTCAAATCGGGGCTAGACATAACTGCGACTGGATCAACATCCAAATGAATGGCAGACTGTACTATGGACTCTAGGAAAACTTCATCGAAAGGAAGCATATCATCCCAGATAGAATACATATCTACACATTCATATGGAGGTCTCACTTGGTCAAAAGCTAGGACCAAGTCCCGAGAAGGTAAGCATGAATTCAGAGACTTCTTCTTAGAGCATTTGAACTCAAGGAACAATATGCCACAACATTCCCATGTGACATAGTAGTGCCTAATGACGAGGGTTCAGACTGGTCTACAGTTGGGTAATAAGGAGGATCAACGAATGCAATCTAGTCGATGGTGACAATGTTTTCGTTATGAGGGAAATGCATCACATGAAAAAGTGTAGACACCACAGCATGCATAGCATAAACATAATAACGCCCAAGGATCATATCAAATTCCATAGGGTCCTTTAAAACCATAAAATCAACTAAGACTGTTTTTCCACCCAAAGTAACAGGTGCCTGACGGAGAAATCCAAACAGTTCACTAGGTCTTTTATCGAAGGTCAATGGCCAATTAACAGCTGGAATAACATTAGGGAAACCCAAATCTCTCCAATCATAAGTGGATAAGATACTAACAGAAGCACCTTCATCAACAATGCATCGATCAACCGTATGGTTCCCGATATCAACCTTTATCTGGAAAGGTGTCGAAGAAGGAAGATGAGGCTCGGCTAGACTATTCCATCCAAAGGAAACAATCATAGGGATTGGTAGGGGTTCACATGGCACAGATGAAGTGCCCCCTTTTTCAGGAATATCCAAATTGGTAATGCATAAGACTTCAGCAGTAGGCGAATCAATTTCTGAAGGACTAATGGGATCAGTCGAAGATTGCATCGATTCGACCACTTCACTCTCTGAAGGAAGAGTGGGGTCGACCAAAGATTGCATTGGTTCAACCACTTTATCAACCAAAGGTTGATCTAACTGCAGGGAATCTATAGACAACTCAGGAACAGAGGTTCCTTCAGACATGGACCACACTCTTCGTGCCTCTGGAATGGCAGGGCATCGGTGAGTAAGGTGATCTCCCTTACAAAGTTTACAAGGGAAATTTGGTTTTCGTCCTATGGGTTTAGACTCCTTTACAACGTCAGTACTCTCAGCATGACTAGCATTGGCTGACAGCTTGCCCCCAGCATGACTCACAGAGGCTTGTTGCTCAGAAGCATCAGACTTTTGAACTAAGGACCACACTTTTTGCACTTCTGGAAGTACAGGGCACAAGTAAGTAAGGTGATCTCCCTCGCAAAACTTACAAGGGAACTTAAGCTTCTATTTTTTTTGGTTAGTCGACAATGTCAACTCCCTCAGCATGACTTGCAGTGGTTGATCCGGTGTCTCCAGTATGACTCACAGGAATGGGTGACTTGTCATTAATATGACTAGCAGTGATCAATGACGTGTCATCAACATGACTGACAGTGGTTGAAGACAAACTTTCAGTATCATTTTCAGTGACTAAAATTTTTCTCCCAGCATGACTTCCAGAGGCTGGGTAGGTGCCCCCTGCATGATTTGCAGAGGCAGGGTGCTTTCCCCCAGCATGACTTGTAGAGGCTGGGTTGATGCCTCCTTGTTTTGGAATCTTCTTCCTATTCTTCCTCCATCTATTCCTTTTAGACTGTTGGCTACTAGTATTTCTACTTTCGCCACATGAGGTAGAAGGAGGAGTAGAAGATGTTACTGGAAAAGGAGGCACAGGGTTCTGATGCTTTTGATTTGAGGTGCTCACAAAAGAAGCGTCAGGAGCATGCAAGGCATTCAAAGTGGAAAACAACCAAACCGGCAGTCCAATAGTGAATCCAGGAAGATTCAGAGTGGCCATTAAGGGAGCACCAATGTTTCCAATGAATGGAACAGCACAAGGATCCCCCGGAATAGGGGTACCTTGATTGGCACTCGCCGGAATGCTAGACATAGTTTCCTGCTCAAATGAACAAGAAGTTCTCTAAGGCAAACTAAAACAAGTAGTACAAAGAGCACACCACTAAAAAAAGGTCCTAAGTAAATCAAACCAGGAAAACAGATGCCTTTCGGAGAAGAGTCTAGGATGATGAGGGCCCAGAACAGATCAACGAAGGAAGAAAGACAGTTACCCGGGGTCCAAAATACAATGACTAAGGGTGCAAGCGCTGGAATCACCCAACCGCCCTCCGAAAGACCTGCAAGGGATTTCCTCCCATGTCTGTCTTAGGTACAACAGATATACCCTCTGCTATCACATGTGTATGAACCTAAAGTCAGATACTAAGGATACCAAAACACCGAAAACTCCTGGGGGAATAGTCACCGGTCGAATCAGAAAGTGTGGGCAGGGTAGATAAGCCCGAAACTCGAAAGAGTCCCCAATATGCAATCCGATCCTGGCGTATGCTCGAACAGAAAGTAGGAGGAGTATTCCCAACAATCTGATCTCGCAATGACCTACTGCATAGATCCCAGGCAAGTTTTGAGTGAAATGGATTTACCTGTGATAGTTTTACTACGATTTTTGCGTAATGTGTGATCTTGGGTGGTTTAAGGTGTTTTAAACCCAATATCCTAACCAAGACTAGTTGGTGTAGTGTAACCTAGAAAAGAAAATGTTGCTAGTACATTTTATTAGAGTTCATTTTAAAGGTTACTTGCTTACTCAAAAAGGTAGTGGGTGTGTGAGAGTGGTTATAATAGAGATAGAGTACTGAAAATGAAATATTTACCACCAAACAAATCTTTTTCTTTTCAATGCAAGTCTTAAAATTCTGATCTAGAATGCATGTGCAAATGCAATTTTTTAATCTTTTGAATGCAAAAAAGGTAAAAATAAAGTCTAAATGTAAAAAATTAAACTCAAAACCTAAGAATGCAGCTACTTAAGCAACTAGGTATGCAAAAGAAAACTTGTTCTTTTTTATGCAAAGCACTCTAAAATCTTTTAAGCCACTTGCAAGGTACTCTATTCAGAAAATGAATCAAAATTCTTTATGCTTTTCAAAGGTAAGAAACAAAACTGAAACTACCCTACTATCAAAACAAAAGCAAAGAAACTTTCAGGTTCTCTTTATGAAACAGTAAAAGCTACCAAATATGACTTTCAAATTCTTATTGATGTAAGCATGCCAACCATTGGGAAAAGAGTACAAAAACTACTTTTAGACCCAAACGAAGCAAATGACCTATGAAGAAGTATGGTTTGGTAAAGTCAGGTATGCACATAAACAATGCAAACAAGGTCTTGAACAACAGCCAAAACACTTGAGCTTTCACTACAAAAGAAAAACTAAAAGCATAAGGGAGGATAAGAAACCAACCTAAAAGAGAAATTTCACTCAAATAGATACAAATAGGATCAAGAAGACTCAAGAGGTTTCAAATCCAGTGGAAATGGGGCAAGCAAGTTCAATCAGACTCAAAATAGGGTACAAAACACCAAACAGGTCCACAACCCCCCAATTTGGGTCAACAAACCCCAAAACTTTCCAAACAAGCCCAAAAATGATCAAAAGAGGTTCAAATCATGAATATAGGATCAGTACAAGGATGGGAGACCACTTACAATGGTTTAAATCAGACCTAGGGTCATCAAGGACCCTAAAAATACAGCCACAGCCCCCAAATTTGGGTCCACAACCCAAAAACTCAAAAAAATCAAACCCAGATTTTGAGCGCTACTGTGTATGAAGGAAACTAGCGCCCATAGAAATATGGGCGCTACTGTGTAGAAGAAAAGTAGCGTATGGGCGCTACTGTGTGGTACAAACAGTAGCGTACAAGTGGAAAAAGTTGGGAAAATGGAGTTAAAACCACCACACCTGGGTCCACAAGGGTTTGCAAGGGCTGGGAAGGGTCTATAAGAGCCAAGGAGGGTCAAACAGAGCCTACTAACTGATCCTAATCAAGAAAATGAACAAATACCATCAAACAAGACTGAAGAAAAGACCTTGGATACCCCTAAGCAGTTAGGCTTTCCCCAGCGGAGTCGCCATTCTATTGTGGGGAAAATGCACCTATAGTTAAGGGGAGAAACTAAGAACTTACGGTGATAAAGATAGACTTACAAGCATTCTGCAAGTACAACAAATAAATGAAGATATTAGGGTTTAGAGATGTAGGCACCTCATTCAGAAGGTTGATCCTAGCTTTGCCTCCCTCGCTCTTCAATGCTTATCCAATGTCGCAATGCCCAGACCTGCAAAACAACTCGATACCTTTCTCAAACACATTTGACTACATATATAAGACTGATATTCATAATAGAGGAAGACATCAGACTATAATCAAACTGTAATCAAATCTAAGACACATCAATAGGTCATATTTGGAAAGAGAAGAACGTCTGATCTTTATTAATGAATGAAAGCAAGTACATACAGTTATACCTTCTTTCAAGCTTGGCACTTCACGAAACCTAGATTCAAGGTCTCCTGCTTCTATTCTCCAAGGATCCCATCCTCCAAGCAATTGTACTAGGGTTTACCAAAACTGAAGCACAAGAGAGGGGGATGAGGGTCTCCATTCCTCCAGCATAACTTTGTAATTGGGCTTCGTCTCATTCTATGGCCCTTCTACCTTCCTTATATAGTCAGTGAGGAAGAGGAAAAGAAGTTACAACCGCTTAAGAGGTTTCCCAACCAACTTAACTTACTCGAATTTCAAGATTTTGACCAAAACAGGGGTGTACGCTACTCTATAGTAGACAAATTCATGTACACATGTCAATGGGCGCTACTATTATAACAGTGGAGTCGCGCTCAATAGGGTATACACGGTACTATCATGCCTGTGTACCAGTGCCCATATTGAAAAATGGCCAAAAACAGGCTTTTCTGCTCATTTTCAGGAGATGGTTTGGTCTGGAAAAATGTTCCTAAGGGTCATCTACATCAAATGGGTCAAGAATGAGGTAATTTCAACCAATTTTAGTGTCCCAAATGACTCCTCCATCCACAAATGTCATGTTGTGTGACTGAACTTGATCTCAAGAAGTGTCGTCATGCGACCAAGGGAAACAAGTGTCGTCACGAATGGAGAGGTGTCATTTCAAGCTATAACACCCCTCTCTCTCAATATTTAAAACCCTAACCCCCAATCTCTCTCAATATGTAAAAACCTAACCCCAAATCTCTCTCTTAATATATCTCTCTCTCTAAACCTCTAACCCCTAATCTCTCTCTCTCTCTCTCTAAATCCCTAAGCCCTAATATCTCTCTCTCCCTAAACCCTCAACCCCTAATCTCTCTCTAAACCCCTAACCTCCATTCTTTCTCTCTCACTCTAAACCCCTAACCTCCAAATCTTTTTCTCTCTAAACCCCTAAACTATAACCTCTCTCTCTCCAACTAAACCTCTAACACCCAATCTCCCTCTCTCTAAACCCCTAACCTCCAATCTCTCTCTCTCTCTAAACCCCTAACCCCAATATATCTCTCTCTCTCCAAAACCCTAACCTTTGATCTCTATCTCTATAAAACCCTAACCACCAATATTTGTGTGTGTGTGTGTGTATCTACCTAACCCGCATTCTCACAATCTCTTTAATCCCCTAACACCCAATCTCTCTCTTTCTAAATCTCTAACCCCCAATCTCTCTCTCTCTCTCTAAGCCACTAACCCCCAATCTCTCTCTCTCTAAACCCTGATGCCTATTCTCTCTCTTTATAAACCCCTAACCCCCAATCTCTCTCTCCATCCCTCTCTCTAAACACCTAACCTCCAATCTCTTTCTCACTCTCTCTAGACTCCTCACTCCCAATCCCTCCTCTCTGTATATCTATTTTTCCAACTACCTTCTATCTATCTATGTAAATGTCTAACCTCAAAAATCTCTCTCTCTCTCTCTAAACCCCTAACTCCAAATCCCCCCCTCTCTCTCATTATTTAAAACGCTAACCCCCAATCTCTTTCAATATGTAAAAACCTAACCCCGAATCTCTCTCTCTCTAAACCTCTAACCTCCAATATCTCTCTCTCCCCCTAAACCTGTAACCCCCAATCACTCTCTCGCTAAACCCCTAACACCCAATTTCTCTCCCTATCTGTCTCTCTCTCTCTCTCTCTCTCTATGAACCCCTAAACCCTGATCTCTCTCTCTCTCACACTTTGTTGATCAAAACCCTCTACCCCCAATATATCACTCTCTAAACCATTAAACCCTAGTCTCTCTCTCTCTCTAAACCCTTAATCCCCAATCTCTCTCTCTCTAAACACGTAACCCAAAACCTCTCTCTCTCTCACTCTAAACCCTTAACCCCCAATATCAAGCTCTCTCTCTCTCTCTCAAAATGTCTAATCCCCTATCTATCTATCTCTCTCTAAACCCATAACCTCCAATATCTCTCTCTCTATAAACCCTTGACTCCCAATCTCTCTATCTCTCTATCTAAACCCCTAACACCCAATCACTTTATCACTCTATAAACCCCTAACCCCCAATATATATCTCTCTCTCTAAACCACTAACCCCAAATCTCTCTCTCTCTATAAACCCCTAAACCCCATTCTCTTTATTGCTTTAATCCCCAAACCCCAAATCTCTCTCTCTCTCTCTCTCTAAATACCAAACTATGAATCTCTCTCTCTGTAAACCCCTAACCCCTGACCCCCCAATGTCTCTTCCTTCTCTCTCTCTAAACACATAACCTCTAATCTCACTCTCTCTCTCTAAACATCTAACCCTCTCTCTCTCTCTCTCTCTCTCTCTCTCTCTGTCTATATATATATATATATATATTTATACCTATATACTATCTAAATATCTAAATATCTAACCACCCAACATCTCTCTCTCTAAACCCCTAATCCCAAATCCCTCTCTCTCTCTCTCTCTATGTCTAAAACCCTAACCACAAATCTCTTTCTCTCTCTAACCTTAATCCCCAATATTCCTCTTTCTCTCTCTCTCTCTCAACCCCTAACCTTAGATCTCTCTCTCACACACACAAACCCTATCCCCCAATCTCTCTCTCTTCTCTCTATAAACCCCTAACCTTGATCTCTCTCTCTCAATTCCTTACCCCAAATAGCTCTCTCTCTAAAGCCCTGTCCCATAATCTCTCTCTCTTGATCTCTAAATTCTCAATCCCCTCTCTCTCTCTCTCTCTCTCTCTCTCTGTCTTTATCTATCTCTTTGTCTAAACCTCTAACCCCCAATCTCTCTCTCTAAATGCCTAACCCCCAACCTCTCTCTCTCTAAAAACCTAACACTAAATATTTCTCTCTCTCTCTCTAAACGCCTAACCATAAATTTGTCTTTTTTATCTCTCTCTCTCTAAACCCCTAACCACCAATCTCTCTATCTCTCTCTAAACTCCTATCCCCCAATCTTTCTCTCTTTCTCTCTCTAAAAAAATACCCCCAATATCTCTCTTCATATCTTTCTCTCTCTCTAAACCCCCAGGGCCCTAACCCCCCCTCTCTCTCTCTAAACCCCTAACCCCAAATCTCTATATATCTCTCTCTAAACCCCTAACCACCATTCTCTCTCTCTCTAAACCCATAATACACAATCTCTCTATCCCTTTCTGAAACCTTATCACACAATAATTTCTCTCTCTCTCTCTCTAAACTCCTAATCACCAATCTCTCTCTTTTTATCTCTCTCTCTCTAAACCCGTAACCCCCAATCTACCTATCTATCCCTAAACCCCTAACCCCCAATCTCTATCTCTATAAACCCTATCTCTCTCTTCATTTCTCTCTCTCTCTCTAAACCCCAAGACCCCAATCTCCCTCTCTCTCTCTAAACCCACAACCACCATTCTCTCTCTCTCCCTCTCTCTCAACCCCTAACCCCAAATATATCTATCTCTCTAGACAATTAAACCCAAATCTCCCTCTCTCTCTCTCTCTCCATTTACCTATTTGAGCTCTTAAGCCCCAAACTCTCTCGCTCTCTGTAATACCCCAATTTTGACCCTTAGGAAATATTGGTTTCTAATGTAAATATTGTATACACGTGTTGTATGTTTCCCTAGCGTGGAGCTCAAGGCCAAGGCCCCGCTAGTTTATGCTCGAATTTTATTTGAATTAGACACGCTTGATATTTTGTTACCCACGTGCTACGAAGCCATGGGATATTTTAAATTGATGTAAATATTTAATATTGAAATAAAATACCAAAACTAGCTATGGAGGCAACGAATGAGAAGGGGCCACGTGTATCCACTAGGGAGTGGTGAGGGGGCTATGGGACTAAACCCTAGGCTACCATATGTCATTATGAGAACCCATTGACTTCCCTAGATGACATTTATGCTTGTTGTAAGGAAGTGGTTGAGATTTCAGCCCATGGCTTCAATGGAGCATTGGCAGCCCAGAAATTCGTATGGGTAGTTATGAGCTCTGTTTTCTTGTACAAGAAGTCACTCAACCTCATGGGAGGTTGCTTCATTCTCATCCCCATTCCATGGTGAAGGAACCTAGCCTCATTCTCCATCCAAAAGGAAAGAAAACGAGCTCCCAGCAGGGAGAAAACCAGAAATCGCAATTGTGAGAGAACCCATGTTTTGGGAAGCCAAAAACGTCAAGATTTGGTATTGGGCAGTGAAATCCAATGGGGGATCCATTGGTATGACCCTTGGGGCGAATTTGGGCACATGAGCTACCCCGAAATCAATAGGAAAACCCAGTTTTTGCAACTCAAAAAACCAGTGACGGATTTGAGTTATTTGGTGAGCAGAATGGTGAGAAATCAAGTTGGAAATGACTATGCAGAGGTTGGGTATGCTTGATAAACCCAGTGAAGGCTAGGATCTCAAGGACTAGCAGCTGGACCTTTCTATGCCCATCCTAAAGAGCACTGGAGGGAAGAGTTTCCTGAGGGACTGTGTAACAGAGAAGGGTTTCTTCCTTATGTTGGATGTGGTAGGTAATGTGGGTGCCTGACTGTTGAGTTCACTTGAGATGCCTGTAGCTCTATGGTTGAGCTCACTGGCTTAGTGTTACCCTCCTCTATCTTCTAGTATGCTTGATAAACCCAATGGTGCATTGGCTTAGCTTAGCTGATGACCGAAACCATGGCTGTGAGTGAGCACAGCTAGTTCTCCCTTTGTGGATACATAGCCCAGCTCGGGGGTGATCTCTCAGCTGAAATAATATAGGCTGGATAGAGATCTATGGTTGGGTGGAACATTTCCCTCATGTATCCAGTCATTGGACATTTACTTTTCAAGATAAGTATTCTTGTGAATTAATTTATATACATTCTATGCTCTACAATATGTTCAATCTGAATGTTAAATATTCATGGTAATCAAATTGATATGGAATCACCTTTTTGCTTGAGATAAACATGTTGATGCATTCCATCCTGTCTGTGTATTATGTTTAATTCCGCTGTGTTTATATTGAATTGAATCTGCACACAGAATTTTTTAATAGTTATGAAATTATGAGTAAAAATATTGAGGCTAAGCCTTTACAAAAGCCCGGTGTGTCGTTAACATTCCCTTCCCTGCATTTAATGAGAGAAGGGGACATTACACTCTCACTCCCTCTCCCCCTAAACCATTAACCCCCAATATCTTTCTCTCCCTAAACCCCTAACCCCAAATCTCTAACTCTAAACTCCTAACCTCCATTCTCTCTCTCTCTCTCTCTCTCTCTCTCTCTCTCTCTCTCTCCAACTAAACCTCTAACCCCCAATCTCCCTATATCTAAACCCCTAACCCCCAAAATCTCTCTCTCTCTCTCTAAACCCTTAATCGACAATCTCACTCTCTCTCTCTCTCTCTCTCCCTCGACATACCTAATGCCTTATCTATCTCTCTCTCTCTAAACCCCTAACCTCCAATATCTCTCTCTCTCTCTCTAAACCTCTAACCTACAATATTCCTCTCTCTCTAAACCCATGAATCCCAATCTCTCTCTCTCTCAATATAAACCCCCGACCCCCAATATAACCCTCTTGAAACCCCTAACTCACTCTCTCTCTAAACATGTAAACTCCAATCTCTCTCTCTCTAAATCCCTAACCACCAATATCTCTCTTTCCATCTCTCTCTCATTAAACCCCTAAGCCCCTCTCTCATTAAACCCCTAAGCCCCAATCACTCTGTCACTTTGTAAACCTCTAATCCTCAATCTCTCTCCCTCTAAACCACTAACCCCTAATATCTCTCTTTCTATCATTCTCTCTCTAAACCCTTAATATCATAATCTCTCTCTCGAAACTCCTAAATCCCATTCTATTGATATCTTTAATCCCCTAACCCCCAATCTCTCTCTCTAAGAAACTAGCTATGAATCTCTCTCTCTCTCTCTCTCTCTCTCTCTCTCTCTCTCTCTAAACCCCTAACAACCAATCTCACTGCCTCTCTCTAAATCGATAACCGCACCTCTCTCTCTCTCTCTCTCTCTCTCTCTCTCTCTCTCTAAACCCCTAACCACCAATCTCACTGCCTCTCTCTAAACTGATAACTGTACCTCTCTCTCTCTCTCTCTCTCTCTCTCTCTCTCTCTCCGTAAACCCATAATTCCTAACGCCTAACCCCCAATATATCTCTCTATAAACCTGTAACCCCCAATCTCTGTCTCCATATATCTCTCTATCTAAACACCTAACCTCTCTCTCTATATATATATATATCTAATATATATCTATCTATACCCCTAACCCCTAATCTCTCTCTCTCTTTAAACCCCTAACCCCCAATCTCTCTCTCTAAAACCCAAATACCCAGTCTCTTTCTCTCTCTCTCTAAACCCATTACCCTAAATCCTTCTCTCTCTCTAAACCCCTGACCTCAAATCTTCATTTCACTCTCTAAAATCCTAACAATTCTACCTCTTTTTATCTCTCTCTCTCTCTCTCTCTCTCTCTCTAAACCCCAATCCCACAATCTCTATATCTCACTATAAACCCCTAACCCCAAATTTCTCTCTCTCTCTCTCTAAACACCTAACTCCCAATCTCCCTCTTTCTATATCTCTCTCCCTTTATAGAGCCTTAACACCCAATCGATCTCTCCCTCTAATCTCCCATCTTTCTCTCTATCTCTGAACCCCTAACCACTAACCTCTATCTTTCTCTCTCTCTAAACTACTAACACCTAATCTTTTTCTCTCTCTCTAAATCCCTAACCCCCAATCTCTCTCTCTCTCTCTCTCTCTAAAACTCGAACACCCAATCTCTCTCTCTCTCTCTAAACCCCTCACCTCCAATCTCTCTCTCTCTCTCTCTCTCTCTCTCTAAATCCACTAACCACCAATCTCTCTCTTTCTATCTCTCTCTGTCTCTCTAAACCCTTACCCCAATCTTTCCATCACCCTCTAAACCCCTACTCCAATCTCGCCATCTCCCTCTAAACCGCCAACCCCCAATCTCTCTCTCTCTCTCTATCTAAACACCTAACCACCAATATCTCACTTTCTATCTCTCTCTTTCTAAACCCCTAACTCTCTCTCTCTCTCTCTCTCTCTCTCTAAACCCCTAACCCTAAATATCTATCTTTCTTTAAACCCCTAACCGCTAATATCTCTCTCTAAACATCTAACCCCCAAATTCTCTTTCTCTTTCTCACTCTCTCTCTAAACCCCTAATTCCTAATTAATATATTCCACAACATAATTTATATTAGTGACACCATTATATTGTAATTCATGTAATAACTATCCTATAAAACCCTTAAGAACTATAACATATATCATCCCTAAACATATAATGCATAACTTATATATGTCTTTACCATCATAACCCTTAGCCATTAACCTTCATATCCTCTAATATCTATAACCGTGATATATCGTAGACACTATAGAGCACATCACCCATAAGGCATAATATCTATAACTGAAAGTATCATAATTAAGTATAACTAATAGAATTCATAATTCTTATAACCTAACACTTAACTCTTATAACACCTAACATCCAACCCCTATAACTTCTAGCTCATATAAATTATAAAAAATTTCAGTACCTAACATTTTTATAAGCCTTATAATCCTAGGTAACCACTTATCCATAACACCTAGTTCCTTACAAATACTACCCCTGATAACTAACCCTGATAACCTCTATGTTTTATAAGAGATAAATCTTTTGTATCCATAACTATTATAAAACCTAATCCTTATAATGATTACACAATATCAACCATAGCCTTCATAAGCTTTACCCCTAATCCTTGTAATTATTGCATTTTATCATCCATAAACTATATAACCCTTTAATCATATGTCCACTAACTCATATAACTCCACTCTACATTATTACTATGCATAAACCTAAAAAACAATAATATCTAATGTTGTTTGCATATCAACTTTAAATCGATACAACTTGAAACCACTTTATTAAGAGTTACTATAAACGTAAAACCCTTGATATTTATAAAACAAAACTCATATAACCATGAAACCTAATCCTCACACATAACCATAATCACTAAAGAATAACTCATATAACCAACTTAACACCTTAGACACATAACCCATATAACCATCATCTCCTAAAACCATAACCTTTATAAACTGTATACATAATACCTTTAACTATAATACCTAAACCATAACTAATATAACCCATTTAACATCTTATCCATATAACCTATATAAATGCTATCCCCTAACACATAAATAGAAAGAAATCCTCATAACTTTAATAACTTGTAAACCATATAATATTATAATTGTTAACTCTTACCACCCCTAATCCATGTAATAAGTGATATTTATAATTATTATAATCCATAACCCTTAAAACACACATATTTACATAACCCCTAGCAGATATAAAATTTATTCTATAATCCCAAACCACTATCCACAATATATATTATCTTCAAATCCAATATAACCCTTAACACTTATAAACCATAACCTTTAAACATTATAAACCCAAACAATATAGCCTCTAAAATCCATACTACTCCATATTATTACCAGCCCTCGTATCCCATTATAAATATATCACTAAAAACATATGTGCATGTCACCCTTAACTCCTAAATCATGTATTTCCTAAACAATGTCCTTTAAATTAATTACAATAAATATTACCCTTACCTTCTGTAAACCATAACCCTTAATCATTCAACCCTTTAACACATAACACCTTATATCATTAACCCCTGTTGATCCTAATAATCTTCATTAACCATCCTATGTATCCTTAATTCCTTTAATCCATAACATCAAATCCCATAGTAGATTTCTTTATAACCTCTTATTCTTGGCCCATTTAATTCTTAACTCTTTGAACTTTTAAGGCCTTGTTTACTTTATAAATCTATGCTTGCAACCTCTTATCCTTAACTCCCATATCAACATTTTAACTACTAACCCTTCTATCTTATCAACTAAATCATATCCCCATGCTAATACTTATAATCCATATATATGATAAATCCAAATGTCAAATGTATAACTTTTATATCACGTAACCTTTGTAAGATATATAACCGTAACTTATATAATCGATTTTCCAAAACCCATTATAATTGTTAGTACCTAAAATTTATCCTCTATAATAAGTAAATAGTAACATAACCTATAATCCTTAGAACCCTAATAACAAACCTTTATTATTCCCTAACCCTTATGAACCACTACCCCTTTCACCCATAAATCCTTCAACCACAACACATATAATGACCCGCTCAAAACACATCCTTTACCTCTACAAAACACAAGCAAATTCCACACATGGTCAACCATACTATTAGATACCAACAACATCAGGCTTTAGAGCTTATTAAGTAGGGACCTTGAAACAGCAGGAACAAGATTGACAATCCTCAACCTTATTGTCTATAAGTATCTGAGTCACCCAATACTCTTTGTACTACTTAGCTTTGGTTAAGGAGCTAAACCACTTACCCTCATCTTAATATAGGATATACAAATTACCCACTTCGTATATGACACAGGAACTAATCTTAGCATCTTATACTCGATTAGGAATTCTCAATTCACTTTTTGTCCCGTATAATTTCTAGAACCCACACATATCCTTTAAACATTTTAACATCTAACCTATAATCCCTAATCCATCCAAAATGACACATAATCCATATAACTTTTAAATTTTAATTACTAATATCGATAACCTTTACCCATATAACCTTACCTCAAATATCTTATAGTTACTTACCTTGTAACCCCAAAACATTATAATAATTCAAACATAAACACTTTTTACCAGGATAACCCCAATCCCTAACACCTTTGAACCCATAAACCATAACCTTTATAAATACTTAAATATATCACTTGTAACTCCTAAACACTATAACTTATATCATGCCTAACCCTTAATCCTTATAACCACTATATACTATGACAATCAATACTAGAAGCTTTACAAACCATAATATTAATAATTTCTAAATATTTAAATTCCTATAAAAAAGCCCTTACCACATATAATGAATAATTACTAACTTTGTAATCCCTCAAGCTACTAAAATCTAACCTATATACTTGTAAATGCATTTCATCAGTCATTCTTATAATATCTAAACCATATAGCCAATATTACTTATGACCTTTTTAATATCTAAACCATATAGCAAATATTACTTCTGACCTTTAATGCCTCTTATCCAAACAATCTTATCATATAATCTTTATATACCCTTACAAATATAATCTCTAACATATATAATCTCTAAGTCATTTAATGTTTGTAGTAATACCCCATATAATCCTTAACATTTATAAATGCAATTCATACCCCAAAACATATCCCCTAATTTCTATAATATTTATATTATAAATTTAAGTTATTCCTTATCCTTTATCTCCAAACCATACACTTACTTACATTGAACTAAAACTTAACCTATACCATTGGAGAGCCATACCGAGGTTCACTTGGCTCATTTTTCCATTGGAGAGCTGAGAGCTTTGGAGCTCTCGGCCGCCATGGCTGAACCACGAAGTGTACAGAGGTTGTGTTTACTGTTGTGAAAATGTTCTTTGTTCAACTGAAGGTGATTGTTGTGAACATGGTGTTGTCCCTAGTTAAGATAAAATCACACTTGCTCCATTGTATTATTTTTTTATCCCTTTTCCAGATTGAAATTCGATGCCTGGTTCTCATATATCATCTTTGTTGTAGTGACAGGGTTTGTGGATTTTCCAAGTCGCTGCTATGAGGATGTGGGTGTAAGAGAATGGAAGACTGGGCTTAGGTAATCCTCGGGCCTTCCACATATGACACCTCTGTTCAACCAAAACCTATGTTGCATGCTCCCAGCATTGATCTACATTTACTATTTAGTTTGTTCTTTGAAGCCGTACGGTATTCTAGCAGTGTTTTTATGAGTTTATATGGCTACATGTCCGAGTTGGGGTTTTTTCCCCACAACAGAGTTGCCTTGTGATGGTGGTCCTCCCTCTTGTTTTGATTCTTCTTAGTATGAGAAGTTAGGTCTTGGTCATCAATATCTCTCATATGTTCTTATCTTGCTACTAACCAAGCTTCTTCTTGGGTGCATTCTTCCCATAATCTGTTGGATGTGAGTAGCTTCTTTCTAGCGCATATTCCTTGAATGAATGAGTCCCATGATCTTGGGAGACCATTCAAGGTATTCATCACAATATCTCCTTCTTCAACATTTTCTTCAATTGCCTCAAGTTGTTCCTTGATCTGAGATACTTTTGTGAAGTAAGATTGAATAGTTTCTGAGTGTTGAATCTTCACATTCTTGAGTTGGTTCCTCAAATTCATCTTCTAATTCATGTTCGTCCCTTCATATAACTTTTTCAAAGCATCAAACATCTTCTTAGGGATATTCAAAGATGATACATGAGGGATGAGATGGTCCTTGATGGAGTCAACAATGATCATTTTGGCCTTGATCATGTTCTTCTTTTGATTTTCCTTTGCCTCTTCTCCCTCTGATTCTGGAACCTCCTCATTGACATACTTGTCCAACTCATTCACTTCTAGGACAAGAGAAATTATATACTTCCATGCTCGGAATTTATTAGCTCCTTCAAGCTTATCCTCAAGCTTGGTGTGATTTGACATTTTGATATGAGAACCTCAAATCAAAATAGCGAGAAATTAGATCTTACCAATTTGAGATGACCAACCTAGTGCTGGAGCTAGTTGACCTAGGGTTTGACAGAGAAACCCTAATTTTTCAAACTTGGAATCTTGAAGTTCTGCTTGGATAGAAATATGTGCCTCCTCATCGATAGTTTTCTAGTGTACTCCTTTTCCCATATTGGTGGATGGAAGCTCCAAAAATTTAATGCCCTAGTTTCTCCTGGCACCAGCGACTGGGTCAAAAATAAAAATTCTCCAAACTAAATTTTGCTTCCACCAAAATATGTGCCTCCTTGAGGTGAGTTATCCTAGCCCTCTTTTCTTGATGATCTATGGATAGAAGACCTTGCATTTGGAAACCCTAGATTTTTGTTGTTGCACAGTTCCTTCTTTTAGAGTGGCTTTGATAACATGTTAGTGTTTGCACTTTAATTCAATTAGTAGATATTTAATCTGAAATATAGACAAGCACAACAATACACAAGAACATGATGCAAGAGCATCGGGACCTAGGCAGAGCAGTCGAAGTTGATTGACCGAAGGGAGCCGACCAGCGGAGTGCCGATGACCACTAGTGCGGGCAACAAGTTGACTTGTCGAAGTCAACAAGTCGAGCAGAAGCAGTCGGGGTGCGGCCGACTGAAGGATCAGTGAATGTCGTGAGAGGTTGAGAATCGACAAGAACAGTCGACAGATGACGAGCGGCGTAAGAGGTCGGACAGTCGACTAGTGGTCGAACTACGACACGACAGGGTTTGGTGAAGCCAAGTGTAATGGGAAGGAGTGAACCGACAGGATAGTCGAGATGTGACTGACTGCTGTAGCAGGGTCGGAAGGACAGAAAAGTCAAGGGATTGTACCAGTAGCCGTTCGGGGTTGATGAGGAAGTTATTACAGTTATTGTGAGTTGGTGAAGGACATGATAGAGGACATCATGAAAAGAAGTTGTATAGCACGGCTAGAAGCTGACAGTGCATATTTGCAGGATTTGGACAGGATCGGCGAATGGAGGGAACGCATGTCTCAGGATTGTGAAAACCTTGGAAACGGAACCCACAGAGTAGAAGAGGGGAAGAAGGTTTTCAGTCTAAACATTGTTAGACTGTTAGACTCTTGGGCAGAAGAGAGGAGGCACAACAGAGCAGAGCGCAGAGCCGAGAAAGTTGTGAAGAGTCACACTGGTCGAGTGCAGAGTGTTGAGATCAAACCATAGCTCATAGGTTCGTGGAGAACTAGGAGAGGGCGAGGTCGACACACAGGGAGAACACACCGCAGTTACTTCTGAGTTGTAATGGCTGAGGCCGATTGTAGTTAGTTATTTGCTTACATTTAATTTATATTGTAACCATTTTCAAGAGAAGTAATATAAGCCAATTCAAGCATCTTGTTCTACACCTTGTTTGTGTGAGCATTATGGTTTGTGTTGTGTGTATTGTTAAGCAAGAACCTTATTTCAGGTAAGGCGGCTTGTGTCAATTGGTATCAGAGCCCAAAGGCGAGTCCGGTTGGAGAAGAGAAGACCATACCAACCTGACTTGCGTTAGTTAGTATTAGACCCAGAAAACGTGAGAATTTTCAGCAGAAGTTGAAAATGGCTCATAGAGGCGTTAATGTCCGAGGATGAAGAGCGAATGGCACAACAACCATCATAGTGGATCATGAGATGTTCGACGAATGCATCCGAACGATGCGGACTTTGACAAATGAAGTCGCAGCGATCAAAGAAAACCAGACGCGTGGTTGCATTCCTGAAGCGCTAGACCACAACGACGAGGAAGTCGAAGAAGTGGAAGCTCGGGAAGCTGCAACAGAAGAACCAGAGGAGAAACTCATCAAGCTTCTGACAAAAATGAGAGGTTGGGAAAAGATAGATGTGCGTACGTACTCGAGAAGCCTGGACCCAGAAGACTTGATTGATTGGTTCAAAGAGATGGAGAAATATTTCGACGTAGAGCAGATCGAGGATCCTAAGCGGGTTAAGACTGCATGTCTGAGGTTGAAGGGTCATGCCTCGTCATGGTGGGACAATGTACAGGCTGATAGACTCAAGAAAGGCAAGGAGAAAATCAAATCTTGGGATAGGATGGTTTCCAAGTTGAAGGGGAAGTTCTTGCCAAACAACTATGTAGTTTCCTTGTTCCGAAAGCTACAAAACCTTCGACAAAAAGAGATGACCGTGAAGGAGTACACGGAGGAGTTATACTGATTGTCGATTCAGCTAGGACAAACTGATGAAGGAGAAGAAGTTGTCGCCAGATATGTAAATGGCTTGAAATATGTTGTTCAGGATGAGCTCAGCATGTTGAGACTTAGGACAGTCAAAGCATCCTATCAGTTAGCTCTAAAAGCGGAAGAGAAACTATCGAGAAAATCCGCAGCTACCAGAGGCAGGATGACTAGTCGGGGTGGAAAGACTGTCTCCATGAAAGGTCAAAGTAGCGGCTACAAGAAAGAAGGTGTCAAAGATAGTCGACACACAGAAGGGACATCGATGAAGGAAAGAGCGTAGGAGAACCGACGCGATGGTCGTGGGAACCGCGGTCGAGGCACATATGGTCGAAGTGGTCCATCCGACAAGAAAAGAGCTAACAGACTAGCTATAATCTGTTACAAATGTCGAGGATCGGGACACAAAGCGTATGAGTGCCCAAAAAACCTACATGCTGTGGAAGAGTCGAAACCCAGACGTCGAAAGGATGAGCAAGTCGACGAGAAGGAAGAATCGGCATCAGATAGCAGTGGAGGTGAGAAAAAGAAGAGCCAAAATCTGACGGTTCAGAGAGCTTTGATCCAAGAAGATCAACATGATCCGATGGAACCAGCACAACGGAAGGTGATCTTTTGAATGAAAGTGCATATCAAAGAATGGCATTGCAAGACCATAGTTCATGGTGGGAGTACAGAGAATCTTGTGTCAACAGAAGTCATCGACAAGATCGGGTTGAAGTGTCATCAACACCCACACCCTTACAATATCTCATGGTTGTAGAAAGCACATCACGTCAAGGTGACCAGACAGTGCCTGATCAACTTCAGAGTTGAAGGATTGGAGGACAGCGTGTTGTGTGATGTGGTTCCCATGAATGCATGCCATCTATTATTGGGGAGGCCATGGAAATATGATCGTAAGATGATCTACGATGGTCGAGCTAACATAGTCACAGTGTGGAAGAATGGCATGAAAAGAACTCTTAAGCCAAGGTGAGGAGAGCCAGCCGAGAGTAAGGACAGCGAGAGCAATCTTTGGGAAAAGCAAGTGTTGATGAGCACCGCCAAGGAATTCCTCGCGGAGGAGGAAAATCAGTCGGGTGTTTTGCAATCATTCCGAAGGGACCATATGTCGATGGAACAACCAATCGGGAGAGCATTCCAGTCGAAGTCGAGGAGTTGCTCGAAGAATTTCAGGACATAATGGCTGATGAGAAACTGACGGGATTGCCGCCGATAAGGAGCATATCCCATCAGATCGACTTGATTCCAAGGTCGAGTCTGCCAAACAAAGCACCATATAGGATGAGTCCAGCAGAGGGACAGGAGCTCAACCGACACGTCCTAGAGTTGTTGGACAGGGGATTGATCCGAGAAAGCTTGAGCCCGTGTACAGTACCAGCAATATTGACACCCAAGAAAGATGAGGAATGGAGAATGTGTATCGACTCCAGAGCGATCAACAGGATCATGATCAAGTATCGATTTCCATTGCCAAGGATGGATGACTTGATGGATTTCCTGAGTGGAGCGATGTACTTCACAAAATTAGACCTAAAGAGTGGATATCACCATATTAGGGTCAGAGAAGGAGATCAATGGAAGACAGCATTCAAGACAATAGAAGGGTTATATGAGTGGTTAGTCATGTCATTAGGATTGACTAATGCACCCAGTACATTCATGAGATTGATGAACGAGGTACTGAAACCATTCCTGAGAAATTTTTTCGTAATCTATTTAGACAACATTCTGATTTTCAGTCGGACCAAGTCAGAACATTTGGAGCACGTTCGACAAGCATTGCAAAAGTTGCAGGAAGAGAAGCTGATGATTAACCTGCAAAAGTGTTTCTTCATGAAGAAGGAATTAGTGTACTTGGGATTTGTAATTTCAGGTAAGGGGTTGGAGATGGACCTAGAGAAGGTGAAGGCAATAGTAGATTGGCCTGAACCAACGAGTACGACTGCAGTGAGGAGTTTCCATGGACTTGCTAGTTTCTACCGGAAGTTCATTCGGGGATTCATTCGGATTTGTGCACCATTGACAGAATGCATGAGAAAGGGCGAGTTCAAGTGGACGGATAAGGCCTAGGAAGCTTTCGACAAATTGAAGGAAAAGGTCACTGAGATCCCAGTGTTGGCGCTCCTAGACTTTGACAAAGTTTTCCAGGTGGATTGTGATGCGAGTGGAACCTCAATTGGAACAGTGTTGAGCCAGGAAGGCCAACCAATTTCATTCTTTAGTGAAAAGATGAATGGAGCGAAGCGGAAGTATTCAATCTATGACCAAGAATTCTATGCTATCATACAAGCATTGAAGAAATGGAGGAATTATTTGTTGCCACAGGAATTTGTGTTATACACAGATCACCAAGCACTGAGGTATCTGAATACTTAGTTGAAGTTGGATCAGAGACACATGAAGTGGGTGGAGCTGCTCTAGATATATACGTTCATGTTGCGACATAGGTCGGGCAAGTCGAACAAGGTTGTCGACGCATTGAGCAGGAGAGTTGTGTTGTTGAGCATGATGACTATTCAGGCAACAGGGATAGAGTCGATAAAGACCGAGTATGAAGCCGACGAAGATTTTGCAAAGGCATGGAAGGCTTGTCAAGAGCCTTGGAGCATTGACAAAACTCCATATTTGAGTTATCTCATTCAAGAAGGTTACCTGTTCAAGGGAAGTCAGTTGTGTATTCCTAGAGGATCAGTGAGAGAGAACCTAATCTGAGAATTTCATAATGGCAGGTTAGCAGGGCACTTTGGGATTGACAAGACCAAAGCACTAATCGACGAAAAGTATTTCTGTCCAAGGATGTCGACAGATGTCAAAAAATGGGTTCGATAATTTCAAGTTTGCCAACTGGAAAAGGGAAAAAGTCAGAACATGGGGTTGTATACACCATTGCCAGTTCGAGAGAACCCGTGGTAGCATCTTAGCATGGATTTTGTGTTAGGATTACCAAGGACTCAGCAGGGGGATGACTCAATGTTTGTTGTAGTCAACAGATTTTCGAAGATGGCACATTTCATACCATGTAAGAAAACAAGTGATGCCACAGGAATCGCTGTACTATTCTTTAAGGAAGTATTTAGGTTGCATGGGTTGCCAAAGAGTATCACGTCGGATAGGGATACGAAATTAATGGGGCATTTCTGGAGAACCCTGTGGAGGAAACTCGACACGAAGTTAGAGTTTAGTTTGGCATATCATCCGCAGACAGACGGACAAATCGAGGTTGTAAACAAAAGTTTGGGAAACCTTCTGAGATGTTTAGCAGCCGACAAACCCAAGCAGTGGGAAAATGTGTTGGCACAAACAGAGTTTGCATATAACAATTCTGTGAATTGATCGACAAGATTGAGCCCATTCCAGATTGTGCAAGGGAGGAGTCCACATGTAGTGGCATATTTAGTCAAATTGCCGACAGAAATCAGGAAGAGGGTGGATGCAGAATCATTCGCAGAGCATATGCATGAAGTTCATGAAAATGTGCGAAAGTGCATCGAGAAGAGTAATGCGGCCTACAAGTTGAGAGCTGACCGGAGGAAGAGGCTATTGTCATTCCAAGAAGGGGACTTAGTCTATGCATACTTGCGGAAGGAGCGATTTCCGATAGGAACATACAACAAGCTGAAGTTGAAGAAGATAGGACTGTGCAGGATTCTGAAGAAGATTTCGGACAATACCTATGTGTTGGAATTGTCGAAAGACTTGAACATTTCAGCAACGTTCAATGTCTCAGACCTGTATAAATTTGAAGAAGGGTCGAGCAGCAGTAAGGGGGAAGGAACCAGTATCGACTGGATAGAATAGATTCCAGACCAGCATAAGGAAGGGATCGCAGAAGTAATCGATGAATGCGAAGTAGGGCGTACCCGTAGATCGCACATGAAAGAATACTTGGTACGATGGACAAATGATGAGTTGCAGGAAGCGACATGGATTTTCGAAGAGGATTTCAAGAGACTGACAGAGTAGTCGAATTCTTTTTCACCTGGGGAGACTGATGCAGGAGCATTAGGACGTAGGTAGAGCAATTGAAGTTGATCGACCAAAGGGAGCCGACCAACGGAGTGCCGATGACCACTGGTGCAGGTAACAAGTTGACTTGTCGAAGTCAACAAGTCGAGCAGAAGCAGTCGGGGTGCGGCCGACTGAAGGATCAGAGAATGTCGCGAGAGGTCGAGAATCAACAAGAACAGTTGACAGATGACGAGCGGCGTAAGAGGTCGGATAGTCGACTAGTGGTCGGACTACGAAACGACAAGGTTTGGTGAATCCAAGTGTAATGGGGAGGATTGAACCAATAGGACAGTCGAGATGTGACTAACTGCTGTAGTAGGGTCGAAAGGACAAAAAAGTCAAGGGACTGTACCAGTAGCCGTTCAGGGTTGCTGAGGAATTTATTATAGTTCTTGCGAGTTGGTGAAGGACATGACAGAGGACGTCATGGACAGAAGCTGTACAGCACGGCTAGAAGCTGACAGTGCAGATTCACAGGATTTGGACAGGATTGGAGAATGGAGGGAACGCATGTCTCAGGATTGTGAAAACCTTGGAAACGGCACCCACAGAGTAGAAGAGGGGAAGAAGGATTTCAGTCTAGACACTGTTAGACTGTTGGGAAGAAGAGAGTAGGCACATCAGAGTAGAGCGCAGAGCTGAGAAAGTTGTGAAGAGTCACACTAGCCGAGTGCAGAGTGTTGAGATCAAACCACAGCTCAGATTTCCGTGGAGAACCAGGAGAGGGAGGGGTCGACACACAGGTAGAACACACCACAGTTACTTCTGAGTTGTAACGGCTGAGGCCGATTGTAGTTAGTTATTTACTTACAATTAATTTATATTGTAACCGTTTTCAAGAGAGGTAATATAAGCCAATCCAGGCATCTTGTTCTACACCTTGTTTGTGTGAGCATTGTGGTTTGTGTCGTGTGTATTGTTAAGCAAGAACCTTATTTCAGGTAAGGCGACTTGCATCAGAACACGAGAAATTTCTTCGGGGAAACCATAAAGGAGAAAACCCCACAACTTCTTCAGCAATAGATTCATCACTTAGTACAATATCAAACCAAGATAGAAAACCCAAAGATAAGATGACTTCTGCAGCTTCCTTCTTCTTCCTCAGTGAACTTTTTCTTTCTCTTCCTTGGAGAAAACTTGCTTGTTGATGTGTGTCCAAATGAGGGAGAGCTCCTTCCTATTTATACTTTATGTGTGAGTAACCTAAATCCACAATGAAGTCGACTTCCTTAACTAACTGATCCAGCCTCTCCTAGGGAGACTCAAAAATGCATTCTACATTTATCCTTTTGGGGACTATTGCCCCGACTTACAATGGAGGTTTTACCTTGGTATTCTTACTTGACCAAATACAATAATGACATCCTTGAAAGGAGGAAAAACATTTCCAATGGAGGTATAATAAAAGTACAATAATAATATTATAATAATAAACAAAATAATATCTTTCGAAGTTACATTTACAACAACATCGGCCACATTTTTGGTGGACAAGAACATGGTTTTGTTGAAGATGCATAAAATCCAAGGTATTTATGAATGTATTAACTAGTTCATATTATCCAATTGAAACGTACAACGTCTCTTCAATTATTTTATACTAATGATCATATCATTTTGCATAAAACAACATTTTCTACAGGAATGATAAGACCTTAGCAATTTTTGGGACCGACATTCACAGATGGTAGAATGCGTAGAATGAAAATTTTGGAAACAATCTTATTAACTACTTGGTCAGCCTGTTTGGTGAAACCTTCAAAAAAAATGGAGTCACCTCATTGGTCAATTTATATTTGAAATATGTGAGAGATCAATATAGGGTTCAACTGCAAAAAAACCCTAAGTTTGATTGTCCTCTGAATATTCCCAAGATGGAATGGAAGAATATACAATATAACTCAAAGGATGAGACATTGAGAAAAGAAGGAAAGACAGCACCTGTCCCTAGAAGGTATAAGATGTTTTGAATTTGATATGCTAATTTTTGTATTTAACAAATAATTTAACCATATTATTCATATAATCATATAGCTTTTATTTAATTGCATCCAATAATAAAACTTTGTGATCTTATGCAATGGAGGAGGATAAGTTTGGACCATCGAATACTACTTGAAGACCATGTTCAATCTTGGCTTTTAAGCAAAGGTGGAACACCGACAAAGCATGGGGAAAACACAATTTTCCCCTTTTAACAACATGGTAAATAAAATCAATGGACTTTAATTGTTGATTACTTGTAAAATCTATTCAGATTGATTTCACCTGTAAATTAATTTGACTATTTGTTTTAAGCAGGAGAGCAACAACAGTGAAGTCAACAGCAATGAATAGTAGCCCCATAATTTTGGTGTGCATCCCCATGACAGTCTATGTGTCTTTAAAAAAAATGTATAGATTGACAATTCTTAATATTTACTTGTATGTGGTGCAGTTATAACTTTTCTTGTTTCAATGGTAGAGGATGTAAATGAGGATGCTTGGAGAGTAGAGGAAAAGACTGCATCCCAACCAATAGTGTCGACTAGTCCACTAGGTAAAAAAACAATGTAATGATATTTGTATTAATGAAATACTTCTATGAATAATAACTAACCATAGAGATTTAACCTTTTTGTTATTGTAGTGGGTTCCTCTTTGCAATAGCATGCATGCCATGAGTACTCCACTAGAAGTACAATGCGTGAGAGGATGCATATTCAATCAACACCAGAAGAGGAACCAATTATTGAAGGGGCACAACTAGATGAGGATGATCCAATCATCAAATATTGTCAAATTAAAAAATAGTTCAAAGGAAGTGATTGTATATATTATGAGACAAGTGTATAATGGCGACATTTTTTATAATAAAATGTATCAACATAAACTATGTGTTGTACAATTTTTGTTTTGTACCTTCTTATGCATTAATCCTATATGTTTTGCATGTACAAAAACACATATTTGCACACATTCTTTCTTTCATTTACCTTTTATTTTTGTTTTTCTACTTATTATGCCTAAATCTTATTTTGTCACTTTCAATTATTTTCTAGTAGATATATTAGGTATGGGGAGTTAAGAGTGATGCAAGGGGGAGGAGGGGCCATATGAGCTTCCACTTTCACATGGTTGGCCTTGTTCAATAGAGAATAAATTAATATCAAAACCAAAGAAGCTCATTTAGGTATTCCCCTTTAATATTTCTATAATTTCTAACATGTTTAGAATTTTATTATTAAATCATATAACCTTTTATTCTCTTTAAAAAATGCAGTTTTGAAGGACAGTCACCTCCACAATCTACAAGGCATTTCCATCAAGGCAAGAATTTCTCATCATAACCTTTACGCATGGAAGTTGATATTGATGGCATTTTTTCTACCTTATATTGATGGCATTTGACATGATAGTATGGATAATGTTTTTCAATTCCCCCTTAGCATATTCCTTGATACAATTGTACTTCCCATGGAAACATGCTTTTTGCCACATGTTCAAAGCACTAGTAAATATTTTTTTTTCCTTACCATATGCTTTGATACAATTGAGGGGCTCATTGCGTATTTAGAGATTACAATGAACCAAACTGGGTCCTTGAACCTCCTCCTCTTCAAATGGACCCAAAATACCAATACTATAGTGGGTTGTAGGATGCCCAAGAAGGGTCATTGACCCCACTCAAATTATCATATTATTTAATTTCTAAATTGATTTATTATGCTCTAGTTTTTGGAGGGTAGCTAATTATGGCTCAAAATGTGCAGGGTAAGAGCTCTCTTCATGAGTGTGGAACATCAAGAAAATATGAGAAATTTACTTTAAAATAGCTCTTCATGAAATTCCAACCAGCTCAACAAGTGAAGTCCATATGGGTCTATATTTATATATGGGTCATTATCTCTCTTTGTGATTATTTATTTATTTTAGTAATTTAATTTTTTGTTTTCTAATTGAAGATATTTTCCTACTATCCAAATCTATCCCTCAAAACTAGGACATTACCTCCAAAAACCCAATCCAATGTGCCATATCATCAACCCATGTGCAAAGCTAGATTCATAGAACAAGGAGCTCATCAATCAGGTTAGAAGAATCAAATCGAAGAGAAAGGTTCCCACTGTGGATAACAACTACATGAGGAAGAGGATGACCCCATATACAAACCTTGAACATGCCTCTACACGTGCCATGAGAGAGACACAAGGGGAGAATTCTACAAATAATGATAGTTAATCAAATGAAGATTCCAACCAAGTGCTAAGAAACAAGGGCACTCCAATAGATAATGTGTGCTATGCCAACAAAAAAATGCTAGGAGGGAGTGTACTATTATCACACAACTTGTAGTTGTCCCTAAAGGTATCCCATCCGGGACGGTAGAGGAGATGGACAACTAAATAGGTGACCCAAGAGATGCCATGGTTCCCAATGAAAGCTGGGATTCACAACAACCGAGGCACTCTTCAATTTAGATCAAGATGAATCAAGATCAAGGGGGAGACCCTATGATCACTCAAAAGTGATTGGACCAAAACAAAGGTTCCTAGGGATGTGTAAATGACAATTTATGGAAACCACTAGTACATGTGGACATTTTTCCCACAGAAAATCGTGGCTATTGCAACACTTTTCCGTTGCTATAGCTACAAACATGACTCTTTGTTTTCGTGGCACTAATTTCGTCGTTGTAGCAAGACTTTCGGACGTTCGTGGCTATAGCAACGGATGTTTATATTTTTAAAAAAAGAGTAAGTGAAGTGATCTACATCTCTCTATCCACGAACGTTCGTGGCTATAGCACCGACAGTTCACGGCTCAAGCGACGAATGGCCATATTTAAAATAAATAAGTGAACTGATCTCCGTCTCTCTAGCAATGAAAGTTCGTGGCTATAGCACTGAAAGTTTGTGGCTATAGCAACAGATGCTCATATTTAAAAGAAATAAGTGAACCGATCTTCATCTCTCTAGCAACGAAAGTTAGTGGTTATAGCACCGAAAGTCCGTGGCTATAGCAACGGATGTTCATATTTAAAAGAAATAAGTGAACCGATCTCCATCTCTCTAGCAACGAAAGTTCGTGGCTATAGCACCGAAAGTTCATGGCTATAGCGACAGATGTTTATATTTAAAAGAAATAAGTGAACTGATCTTCGTCTCTCTAGCAATGAAAGTTCGTGGCTATAGCACCGAAAGTTCGTGGTTTGAAACCCCCTCTATAGCCATAATAAATCATAATAAAATAATTTTATTAAAAATACCAATATTGCAATATCAATAGGGTACGGAGGAATCGAACCACCAACCTCCTGCTTGTAAGGCAGGTGCTCTACCATTGAGCTAGCACCCTTAAGAATTATGGAGATGAGCAATATTAACACCCATATGGCATTATTTTTAAGTCTAATAAAAGACAATAATAATGTTCAGGAGATGATTGTAACAGGATATCCACATGTACCCAAATATCTACAGATTATCATGCAAGAGCAACCTGCTCTTTGCAATCCCCTCACAAGGCATAAGAACTATAATTCCAAACTTTTCGATTATTTACTAAAACAACAAAAATGCTGAAAAATTTTGCATACAATTTGCAAACACAAATTTCAATCATGTGCATGCATTTCATAACATAGTGTAGTTATTCTTATTGTAGACATGACATATTGATGCAGTTGAGGAGCTCAATAGTTTGTGCATGGAAGGCCAATATTCTAGACGAATCATCTTCCTTGTTTGTCTATTCCACTATGAGAATTTATGTACTTTTTTCAATATAGACAATATGAATAACTAGAAGATGAAACATGTGTATCCCTTAACTAGATGATAAATTCCATATCATGAGATTGCGAATACTTGAATAGTCAGTTGCTTGAATATTTTGCTAATATAGACATGCTAATGTTTGTGTGAATGAATATATTATTTTTGGTCTGGGTTCACTAATATTTAATTTGAACAATATAGTGAATAAGCAATCTATTTTTGGGTATGTTGTGACCCCTATTCATCGGTTGGCTCAGCAAGAATAAATGGCTCATAAACTAGTCAATAAAAATACAGATGGCTTACCTCATGTATTAGTGTTGCAAAAAGTAATGTTTCAGCCTCAGTTGTTAGATGTCGAGGTGCTACATTTACATGACCTGAACAAATAATTTACTGTTACTTATTAAATGAAATACTTTTGCCAACAATAAGTTTTTAAAGAATGAAACTATGGCAGATAACAACTTTCAATTGAACATGTTTGAGATGATACATAAGCATGCAACTTACCTGCAATTGCACGGCCCCATTGATCATGCTCACATGCCACAACCCAAGCCAGAGTATTCCCAATAATTGGCCTTGTTGTTACTAGGAGTACTAGATCAGCATTAGCAACACCTTCTACAGATGCATATATATTTATTCAAGATAAGTAGTTTGTCATGGATTGGCAGAAACATAAAAACGATTATTGCACTTCAAAATAATGTCATCGGTTGAAAAAAATACAAATAATTGAGCTTCAAAATACATACAATTCTAGGCACCTAAATTTCTAGAAAAGGGCAGGAAGGGTCCACAGCATATCCCACATCCTTACACAAAAATTTCACCTTACAGGTAATATAATTCATGCATGGAATGCAAGAAAACAACAAAGGAAACCCATCTTCTTACCATCAACATACTACCAAACAGTAATCTTAGGATATTTTCCATACACATGGTTTCATTTGCGCTAGTAAGGTTGTGCTAGTAAGCGAGATAGGTAAAGCGATTCACAAAACTCACCGGTTCTAAGGAAGTTGCCAACTTAGAATTGGAATAATGACACATGACTACTATGAATAATGCAAGTTTGCAAGTCACCATAGTAAAATTAAATATAGAAAGTTTGCAAGTACTCATACATATACAACCCTATGGGAAATGATAAATCTGAAACAATGAAATATCACAGGAATAGAATATGAAATCCCACAAGAGATTAACTGGTAATATGAAATCTCTAGTTAAGCTTGTAATTACTAAATATTAAGTGATATTGATCACTAATCAATGAATTATTGAACTGATGAAAATAAAATCTCGATGTGATTTTATTTCCCTTCCATACATCCTCGATTAACCAGCTAGTAGAAATTGATTAAGTATAGGACAACTTCCAATGAAACCAAGTCAACATCATCATGATGGAATGAACCTGCTGCTTGTAGATGTATGAGGAAGGGTAGAATAAATATAATAGCTGTAATAAAAAGTTCATTTGTAGCTTGATCATACAAACAAAAATGTTAGTGGTTTAAAAATTGACATTTGAGTCCCCTAAGAAGGTGGACTCCATGTAAGTTGCTACAGAATCCACGAGGATATGGTAGAAAATTTCTAGACTGGAAATGGGTCCCTCTTTCTTTTGTGCTTCAGTTGAGATATCATGAGACACCAAATAACTTTCATGTTTGCAACCTTGACTTGAAACCTGTATCTCAAACCTTGCTACAACTTGCTTTGAAGATAAACCTCTTTGTGATCGATACCCTATTACATGCTCATCCCATAGAAATTTACTTATGTTGTTGCTTGTTAGATTTATGGTGCTCAAAAGGAAAAGAAGGATCCTCGTGCTGAAGATATATTGTATTTGATGAAGAATAATGAGCTGCTTAGGGTTTCTTATGTTGATGAGGTCCACAAAGGAAGGGATGATGTACAATATTTCTCTGTTCTTGTTAAGTATGACCAGGATTTAAAAAGGGAGGTGGAAATATACAGGGTTAGGCTACCTGGGCCATTGACACTCGATGAAGGGAAACTAGAAAATCAAAATCATGCTTTGATTTTCACAAGGGGGGAGGCAGCGCAGACAATTGATATGAACCAAGATAGTTATTTTGAAGAGGCTCTAAAAATGCGCAATCTATTGCAAGAATTCACAAGATATTATGGTATCTGAAAGCCAACAATTCTAGGAGTTCATGAACATGTATTCACAGGTTCTGTATCTTCCCTTGCTTGGTTTATGTATGCTTAGGAGACAATTTTTGTAACCCTTGGGAAATGTGTACTTTCAAACCCTTTGAAGGTAAGGATGCACTATGGTCACCCTGATGTATTTGATCGATTGTGGTTCATTAGCCGAGGAGGAATCAATAAAGCTTCCCGAGTAATAAACATCAGTGAGGACATATTTGTTGGCTTTAATTGCACCCTGCGTGGGGAGAATGTGACACATGATGAATATATCTAGGTTGAAAAAAGGTGTGATGTTGGTTTAAACCAGATATCCATGTTTGAATCCAAGGTTGCTAGTGCCAATGGTGAGCTGGTTCTGAGCAAGGATGTGTATCGCCTTGGTCATCGCCTCGATTTTTTCCACATCCTCTCCTTCTACAACTCAACAATTGGATTCTATTTTAATACTATGCTGGTGGTCCTAACAATTTATACATTCCTTTGGGGCAGGGTTTATTTGACTCTTAGTGGAGTTGAGTAGGCCATTATAGATGAATCAATTAATATAGACAACAAGGCACTTGTAATAGTACTCAATCAACAGTTCATCATTCAGCTTGGTCTCTTCACAACTCTCCCAATGATGATAGAAAATTCTCTGGAGCATGGATTCCTTAATGCAATCTGGGAATTTTTAACCATGCAGTTGCAGTTAGCATCTGTTTTTTACACTTTCTCAATGGCTACTCGTACACACTATTTTGGTCGAACAATACTTCATGGGGGTGCAAAGTATCGGGCTACATGGCATGGCTTTGTTGTGCAGCATAAGAGATTTGTGGAAAATTACAGACTTTATGCTCGCAGTCATTTTGTGAAGGCTATTGAACTTGGGATACTATTGATAATTTATGCATCATACAATGCTCTCATAACCAATACATTTGTTTATATTCTTTTAACTAATAGCAGGTCCAGGACAAGACCTTCCCGTACCCGAGGATCATCAACACTCTAAGTCCCTCTATTGTGTTCTTAAGCTTTGTGACACACCCTTCAAGCCTAAACTAAAGGCTTAATCCTCACACTAAACCTAGCCACTAGCTAAGATTTTATCTCTACCATCAAATCTATTGGATTTTCACTATTCTTAGCTCCCTTAACAAGCCTTCCCATATTCCATGGGCCCAAGTGCTTCTCAACACATTATCACTCAACTCACAGGGATTGTTCCACAATCTTATGCACCCACTTTAAGTACTAAGTCACCATCACTTTAAGGCTTATGAGCCATTGCTCTCTCACTTGAGCTCTTCACACCTATACTTCACTGCCTTTAACTCTTCACGTGACCACTCACAAGACCTGGACTCTTTCAAAAAGCTCTTCACAAACAATACAAAAGGTGCTTAACTTATACCTCCTCAGCACTCTCTCATATAACACAGAACCATGCATTATAAACAAAGGCTATTGCGATGGTAAGAGGCCTATAACACAAGCTCCTGCCTTATACCATACAACCGAGTTGCGTGACTATCACCCTATCACAATACCAAAACAGGGTGCAATTGTACAAGCTGTTCTGAGTGTGATACCACTCATCGTCCGCCACCTAGAACTCCATCGCAGTCCAAGAGGTATTTTAACCTCCTCTCATCTCCCATTGCGATATACAACTCCTGTCATTCATCTCCAAACTCGTCTCAACGATCTAATCTTAACCATCAAACTTGTAACTACTTAAACAGTAACCCTTTGGTCCATCTCTGACCTTCCACATCAACATTTGACTGTCGATTCATCGTTTCATCAATTATCAAACACTCAAGAACCGTAGGATTTCCTGTCTACCACTTACTCAACTGTCTCTGCACAGGAAACTCCATATACAAAACCTTTTCTGCATTCTTCTCTGCGTAGGAATCACCATTCGGTCTTCTGGCATTCTTGCTCCATCACCTTCAACTGTCATTACTTCGAGTGAATGTCGACACTACACAATTGACAGTCGTCATTTCTCAAATTTACAGAATGGTTCTACTCCTCCTTGTGTTTCATTGGTTTGAAACCTTTTCCTCCTCATCCTTCCAGAGATTCCTACTCTCTGCTCATCGACCTGATGTCGATGAATACATCCAAACACCTCTTCCTTTGGCAATTATACTTGAAATTGCCACATCCTTGCAACATAACACAATCTTGTTTCTAACAAGGTTATGCATTTTCCAGAATTTAATCACAGACACTCTACTTTACAATGTCTATTCTAGCTATTAACAGGCTTCGGCAAAGACTGGAACTATTCAAATTTTACCCAGTCACATTTATCTCTAGAACTGGAATCACACAATGATTCTGTCCATTCCTCCTCTGCCAGGTTTTACATGCACAAATGTAGCTTTACACAGAGCTACTGTCATTCATCAAGATTATCCAAACACATTACACACACAGAATGTAAAAGAACAATAACACACAGTATGATGAATCGTCTTTCCATTAAAACAATGAAACTGTACATGCATAATCAAAAGCATGATCCTACTCTATCTATGGCCTATTACATCTTTCAATGGCCATCATTTCTGAACTCTCAGTCTGAGTTCTCTTACAAAGTTCCCTCCTACATCTCCTCGAGACTTCTCCTAGATTGAATTACAAGACCAAGCTTCTCCAGTTCCTCAACAAACTCCTATAAATCAGCAACCAATTCTATTTTAAGAAAACTACATTTACCTCATCTATGACTCATTCAACTTCTAGCAACAAACAAGCAACCTCCCTACTCGAGTCATCCCTTCATCTCAGGGATATGTTACATAATGATTAAATGACTAACACTTATCTAGCTAGAATCCACTAACCCTATGCTTACTTACTAACTAGACACTTTTACATAAGATTTACAATGCCTTGTTACAATAGACCCTCCTTGGGCTGATGTCTAGACCTAAAGGTCTGATCTTACATTTTGAACTTGACCTTGAAAGCCAATGCTCCTGCATCATTAACCATCTCAAGTTGGTTTCTTGTCCTATCATGGATCATGCCACCATTTGTGTTCAACCCATCGGGATTTGATTGGTTAAAAACTGTAGATGACTTTGATGATTTTATGAACTGGATATGGTACAAAGGTGGAATCTTAACTAAGTCAGATCAATGTTGGGAAGTCTGGTGGAGTGAAGAACATGACCATTTATGGAACACAGGCCTATGGGGATTAGTTTTAGAGATACTTCTGGATCTCCGCTTTTTCTTTTTCCAGTACGGTATTGTTTACCAGCTTGGAATTTCAAGTGGAAGCAAAAGCATTGGTGTATACCTACTCTCTTGGATATATGTAGTAGTATTCCTTGCAATATATATGGTCATTTTATATGCTCATGATAAGTATGCAGCAAAGAAACACATATACTACTGTGCAATTCAAGCCTTGGTCATCTGTTGCACAATATTAGCAATTATACTTCTGCTGTAGCTCACTAAATTAGAATTGGTAGATTTCGTGACTAGTCTGCTGGCAATCATACCAACTGGCTGGGATTTGATATCAATTGCTCAAGTGTTGAAACCTTTCCTGAAATCCTCTATATCCTGGAAGACAGTGGTTGTAGTGGCTCAGCTATATGAAATCACCTTTGGCATCATTGTTATGATTCCAATGGCTATACTATTATGGTTTCCTGGTTTTCAGTCCATGCAGACTCATAGATTGTTCAATGAAGATTTCAGTAGGGGACTCCAGATATCTCGTATCCTTGCTGGCAAGAGGTCCAATAAAGGATTCTAGACTAGGTGAAGTTGGAATTTAAATAACTTCATATAGAACTTAAAGCTTCTTTTTTTTGTAAGTGTTGTAAACATATTGATGTGATCAAACATTTGAATTGTTTTTGATGATCGTATTGTGTTCAAAATTTTAAATTGTTTCTGATGGTCTTAATGTGTTCAAACTTTTCAATTGTATTTGATGTTTTTAATGGGTTCAAGCTTTTTAATTGGTTTAATGGTCAAGTACCTACTGACTATTTGTTTTTAGTGGTTGTTTCTCTTTCTATATTTTGTAAATTTGCATGTTTCTCCCAGACTTAGCCCATAAATGCAATACTTAAGAGTTAAGAATATTGAAGTTTTAATAATGCTCGAGTTTCAGATTTCCTTTCAACAAAACACGGTAAGGAATTATATATCTTTGGAAGGAAATATGGTAAGGTTTTATATTTCCTTGTAATAGAACTAAAATGTAGTTGTTTTTCTTCCAGGTATAGGATATTCCCACTGCCATGTTGTTTAAAGGAACAATGCTGATAATATTTGTGTTAATTGTGGTAACTTAACTTCTGAAGACCTTTGAAGTACTAAGGATAAACTATGTGACTTCTTTAAGTCAAGAGCACTTACAGAGAGAAGTCAAGCCCACTTCTTGTACTAAACGCAAGGCCACAATACGATAAAGTACTTATAACTGATTTTTGACTTTGGAATTATGTATTAACCTTACCATGCCCATGAAAAGTAGAATTTTTCTGCCCCAAAACCAAATCTGTAGCAGGCATAGACTGTTTGAAACATGTTTAACCTACTTGCCATGATGAGTTGGAACTTGGGAGAAGTATCCTATCCATCATATATGTGTGCACATTCCGTAATATAACACTAAAGAATTACACGAATACAGTGATCATAAGTATCTTTCACGCCTCATTCTTCTAAAACAGAAGTATAATCTATACAAGACTGTTCAAAACATACTTTCTAATTACTAACTATTGAGTTCCCAACAGTTTCTAGTCTTGGATTTAGCTTATTAGGTCTCTTTCTTCCTATTTATGTATACTCTCCATAGATCTTTATGTAATAGCTTTACATGCATAAATTATAAATTTTGTAGTGATGAAATATCAAGCTGCTTAGATAAGATTTTATGAGTGGGTGAAAAATCTTTTACTCTGCCTGGCTTGGTAACTGAAGATTCCATGAGCAGATAAGAAAAGTTAATTTTATTAATGTCCAACATATGACCACAAAAGTAGGTCAATGGGGATAAAATAGTACATCTAGTGTAAATTCAATGTGGGAGTGTGAAAGCAACTCCTAGATCAATATTGGAAGCATAAACTAAGTGTGTAGCTAAAAGATAAATATCTAGCCAAGAGAAGATATAAAAGAAGGTGCAAGTACAAATACGTCCCAGTGCTAACAAAGGAGATGATAGAGCATGTCAAGGCCTGCTGGACTCGAGATGGCTACAAAGGAGGAGCGAGGGGACCATGATATAGGCTCCTTATCATAGTCATGAATGACTATGAAGGGGCCAATGCATTGATGGATGATATCTGTTGGGGAGTGGTAGATAAATATAGTTAATGTCTAGAACTAGGGAGGTCTCCTGCTATGTGCATGAGATTTCCAGTGAACTCTAGTCTGCAATCTGTTGTGTGTGTGGTCCTCTAACTTTTGCAGTTGCATCTTTTCTTTGCGAGTCTTTAGAACATTTACATCCAACCTTTGGCCTTGTGGTTTTTTCAAGGTTCCTATGCTCTAGAACTTTTTGTTGGAAACTCTCACCAAGCCTTAAGCTTTTAGGAGTTCCAGCCCAATTATGCTGCCACACTACCATATTAAACACTTCAAAAGTTTCAATATTCCCACCCTCAATGAAAAACTAGTCATCTTCACCTACAAGATTCTCCAGAATTTCCTCAATTTTTCCCTAGTAAATGCTTTCGTGAGAATATAATAATATATGCAATTTGATGTCCTATAGAATATTAACTTTTTTGTTCATCCTATTGTAATTGCCTTGTACCAACATTCCATCTTAAGCCCGGATCTATCAAGCACCGAGAGGGAACCAATTTCTTGAGGTGTAAAATTTTTCTTGATGTGTAAAAAATTTAAGATAAAAAAGTTTACACCTGAAGAATTTTTATCCCTCTCGGTGCTTGATGGTTTTAAGATGGATCTATGTTGGTTTTAAATATTTGATTTTATGATTGGACATGTTATTCTTTTGTGATGTGGGTTCTATTGCCACATCAACATTAGCCATGTATGTGACAACATATCCCCTATAACTCTCAGTGCAATAATGGAAATGTACTTTGGTGTGCTTTGTTCTTGCTTTGAAAGTTTGAATACAGTGTTTTTTGTCAATTGTATTTCACTTTGATTGCCACAGTACAACATTGTTAGGTTTTCCTACAAAACATCGTCTACAATATTCTTCTCTGTCACACAGTACACCGCTTCAGAGGATTCCAACATATCTCCTTTGTACTCTTCTACTGTTGAAGAAAGTTCCATTGTTTGTTGTGTTTTCTTAATCCATGAGCTCATCCATGATCCCATTTAAAACATATAGAAGATCTGAGTATGAAGGTTTCCACAGTTAGACATAATGTTAGGAACCTGTGTCAACCCTTCTCTTTACTATGTTAGTATATTGTTGTTGGACGCATATGCTTTGTAAGTCGTCCCATAGTATTATATGTCCCATAGTTTTGACCCATAGTATTGGGCATAGACTTAGTATATAAGTGTGTGTTGAGGTCATTGAAGGCACCGTGAAGTTAATTGTATTGAGCTTGCTCAAAGGAGGTTGCCCCCTCGAAGTGGTCCATGATCAATATAAAAGAGATTCTAAGTTCTATTATTTCTGATATCTCGTGCATTTGCATTAATTAATTATTGCAGGTTCATCACATCTGGTATCAGAGCAGTTTCTTGGGCTCACTGGGTGAAATTTCTGCCAATTTTTTTTTTCTCGCATCTGTTGCAGGTTCGGATTTGGGAATAATCCCTATCTGCTTAACTGTGGGAAGTATTTGGGCATAAGCCCTAAAACTCATTGTGAGGTGTACCACAGGAACCCCGAAGTAGCTGGCCCATTGAGAGGACCTGCCAGCGAAAAGGGCAACGACCCCTACCTGATTGACTAGTTCCCACCCGTGAGGTAAACCAAGAGCTATCGTTTGTGGCAAAGCGGTTATCAGTTTTACCTGAGCCGTGGAGTGAGGGGTACTGCCCGAATACACAAGTCGTCAGACAGCATTGGTGGCCGAGTGAAACCCCTGAACTATTAGGAAGCCACACATACCTGGGGTCCATATCTATTTTCAGCTGAACTGTTGTCGATCAATGCTGCATCGTTTCAGATGCAGCCGTTCAGATCCATTCTGAAAGCCATTCCAGATCCAGCCGTTTTCAATCCATTCGGCGCCGTTTCAGTTTTTTCTCCATATCTCTCTTGTTTTCACTCTGTTTCCCTTGAAATTTTTGGGTAACCCCTGTCATCCCATTCTGCATATTTCATTCCTAAGGACCCTATCCCTAATTCCCCTTCCCAAAGCCCGAAATCCCACATTTGTATATTTTTAGGGTTTGCCATAACTTCCTCAGATTTCACCCAATCACCTTCAAATTTTACCACAGAGTTCCTTTCCGAATTTTGCTTCTTTGTCTCCCTTTGCCAAATTTTCCCATCCTTTCACCCCGCTTCTGAAATCCTCATTTTTTGCTTCCTTGTCTCTTCGACAGTGTCCAAAACCTAGTCAAACCCAATTACCCTTCAGATTTTTTCCCAAATCCAGATTTTCCTTTACTGAAGCAGTTACTGTTTTTGTTTTTCTACCCAGTCAAAAAAAAAAACTCCTGGTTATGGTTGTCACCCACGCAGGAGAAAACACCATAGAGGAAGCACTTGCATCCATCCAAACCAAACTCCAAGATATGGATGAAAAATTTCTCAGCCTCCATCTTCAGCATTCGGCCATGAACAATAACCGACAGCCAGAATCTTTTGCAGCCACCAGGTTCTCTTCTTCCAGCAATTTTCGTGGGTCGAAGCTTGATTTTCCTCGCTTCAATGGTACTAATCCGACTGGATGGATATACCGAGCAAAACAATATTTCAGTCTGCATAATACTTTTGATGTCCAGAAAGTTCCACTTGCATCCTTTCATTTGGAACAAGAAGCCCTTCAATGGTACCATTGGTACATCAAAGCTCATCCCGAACCAAACTGGACAGATTTTTACCAACTCCTTTTGCCACGATTTGGTCCTAGTTCTTTTGATCACTTCACAAGAGCACTCACTAAACTTCACCAAATTGGCACAGTGAGAGAGTATCAGATAGAATTTGAGAAACTGGCCAATCACACATAAGGATTGTCTGATGAATTCTACAGGAGTTGTTTTATCAGTGGTCTCAAGGATGAAATCCGCTCAGAGGTCAAAATGTTCTATCCCAACACAATGATGGAAGTCCTAGGGTTGGCTAAGTTGGCAGAGGACAAGATTGCAGCTCCTCAACGCTCCAAAACCACCTTTGTTCCCTTCAGAAGAATGGGTTCCCAACGACCTCCCATCATGCCTACTCCTCAACCAACTCCTATCAATCATTTGTCTGAAACAGAGATGCAGGCACGCCGAGAAAAAGGGATTTGTTATAATTGTGATGAGAAATTCACTCGGGGACATAGATGTGTTCAACAAAAGCTCTATCTCTTGGATGTGGATTCTCCGCCTGCCTCAGAACTTGATGAAGAAGCTCCAGATACAGTAGATGATCAGGTCGACGTTCAACACCCGCTTGTTGACACCCCATCTCAGGATGACCCACTCGAGATCTCTCTCCATGCTGTAACCGACGTCACCACTCCACAAACAATGCGAGTCAGGGGATACTTCAATAAGCTCCCTCTTACCATACTCATTGATTCTGGTAGCACTCATAACTTCATTGACCCTCAGATTGCCAAACAGGCTGATTTTTTTGTCCATCCTTGCTCCAACTTTGAAGTCATGGTTGCTAATGGGGGCACCTTACCTTGCAAGGGGAAGTGTCACAATGTGCATATCTCTATGGAAGATTATAACCTGCGCTCTGATATGTTTTCCTTGTCCTTAGACGGATGTGATGTGGTTTTGGGTGTTCAATGGTTATGCACACTTGGCCCCATCTTATGGGATTTTGCGGAACTTTGGATGCAGTTTTCAGTCAACGGGGCACAACACAAATTAATGGGATTACAACCAGGGTCTCTTCGCATCATCAGTTCACATCGTCTGGAAAAAATCCTTAAGAAGAATTCACATGGTGTCATCACTCATCTCCATTCCATTCAGATGCACCCATCAATGGTCTCCACTACTTCCTTGGATAGATATACAGGTGTCCTTGCTGAACCAATGAGCTTGCCACCTTCAAGAGACCTTTTCGGTAAGAATTTAGTCGCATCTACCTCTCAGCAGGAACTGATGGCTATTTTGCATGCAGTACAGAAGTGGCAGCCATACCTATTAGGGAATTATTTCTGCATCAAGACTGATCTCCCGAGTCTGAAAAATTTTCTGGAACAATGGGTCTCCTACCCAACACACCTGAAATGGGTTATCCAACTCATGGGTTATCCCTATGCGATCACTTACAAGAAGGGTAAGGACAATATAGTGGCAGATGCTCCTTATTGCACAATTGATGACCCAGTTTCTCTTACAGCTCTTTCTCTGCTTGTTCCAAATTGGTTGCAATATGTTCAACAGGGCTATCTCTTCTATGAACTCCATGCTTCTTCATCAGCAGGGCACTCTGGGTTCTTCAAAATGTATGACCAGGAACAATGTAACGTCTTTTGGCAGGGACTAAAAATGACAATTCAACAGATGGTGGCTGACTCTGATACTTTCCAGGTCAACAAGGGTGAAACAACACTCCTTTCAGGATTGCTCAAACCCTTGCCCATCCCTACACAGCTTTGGCCAACTATTTCTATGGATTTCCTAGCAGCGCTCTGGTGGTACAATACCACATCTCAAAGGACACCATATGAAGTAGTCTATGGACAGGCACCGCCAGTTCTTCTTCCATACACCCTTAGCAGCTCCCCAGTTCAGGAAATTAACTCAGTTCTTCGCAACCGCGATCAGATTCTTCTCATTCTGCAGGACAATCTTCACATGGCTAGAATTCGCCTGAAACAACAAGCTGATCAACACCATTCTGAGCGCATTTTCCACATAGCTGATAAGGTTCTTCTTCGTCTACAGCCTTCCAAGCAATCCTCCCTGACACTCCAAAGGCGTCAGTGGCCCGCAATGCAACCCGAGGATGCTACCGGGGAACCACTCCTTCAGATTTTGCAGCAATTTCTCCAACCAAAGCTTTGAGGACAAAGCTTTTTCTAAGGGAGAGGGGATGTTAGGAACCCATGTCAACCCTTCTCTTTACTATGTTAGTATATTGTTGTTGGATGCATATGCTTTGTAAGTCGTCCTGTAGTATTTGTTGATTCATAGTTTATATTAGCCCATAGTATTGACCCATAGTATTGGGCATAGACTTAGTATATAAGTGTGTGTTGAGGTCATTGAAGGCACCGTGAAGTTAATTGTATTGAGCTTGCTCAAAGGAGGTTTCCCCCTCGAAGTGGCCCATGATCAATATAAAAGTGATTCTAAGTTCTATTATTTCTCATATCTGGTGTATTTGCATTAATTAATTATTGCAGGTTCATCACACATAATTATGACTAGATTTTCTGGAATTTAACTGTGTTTTAGTGTTAAAACTTTCCAATGTTTTGAGTGGGCACTCCACCCGTCACCAGGGAACCAAATGAAGCCGTTGATCTACATTCATCTGCACATCTGAACCAATTTGAATTTGCATAACCAACCAGTTCAAACTTGTCATTCTTAACATATTCAGGTCCAAACTTTATTGTTTCTTTGATATACCTCAGGATTCTCTTTGTTGCTTTCCAATTAGAGACTTTTGGTTTATCCATGTATCTTGAAAGTTGAGACTTCTATAACTACATAACTTATATCATATTGAGTATCAGGTATATCCAACTACTAAGAGTCTATTTGTACAGTGTTCCAGTCACTAGTTTATCTTCCACATCTATAGTCAATTTTATTCCTAATTCAATTGGTGTTTCCATAGGATTACAATTGAAGTCACATTGTTTGAGTTTGGCGACCTTGAAGTTGGGAAAATTTTTGACAGTGTAAAACTAGGCAATAAATTTTGACACTAAGTTTGAGAAACTATAAAATTCAAAATTTAAATATGTGTAATAAATTTCAATTGGATCATTAAATATATATGATAAAAATGAAATTTCCTGCCAATGTTAAACATATATTTCAAAATGATGATCTTGTTCAAAATTTAGAAGCATGTCCATGAAACATAACATTAAATATTTTACAAAATGTTTTACTAATGTTGCACAAAAATGCAAGGGTATTAGCTATCTGTAAATGCCAGAGGATGGTGCATAATTGCAGATGACTTAGGCTGCTAGTGGTACTTATCACTATAGTTGCTGCCTATAGTCTATAGAGGGGCTGAAGCCTGCTGCTGTAGAGAGGAATCCAAAGTCTGCAATGTGCATTCACAAAAACGTTGATGAGTAGTTTCTTTCTACAGATGGCAGAGGATGGTACAAAATTACAGATGATTTAGGCTGCTAGTGGTACTGGTCACTGTAGTTGTTGTCTGTAGTGTATAGAGGGGCTGCAGCCTGCCACTATAGAGTGGAAGCCAGTCCTCTTTAGAAATTTTTCATTTCACCTAAAATGATCATTGTTGAGATCCTACCTACTCACTATCGGCATCTACTTGTTGAGATAAAAAAAAAGGGCATCTTGAAATTAAACCAAAACACCAACTCGAAAACATGTGGTAAAAAGAGAAAAAATGGCACTAAAGAAGTGCACTAGAGAGAGAAAGAAAATTCCTCAACAAAGCTACTATTGACATATCATCACTTCAATTTTTTGCTTATAGGTGGCTCTAACAGGAAACAAGCTCAGGGAACACCATCATAAATTAGTTTTAAATTTTCTCACAACTAGCATTCCAGAGCCCACATTACTCTCATCACCACCTTCTTCTCCACCTTGGAATGGAGAGTGCTAATCAAATTATCTCTAAAGATTTGAGAGGAAAAACCCCAGGAACACCATCAATTAGGTGGAAAACTTCTCCATGCCAGCAATATGCAGGCTATATTATCAATGAATGAAGTTTTCTCTGATTATCATTGAAGTTGTTGTAGTTATCAAGGATGGAATGGAGATATAAATTCTCACTTTACTGGAAAACTGAATTTGCTAAGTTGAACTATGTCTAAGATTCCAAGGCATTCTTATGTGAAGCAAATAATTTATCAATTTACATCAATGTTTTATAAGATATATTTTCACTTTTTTAACTATACCTGTAGTTGGTGAGCCTTATTACAGTGTAGTTTTCAAGCACTTCATCCACTTCTGTTTCACCCCTATTTGTGATCATTTCTATTTTTTTGGCATACAATCTAAAGGAAAAGGCTGCTCTTTTGGTATCAGGCCTCATTGGCCCCTCTGTGGTTTGTGGTCATTATCTATATGATGTCCATATTTACGAGCTATTAATATAGTGACATATATCTATGATGGGATTTAGATCCATATTAGTACTTAATTCTTTGAATCCTCCATTCTATAGGCATCTACTATGGTTAGGGAATGTTAAGGGAAGAAGTATTTCCTTGAAAAAAGAATGAGGTTATTATGCCTAGAAATGAGCTATAGCAACCAATGGGGCTGTTAAGCAGATAGATGATAATAAAAAAATACAGGAATCCCTAAGACATATCCATCCTAGATGAAAAAGTAATACCCATGAAGTTAGTACTCTCATCACTAATATATGTGATACAAGTAGTTCTGGTATTTTGAGGTTAATATCAAGTGTGAGGTAAAGCTATCATCCTATGACAGATATAGTGTTTGTTGTATGTGCCAAGTTAAAGTGCATTGTATGTGCACATTTTGAGAAATAAACAAACACTGTATAATATTCATCTATTGTGATTGTGGATCAGTTCGAAAATAGTCTTTTTATATCACAAATTGCCTCCTCCCCTTTTCACCAAATGCATCCCACAATTATCATCAACTACATAGGGTCACCCTTCACCATCAATACAATTAATTATAATTTGAGAAATATTTGAAACTTGTTTTCTAGAAAATAGCAAGTGAGCCCCCAAAATGAAAGGTTTGAAGATGGATTCACACACTCAACCTCAACAAAATCAACATTTTTTCATAATTCTTCCTTATACAAAACAGTTCTTGTGAGGAACAGAACCTTGGCAGGGACTATAGCAATGCCCCACTTTCCTTATTACACCACAGACCCATCCAGACTTAATGTTGCTTGTGTGGTTCAACAAAATCATTGCAGGTGGGGTGTAGGTCACTTCTCTTGAGGAAAATAACCTTGATGGGGATTTTAGCACCATCCTGCTTTCACTAACTCGGTTTGTCCCTCATGGCTAACAAAATCATCATTGATCTAAAAATAATGCAGTAGCATTGAATATGCAGCATGATATATTGCAGATTAAGGTCTTGATTAATTTGGGTGCCCCAAAGGATGGGCAATTTTCAGGGCATATTGCTTAAAATGGGAGCTGGAATGAATCATGGATTATTGGTAGTTATGTGTATGGTGTAACAGAACCCCAGATAAAATTAGATTCGAATGATTTGCGCATATTATAACTGGAATAAACTGAGGGAGTAATCATATAGCAATTGTAGTTGTTTGTCGAAGGAAGGAAGGAGTGATTAGGACAATAACAAACATGGAACAACAGCAACAGATCACCAATGTAGAGCTCAGGAACGGATAGGTAAATGGAGGCAATAAAAGATTGGATTTCATCCCTAAAGGGATGCTGGAAGTAATAAGGAAGAAATGCTTGAAGTTACTATGGATTAGCAATAGATGAATAAGGTATCCCATTGGCTTTAATAGAGGGTAAACATTTTAGTATTCACGCCACCACTCCATTTGTAACATAGGGACGTCAAGAGGTTATAAGCATGGACAAAAAATGGCAGTGACATGTTGATACCATTAGAAGTTTGCTCGAATATTTTGGTATAGATACTCAAGCACAATATCTGGGATAAGGGTTGTATGATGATGAAGAGATATGACCAATATTGGACTAACATTAAAAACAGCAGCACACTAACAAGTGGAAAGAGGATGCAGGAACATAGATGGCACTTTTTTTATTCTCTAGATAGAACACCATTTTGTGGTTGTGTTGTAGGGGCCATTAATGAATGCCTATACATGTTAGGATTGTTTTCTAAATCATGTGCTCTTAAATGTGTCTGGCGATATGATCCTCAAATAAATGCATGGGCAGAAGTTGCACCTATGACCACTGCAAGGGCTTATTGTAAATCAATGTTCTTGAACAACAAGCTTTATCATGTGGTAGGTGGAGTGAATAGGGGTAGAGTTGGATTGAATCCACTTCAATCAGTAGAGGTTTACGATCCCATGACAAATACCTGGACACAAATTTCAAACATGCCATTTGCACGAGCTAAAGTTCTTCCCACAATATTTTTGGCTGATATGTTAAAACTTAAAACGAATTGCTACTGGAATGACAACATTTAGAGGAAAACTATGTGTACCATAGATCTTATATTCATGGCCTTTCTTTGTAGATGTTGGTGGTGAAACCTATGATCCTGCTACTGATTCTTGGATGGAGATGCCAAACTGTATGGGACACGATTGGCCTACAAGGTAGGCAGGGACAAAATTAAGTGTTGTGGTGGAAGGTAACTTGTATGCATTGGATCCTTCCAGTTCATTGGACAATGGTAAGATTAAAATGTATGGCTCCCAAAAAGATAGATGGAAATTCATAGATTTCAAATTAGTCACCTTACCTACTAGCTGGATTCTTGGTAAAGCTTCATGTCATTACAAAATACATTGGTGAAAATGTCACCGTTTTGAAGGTTGATACAAATGAAGGCATAGTCCTTCATCTTCATCATCATCGTCCTCTGACTCTTCAACTAATACTTCTAATTCTAAGGGGCTGAGGCTAATGGCTGGAAGAGCATTGTCAATCGACATTTCGTCTTTGTTGAGCTAGTGAGCTATCAAGTCCTTAAAATCTAATCCCAATATCGACATTTATTTTTCTTCAATGATGGGGTTAGTTTGTAAATATCATGAAAGGAGATCTTCTCATCGTAGCATGACTCGTTGTATGGGGTTAATTTTTATCTTGGAACTTGGTTTTCATATCTCCTCATTGCTTTGTCTCTTTACATCTCTTAATGTTGCCTACACCTTATATGGATAGCTAAATATATTAATTTCAGACTTGTGGTCAAAGGTAGTTTTTTTTGCAGTAATGTTATGCATAATATGAAAATTCTCTATATCCATAGCATCTAGGCATGTCTAATGGATGGAAGCTATGTTTCCTTGTGCCATGAATAAAGACTGTGTATACATAACACGTTTTCCATTTTGATCTAGTAATTGATGTTGTAGTTTGATGGGACTGATAGGAATGTCCCTTATAACGAAGCAACCAACATCGTGAATCGATAACCTTTTTATTACATCCTCTTTAGATCAGTCTTAATAAAAGCAATCATTTGGTATTGTGTTCTTTCATTTTTACCATTTTAATAAATCACGATTTTAATCAACCATAATTGTGTATGGTTTGTTTACTTAACCATGATTGTGTATGGTGTGTTGATTCATCTTAACCCAAATAAAATATAACAAAACCAAATGTAAAATTCTCCAGAAAAAATATGGAGTGAAGATGGATTTATGGTAGAGAAGGGATGGTTAAGCAATTTTTATTTAAAAAAGGAAGCAAATGATTATGGAGCAAAGGAAAAAGGGATGATATTAATACTACATAACTAAGGGTGGATAAAATTCACATACTATAATGGAAACAAGTGGAAAAGGAAGAATTTGATGATGAAAGAGAGATTTAGGCTCTAATACCACTTGGGAAACCTCAGTAATTTCTTGCTAAGAATAATGCCATCCACCTCGCATGAATCAATTCTATGATTATAGAAGAAAATATATTTATATCCAGATCTGATGACCTTTACAAATATTTTATACTACATTTTCTGATGAAGAGATGCAAATCATGTATTCATAACTGCTTTAATGTAATGATAGAGATTTGAGAGAATTTTATCTCTTATAACTAATAAATATGCTAGCTAATGATCAGGTGTTTTACTAAAGTTCTGGAAATTGAAAATATGAATGCTCATGCTCTTTTTCCATACCTGCAAATATTTACTGAGATAGGTAAGGCCATCATTATCCACATCGACACATCCAACTAATGCTAAGTTCTCCAGAAGATTTAGATGTGCAATTGAGGCAAGACATTTGTTTGTTATTTGCATGAAAAAAAGATCTGCTCGGTATGTAGAGATCCACACAAATTTTGGTAAAAAAATTACCTATATAAACCCTTTTAGCAATAAAATAAATCTAGTCGTTAAGTTGACACAAAAAGAAATTGGAAATATGTAATGAATCATCCATATTCACTCACTCCTTGTATTCCTCTTTAATTATGTTGTGTATATAGATTCTGTATAATCTAAGCCAACACACACATTGCCATTAATTTAAGATCGAATCATAGGATGTCCCCTAAAAAGTACCATTATAGCTTTGACCATGGTAAGGAATCAAGATTTCCAAAAACATTATCCGAAGTGATCTGAGGTTGATAAATTGTGCTATGAGATAAAAAAAAATGGCGATGAAAACAATCCTAATTACTGGGTACTCATAGTACTCTCCATAATTGTCTTTCCTTTGAGCTATGCATATTAGAAGCAAGAGCGCATCCTAAAGGCTAAAACTCAACATCACATTGATAAGATGAATCACTGCAAATGTTTAATGGACATATTTTTAGAAATGACAGTGACAGCATGCACTTTCAAAAGTATTTTCAGATCTCAAACAAGGCACATTGCATGTTGAACACTTTTGCAGATCAAGTATGTGTGTGATCTATCTTTAACTATCTACAAGACGGCCCACCTCTTGATGCATGGTTTTACCTATTTTTCATCATCTATTGGGAGTAAAACAACAGTAAGAGAAGGGTCCATCAATGCTGGTTAGTTCAAATTTCCTAATTAAGTGCATGAAATGCTAGACTTGAGTGCAGTGCATCATTTTGGATGTCCTTAACTCATTTTGGATTCATGCGAATAGTGATTGGGAAGCATGTATGTTCACATAGTCTGCTCACACATTTTCTTTAGCTCCTATAGGACCTACGACCCAATAGAAAGCACTTATTTCCAGATCTTTCCCTACAGTTGTAAGTGTTTCCATTTTGTGTGTTTTACCTGTTCATTGACCTAGTTTGATTTCATTTGCTTAATCCATAGGTCATAGGAAGGTGATAGGGATAGTCACATGGTGTTGGCAAGAATCAAGCTAGCCAAAAGTCCCGATTTGTCTCCCTCCCTGAATCTTTTAACGATCCCTACCCTTCTTGCTTTCATGAATGCCCAGGGAAATCCCCTCTTCAAGATGGTCCTAGCCATTTTGTCAAACACTTTACAATCATCCATAAATGAGAGAGAGCATTGGCATTTATTATGAAATAGATGGATGTACACAGAACTAAAGCAACACAATATAGACAAACCTGGAAGATATGGTGGCAATGCCCAAATTTTGTCGTAGGAGGTGGCTTCGATCTTCTTGATAGAGTGTCCCAAAACTGTAATGTTCCCACCACAAATAGATCTCCTCTTTAAAGTTGATGATACCATTGAAGTCAACCCTCTCCATGATGGTGTTTTGTTCTGTAGGAATCACTTCGGCCCCTACTCAGAAATCTCAGCCAGCAGATGAGTTTGATTTCTTAAGACAAGGATCAATGTGGTTCAGCCTTCAGAAGTAATGAATTCATTCCCACGAGATCGGATGCTCACACCAGGATTTTGCATATAGATTTCGACCCCTTAACTACACTTGCATCTCTTCAAATGGTCACGGCCTCCATAGATTCGACCTCCACATGGAATTACGACCCTTGAGCTCGGGTTTTCACAGGAGTACTCATGAAATTAGTGGTTACAACTCCCCTCTAAATCTCAGTTCAATCAATTCATGGCTCTCAGCTCCTCCATGTGTTTGCTAAACACTATGATCTTGGTTCAATACACTCATAAATCCGTGGCTCTCAGCTCATCACGGGTTTGCTAAACATTGATCTCGACTCAATACACCCATTCCTCCTCTGAGTGCTTCAACCTAATGTGCTCGGTGTAGCTAGGGTTTTCACCCTAGCTTGTGCAAATGAGCACCTACTAAGGAGAAGGGACTCCTTAGTAGCAGTTCAGAAAAATGGTGAAACATGACAGTACAATAAAATAAAATTAAACTAACATGAGCATGAACATAAATAACAAAAAATGAAAATATGGTGAAGATCTCTCTTTTTGTATTAAAAATTACCTCGGATGTAGAGGTTGGTGGAGCCTTTGCAGCAGTCCAAGAGGGTTGCTTCCAAGCTCCAGTGTTGTTCCTTGCCCTTCTTCCAAAGATGTTTTGGAAATGGGGCCAAAAGGGTTCTCAAGAATTAGCTCCAAGTGGAGAGCTAGGGTTTCAAGGGAATTTTCAGCAGCATAAGGATAGGGATGATTGTGGATGAAAAATGGGGAGCCTCCATCATCTATTTATAGGTTTTTAGTGGTGGATTACTGACCCATGGTTTTGGGAACCATATGGTTTAGGTCAGCTGTATAGGGTTTTTACTTCCTTTTTTCCCTCTTTTTGCTCTTTTTGTATTTTTATTCCCTTTTTAGAGGGTTTTTACTATTTTTGGAGGAATTTACATTATTTTGGGGGGAAAAGGGGGGGTTTTGGCCTTTTGGAGGATTTTTAATGGGTTTTTAAGGTTTTGGAGGCAAATATGGTAGGAAATATGGACAAATGAGTCATGTAATGAGGGAGATGAGGTAGTGAGCACTTTTTGGGTGTTAACAGATTGCCCCCTGATGTGTGAGGGCAAAAGCTCATCGTATGGCCGATAGACATCATAAGTCTTTTATGGTTTTACTGGGATGTGGAGAGGAGAAGAAACAAACTAGAGCCCGGAACAACGGTCCCGAGCAAACTGCAAAAACTGAAAGTACATGACCTCAATAATGAATGAGGAATAATATGAACATATGGACGAGGTGAGCATTCCCATGCTCGTATCAAGATATAGAACAATAAAAAGGGGGTCCAAAAAATGGGGACCTGAAATATACATGGCCTCAAATGAGGAAGAATCTCAATATATGGACGAGGTGGGCATACCCATGCTCGTATCTAGATATATATAAAAAAGAACAATGAGGCCCAAAAATGGGGGCCTGAAGGATACATGGAGAACCACTGTGTACATCATAAGGGTCCAGAGGGGACAAAAATCTGGGACATACTGCTGGGCTAACCATGTCTGAGCTAAAGAACTGATACACTAAAATAACAACAATGCTGCTGAGTGTGGTACCAAAGGAACTGATGAGATACTGGATCATAGTGACGGGGAGTCATATCCTCAATGTTACACTGAACTGGAACTGAATTGGGTACTCAAGGAAGAATATAACTGGATGGCTTCTGAATACAATCGCCTACGCAACCCGGACATCCACGGGAACATATAACTGGGCGTTCCGACGTGACTCACCAATGTGCTAGAGTCGGGGGAAATCCGAGGTCTTTGACCAAAAACTGAAGGGATATATACCCTACGCGATTCTCAACGATGCGATCAAGGTGTTGAAGTCGAGCATGTGAGAGACAACCACTCTGAGAGGCACTGGTGACTCCTCTCAAAATGGTCCGTAGGAACTCACCACAGATGGTGATGAGTCCAAGGCGCAGGGACCTTTGGGTCTATCCTCTGGAATAGATGGGTTGTCGTCGACAGAGGGAGACCTGCAACTAGGCAATGATGTTTCCTTGATAGGAGCACGAGGTGGAGAACCGGAGTGTGAGAGTACTGATGGTAGGACTGACATACTATGGGGGTAGGGAATAACTGGGCAAGTAGAGTGGGTGGACTCAAACTTCCTTTGTTCATAGTATGATGGCGGGGCTGATCGAGCATCATATAAAACTAACTGGTGGGAAAGGGATCATAGCTGGAATGGATCAAGGATAGTGACTGGGATGAGTGATACTCAAGTTGGTGTAAGAGGGTAGGAGACTGCAGAATACTCTGAACAAAGGCGACCTTATTGGGGGTGCTGATTAAATGATCAATCATAGTGCCGAGAGGCATGGGGGGACTTCTTCACGGGTTAAGGAACGAGAAGAAGTGCGATCAAAATGGTACTGTCGTGTGGATTTGTACGAGCCCAGGACAGTTCATGCTCGAGATTGCTTTCAATTTTAAGGAGTCTGAAAGCGATAAGAAGACTCTGAAAGAATGGAATGGTACCGTCATTTGGATTTGTATGAGCCCAGGATGGTGTGTGCTCGTGTTTGCTTTCAATTTTAGAGAGTCTGAAAGCAAATAAGAAGACTCCAGGGGGGTGCTTTTTCGTGTGTTAGTCTCCAAGGCCCGAAGAAGCATAAAAGGATGCAATGAATAACTCTTCTAGCTGGTGTGACTAGAGTAATCCTTTTTCGTAATTAGTCTACCAGGTCCGGAAAAGGGTTAAACTTATAACAAATAGATGCCCTTTCAGGTACTTTAACGAGCATGAAAGGAAGCAAGATTGCTCAGCGATATTTTCATTGTTTTAGGAGTCAGAAAAGAGCTTAACAGAAACTCCCTAAGTGCCTTTTTCGTAAAGGACTTGTCTGGCCTGAAAAAGGGATAAAATTATACCGAACAAAAGGAATGGCCAGGCAAGGAGGAAGTGTTCAATCATGGAACATCGATGAGAGCCAATAATGAGGGTGGGGGAGAACACTGGTGGGCCTCCTTGTGGGGTGATGAATGGTGGCAAAATAACGAAATAGTTTCAGTATGAATGGAGTGAATGGCTCATGTAAAAAAGTGTAACAATCTGATGGTAGCCAATGTGGCATGCAAACCAAGGCAGCAAGATGTTGGGACACAATGTTGAAATTGTACCTAGTGAGAGCAAGAAATGATCTCAAGCGTCATCACGGGCTCGGAAAACTGAATCCGGCAATATAAAAAGTGTCAAAAACGGAGAACGGCCGAAGTGGCACGCAAACCGAGGCAACGGAGGGCGTTTTGGAAAAAATACCCAAAAAATATGGAGGTGAGAGTGAGAAATGATCTCAAGCATCATCACAGGATCGGAAAAATGAATCTGATGATATAAAGTATATTAAAAATGGAGAACGGCCGAAGTGGCATGCAAATCGAGGCGATGAGTGGTGTCTAGAAAAAATGCTCCAAAAAACGATGCGAAAAAAATAAGAAAAAGAGTCGACCATCATGATGGTCTCGTCGTGCCGATTCCAGTGGTGGAAATGGTTCGGAAAATGGACTCGGTATGGATTCAGAATGACCAAAACAAGAAAAAGTCAATGGACTATAAATAGTAAGTGGGTCCAACATGACAAGTGTCATTTGGACTTGTTTGACTTTGACTAGAGATCAGAGTGGACCAGAGATCAATTGGGAATAGGAGCTTGCAGGGGATGAGGAGCTACCGGAGGAGGAGTGGGGTGAGAACTCAGAGGTAGCTGATGCAGGCAGTGACGGAGGGTATGACTCTCAGTAGGGAGTATAGAGGACTCCCCCCCGAATTTGTAGCTACCGCATGTATTCTATGATGCTGATTGATGTATAGATATTTTTTGTATAGCTGAGTACTGAGGTACTTAGGACATGTGTAGCACATTGATGTTTATTTTTTGATATATATATATGCACATGGATGCATCTTTTGCGATTATGATGTAGTGTACGCACGTGGATCTGCTTGTGGTTTGTAATATGTTTGTATTGCACGTGGATGCAAGTAGTGTAGGATGATGGGCACGTGGATGCCCCTTCTGTATTTTATTTTATGTATTTCACATGGATGCAACATTATGTATGTAGGATAGGCACATGGATGCCCCTGCATAGTAATGTGTTTATGTTATTGCACATGGATGCAAATAGTTATGTGATGATAGGCACATGGATGCCCCTTGTTGGAAATGCAATATTTTGGGGTTTTTATATATTTTTTGATGAGATGATATGGGATGATGATGCATGATGGATGTCTTACATGGTGTTATTGATATGCCAATCTAGGATGTTGTTAGCCATTTGATCTGTGACACTATTCTGAGCTCTTGGGACATGGGTGAATGTTATGGATTCAAATTGTCGACTAAGTTGTTTTGTGCACAGGAATTTTCTAAAGAGGCAGGGATCACGCACCTGGTAGCAGTTGTTGAGTTGGGAGACAAGTAGCTGGGAGTCAAGGAACACATGAAGGTGACATATGCCCATCTAAAGGGCAGCAGTCAGGAGACCGGTCACAGCATCATACTCCGCCTGGTTATTGGTAGAAGCGCCTATACACATTCCGTCAAGTTGAATCAACTCATATGAAGAGGAATATAAGACCCATGCTACAGAAGCCAGGTTTGGAGACCAGCGGCTTGCTCCATCAGCAAAGCCAATGTAATGAGGTGGAAGATGGTCCATCTGTGATCATGCAAAAATGATGAATGTAAGGTTGTGGTAAAAAAGGTGAAAAACAAAAAGAAAGCAAACTGTACAATACGGACCAATGGGGCTGTGGGTTTGTTTAAGGATAAAAGCGTTTAAGATACAACCCATTATGGGGGTTGCACAAAGGGTGACCTTCTAAGTCAGTTAAAATGTATGCCCCATTTCCGAGGCAGGTCTGCACGATGTAAGGGCCTTGCCACATGGATTCAAACTTTCCTTTACCGGTCTTGTCATGGGCTTGGTCATAGGCGATAACAAGGTCTCCTTCATGGAAATTTCGTGGGTGGACATGTTTGTCGTAACCAGCTTTGGAGTGGTTCTTGGTGGCCTCAATTGTTTGGAGGGTGGCACGACGGTCTTCATCAGCTTGTTCTAGTGATAGAAGACGTTGCTCGAGTGGGGAGGTATCTAGGAGAAGCTCGATGGCGAGGTGTAAGGCAGGTATCTGACACTTGATGGGGAGCACAGACTCTACATCATGAACTAAATGAAATGGGGTAAAACCGGTGGCGGTCTTAGTTGATGTACAATAATCCCATAACGCGAGGAAAAGCATGTGATGCCAATTGGACTTATGCCGGTCAACCGTGCATTGGAGGATGGTTTTTAAAATTTTATTGATGGCCTCTACTTGGTTGTTCCCTTGGGGGTAGTAAGCAGAGGAATACTAATGTTCGAACTTCAGTAGGGTGGATAACTCGCACCAAATGGAATCTTCGAAGTGTGAACCATAGTCCGAGACCAACTGTTTGGGGACCCCGAATCGAGTGATAACATGGTTAAAAAAGAAATGGGCAGTGGTGTCAGCTTTACAATTGAAGGTGGGCATGGGTTCATCCCATTTGGTGAAGTGTCAACGGTGAAAATGATGTACTTATGGCCGTTGGCGGATGAGGGTTTACATTTCATGAAGTCGATGGCCCATTTACAAAAGGGACCAATGGTGACGACTGGGTGTAATGGAGCAGGTGGTGTCCAAGCCTTAGGGGCAAAAAGTTGGCAATTATGGAAATGTTTGACCGTTGTGATGCAGTCGGTAAAGAGTGTGGGCCAGAAGTATCCGGCGTAGATGACCTTTTGGGTGGTGGCCATTTTAGAGAAATGTCCGCCGTAGGCACCGCTATGACAATCATTGAGGACTTGTTCGGCTTCCTCGTGTGTAAGACAATGACGAAGAATCGTGTCAACCCCTCGCTGGTAAAGGACATCGCCCAAGAGGAGATATCGAGAGGCCTGGTGACGGATACGACGATGTCCATCACGATTTATGTTGGGTCAAAACTTCTTTGTGCGAAGGTATAACAAAATATCACCGTACCATGGGTCATCAGATGAGATGATGAACAAGTGGATGATGAACAAGTGAGTGTTGGGTAACTCATCAGAGATTTGTGGGGATGGAAAAAGGGATGGGAGATTGGTGATGAGTTGGGAAAGCATGAGGGCTTTAATTCTCTTAGGGGTTGTGAAAGTGAGGTCATATTCTTGGAGGATAATTACCCATTTAGCAATGTGACCTTGCAGGAGGCGCCGGGTCAAGAGATAGACCATGCGGTTGGATTCGGCAACAACTATGGTATGACTGAGTAAAATGTAATGTCGCAATTTTTGGATGGAAAAGACCACAGCAAGGGCTAGTCTTTCCTCATACGGGTAATGTAGGGGTGGTCCAAACAAGGTCTGGCTAACATAATAAATGACATGCTCCTGGAAAGCAGCGTCTTCTTGAACAAGGACTCCGGACACGGCATGATCGGATGCCGAGATGTAAAGGAAGAAGTCTTGAGAGCAATCCAGAGGGGAGATCAGAGGGGCTTGTGTGAGAGATTTCTTAAGGGCTTCGAATGCAGCTTGCGCCTGGTCATCCCAAACAAAGGGTATGTGGGTACAAAGCAAGCATAAGAAACCATGAACGGTGGTGGCATAATCAGGAACGAAACGTCAGAGAAAATTAGATTTTCCCTGTTGACTCTAGAGCTGTCGGAGCGTGTGAGGAGCGGGAAGGTCTATGATGGCTTGGACTTTCAGGGGATAAATAGCGATTCCTTTATGGGAAACAATGAAACCCAACAACTGGCCTGCTAGAACGCAAAAGACACACTTGAGTCGATTCAAGTGGATTTGATATTTGCGACAACGCAGAAAGACTTGCCGGAGGTCGTTAAGGTGGTCTAATCATTTCCGGGAATGAGCTGTAAGATCGTCAAGATAGACTAGGAGGATATGGACCAAGTCGTGAAAACAATAGGTCATGGCCCGCTGGAAGGTGGCACCAGCATTTTTAAGGCCGAAAGGCATGACGCGATAGGCAAAGGTGCCCCATGGGGTGGTAAAGGCAGTCTTGTACTGATCTTCTTTGCAGATCTGAATCTGGTTATATCCAGAAAAACCGTCCATGAAAGATAGGACTTCATGCCCCGCACACGCATCGATGAGTTGGTCAATAAATGGCGTGGGGAATTTGTCTTTGGGACAGGCTCAGTTTAAATCGTGGAAGTCAGTACATACTCTGATGGTGCCTTGTTTCTTGTTAACAAGGATGGGGTTAGAAACCCAAGTGGTATATGCAATAGGATAAATGAATCCTACTTTGAGAAGTTTCTCAATTTCTGCTTTAACGGCGGGGATCTTTGAGGGATGAATGGGGCATTGTTTCTGGCGAACGGGGGGTACATCTAGCCATGTGTCAATGTGGTGTTCTATAATAGCGGGGTCAAGACCAGGCATTTCGGTGTAGGAGCAGGAAAAGACATCACGGAACTCTTGGAAAAAAAATTTGTACTCTCCGATCTCATACTCACTGCAGGAGGCTCCTAATGTAATGATTTCAAGAGCACCAGGTGGGTCAGAGATATCGATGTGGATGATGGATGAAATGTTGGCCATGTTACCTTCCTCAAAGGCATCAGGAGCGGGAATGGGATCCTTAAACCAGTCGAATTTGGTGGGGAGGAAATCTTTGGACTCAACCACAAATTGGGTGGCTATGATGGGGGAGGACTCCTCCGGGAGGAAATAGGAACGATGGTGCATATCCTCCCAGGGGTAATCAGGGGCAGTGAGAGCCTCTAGAATCTCCTCATCATTGTGAAAACTTTGAGTTGTCAAATCGGTTGACAGGGAAGTGGTAGTAGAAGAGATCATATAGATGGTATTAATCTCTCCAGATGAGGGGGATACTGGGGGGTGGATCTCCTCAATGGTGGGGGGCGCCGTATCAAGGTCCAAATTATTCATCTCGTAGAGAGCTGCTCTTTAATCTGGGAGATCAGGACATTGATGTTAGTAATGGTCGTAAATACCGCATATTGCACAAAGGTGGTTGGTACGCAGTGATTTATCACGAGGCTTAGGGGTTGGATCGAGTTGGACAACCAGGATGTTGGGGTCATCGTCAAGCATTTGCATGTGCTCTTGTAATGCAGGTAATTGTGGACATTGATGGGTAGGATGGCCTAACTCATCACTCAACGAGCATTTAGGAGGAGCATGAAACACGGGGGGGGTTTTAACTGTTTTGGGTGGGGGTACAGCAGTGTATGGTTGTGGGCCTCTTCCCCCAGTGTGCTTGAGAAGAGGGGATGGATTGGCTGATGAGGAAGGGGAAGTGACACCGGGAGGTGGTTGACTAGTAGTGGTGATGGGTTGCACCAGTTGTAGGATGATAGTTGGTGTCGAAGGGGTAATAGGAGGTGTAATGTACCATACGGGTAATAATAAGGTTAAACCGGGGAGGCTAAGGGTAGCCATAACCGGGGCGCTCACTACTCCCGAAGGGGGGAATAGGAAAGGGATTGTATGGATGGGTGTAACACCAACATGACTAGTTAACAATGGTGGTTGAGGTAGCAAGGGTGGTTGATGGTTGGGTGTTGGTGTATTGTGGGAAAGGGTACATAAGTTAGATACTTCAGTCGCGGGTGATGGGGGTGGAATGGCTTGGAATGTTGAAGTCATTGGCATATCTAAGTAGACTCCGGGTCCCACTGAGGAAACCAATGAAGTAGCTACACCACAAGCAAGTTGTTCAACCATGGGGAGAACATTTTCGGGTGCAGCAAGGGCATTCGGATCGTAATAGGTGAGTTGATTGACCTTGACCATGCGTCCGTCATGGGGGAACATCATGGTACGAAAAACGGATGAGGCAACTGCCCGCATGGCATACATGTAACTGCGGCCAAGTAAGAGGTTATAATCAAGTTGGGCATTGATGATCTCTATGTCAATGAGCACTATTTTACCAGCCAACTGGATGGGGACATTAGCTAAGAGACCTTGGGGTTGAGCCGAATGGCCATCGTAGGCTCACAATGCAGTGGTGGACTACTGGAGAGTAGGGGATCCCAACTTCTTCCAAACAAATGTGGACATAATGCATGTAGAGGCACCTTCATCGATAATGCACTGATGGATGACAAGATTTCGAATGGATACAAAAACTTGGAACACTAAGTGGAAGGTGGGCGTGGTTCGGATTGATCCAAATCGAAGGCCATCATTCGTGAATCATTTGGGTCAATAGCACCAATGGTGGAGAGCAAAGTCTTGCACTGTGGAGGACAGTTTTTTAAGACCTCTAACGCAAACATGGCTGCAGGGGACTGGGCTAAGTCATCTACAATGTTGTAATTAGACGCAGCGCGAGCATTGGGGTTATAGTTGATGCGGCGAAGTGGGAAGCGAGGTGCTTTGGAGACGCCATCTAGTGGAGCCGGAGGTATACGTAACAACTGATCAGTGGGATGAGCGTTAGTGTTTTTGTTGGCGGGAGGGGCTTCAAGGGTGGAGCCATATTGGTTTCGATGGGTTTAAAGGTTGACATCGGTGGATGACATCATTAACAAGTGATGGGTACCTGAGTCTAACATGGGTTGATCAGGAGTGGCATAAGTGATTTGCTATTGTGGTGGCGCGTTTCCTTGAGGGGGATCCAATGGCTGATTTTTCACTACACCTTGGGTCGATAAAGGGTTTTGTAGCACCAAGGATTGATTCTGAGGTGGTGGGGGGTTGGGCGGCACCTAAGGATCCGCGTGCCCTTGGCGGTGTGCATCATCAGTCCATAGTTGCCGAGCCCGCTCTAAATGTGGGAAAGCGTGTGTGTAGTGGCCATAGACCCCGCAAATAAAACAAGGATGGTTTGTTCGCAAATTAGGATTTTTGGCTTGTTTGGGCAGCCGATCAGGGTTCTGGTTGGCAGGTGTCGCGTTATTGTTGTTTGGGGGATTGGGAGGTTGAACGCCCTGGTCTGGGGGGTGGTTGTTCCCACGGTTACGGCCTTTTTCGCGGTTTTGCTGGCCCTGTTCGTGCTAGTTATTTTGGTTATGCTACAGATTCTGTTGGGCATACACTTACCCTTGGGCAGCAGGTGGGTTCTGGGGTTGTGGGTAACAAGCAGGGTTGTGGGTTCTGTTAGGCATACACTTACCGTAGGGGCTGCCTATGGTGGGTAATAAGCAGGTTGGGTTTGAGAGGATACAGGAGCTGGTGCAGCCTGTGGGTGGTAATATGGCTGAGGTGCGACCGGGGGGGTGTAAGCGGGGGATGCATGACCAAAGCACTGAGGTGGACATGAGGGTCCGTGGGAATGGTGATGATGTGCCATGGGAGCATACGAATTGGTTGCTCCGGAATGGGATGTAGCCAGCGAAAGGTCGAGGCCAGGGATAGGACGTGTTATGGAAAAGGGTTGGTTATGTGAGGCTATACAGACAATGATGCCATATACAACATGGGATGCCCCCGACGCATCGTGTCGGGAGGAATTGTCGTGGGGGACGTCAGGGATGATGGAATATAGGTAACCAGATTGGGCGTAAATAAGGTCAAATTGTTGGGCTTTGAGGATGGCCTCTTCTTCGGACTGGGGTTTCTCAGATGCCACATCCTTGGCAATGACAGGAAGGAGAGATTTTAGAAACCAATCTAAGAAGATACGGTCGTCTAAGTTGATTTTGCAGAGGCTGCATCGTCGATGCCACTCATGAATGTGGTCAGTGATGTGGGTAGCTTTGTTCTGTTTGCAAGACAGTAGGATCTCAACTCCCGCGTCATAGTAGACAGGTAACTGAAAGAACTACAGGAAAGTCGAGGCAAGGGAAGTAAAGGTGGCATGGGTCCCATGGGGCTGCTCGATGTACCACTTAGCTGCAGAGCCAGTGAGGGTGCGTTGTAACAGACAGAGGCAGACAGAGTCGTCCACTATGGAGTTGGAGGAACACCATAGATGGAAGGACATAATATGGTTATGGGGGTGTTCACCTGCCTTGCCCTCAAACTTAGGGATGTCAGAGGGGAGCTTGGTGGGAATCTGAGGCCACACAGGGTCATGTCTGATGGGATCGTTAGTCAGTCTAGCCAGGTTAGGAAGGTTGAGACTAGCCATGAATGGAAAACTAGTATAAGGATGTGACATACTAGTGGTTGTGACCATGTTGGGGCCAATGCCCCCGAGTGGAGGGGTTGGGTTTGGGATGTTTCCCCCAGGTGGAGGAACGAAAGTGGTATGGGACGGTCCTGCACCGCCAAGGGTAGTGTGAGTCACTGATGGAGTTGGGATGGGTATGCTAGCTACTGGAATGGGTACAGTGATCGGAATGGTAGATGTGGGCCCCATCGAGGGCATACCCAAAGCGGGTGTGGTAGCTGATGTGGTGGTGGATTCTCCACCAATGGTCCCTACAAAGAAAGGGTTGGATTTCATGCCAGCCATGGGGCTGGTTGGTGCAATGTAAGTGTGGTTCTCGGACTCTGCCTCAGAATCAGAGGTAAAATAAGGGGTGTCTAGATCGGGTGACGGATTTCTATGCCGTTGACGAGTGGAGTCAAGTGACAAAGCTCTAGATCTATGATGAGTAGTATCAAGTGATGAATACCTACGTCTATGACGGGTGATGTCAAGTGAACCGTGTTGTGGGGGCTCACCCCGGAGGCACCGAGAATGTCTCGGGGACTCAATGGTGACAGATGGTGTCAAGTCTCTGGGGGTTTTGTCGAGTGGAAAATAGCTCAAAAACCTAATGCAACCGAGTGTGCAGAAGGAGAGTGCAAAAAATATGGCACTCAGGCCAACAACCAGCTCAAAACACTCACTGTAACAGCTGTGCTACAGTAAGTGGAGCGTCAACAAAAATGGTCAGAATACCAACAAGTAGGAGGTTTCCTAAAAAATAAAAAATAGTGGACTCGCTAGACCAAAGGGAGGTAAGGGAGCATGCAAACACCTAGCTAAATAGTATTCTGACTCAACCAGACATATCCTCTGTAAGGTGATGAAATCCAAGTCAGACAATATGGATAGTAGAGCCAAGTGGCTAAAGATATTCTCCTACCGGGAGGGACACCGGGTAGTCAATCCTAGAAGAAAGGCAACTAAGATACCTCGTTAATGACACGTCCAGAAAAGGTGAATCTACAGTTTGTTTCTATCACCGTTGTACCCCCATACGAGTGGTACACCGAGAACTACGAAAGGTATCCTTCGGTACTTAATGGAGTGTGGTATTCCACTTAGGCCTCCGGAACCAGTCTGGCTACTTCAACCCTCCTTGGGGAGAGGCCCTCTGATAAACTGGTTGTGACCGTGCCAAAACGTACTAGGGTATTTTGGTTCCCTAATGGACAACAACTATGTCTCAAGTGTAAGCAATCGAGAGGTGTTATTTGGATGTCTATCCCCCCGATCCTACCTAACTACAAGATTCTTATGTGCTCCCAAAGTGGGGTTAGAATGTTGGTTGTGTTAAGTAGTATTTTAGGGATCACTTGAATTAGGTGACAGAGTGTGTGCGTGTGAGATGATAAACCCAAGTAAAAGTGCCATGGGGTAGGCAACTTTCTAAATAAAAATAACAATGCAGAAATTAAACTTTGAAATGCAAAATTTTCTCTTTTCAATTAAAATGCTGAAATTTAAAAAATTATGTGAATGGAACAGAAATAATACTGCAGAAAAAGGTTGTACAGAAGTATGGTTGCAGATAGGACAGGTGGTTGTGCAGGTGTAGAAAATATTGCAGCAAAGTACTGGGTTCAAATAGGGAAAAAGTGTAGAAAACAGATCGCGGGTCTATGGCGAAACTGCGCGGTTAGACCACGGGAAACAGGTCGATAGTCGTGGGCAGATCGTAGGAAAATGGCTGAAAGCTGCAAGCAGACCACGGAAAAAAGGCTGAAAGCTGCAAGCAGACCGCGGGAAAAAGGCCAAAAGTCGCTGGCAGATAGCAGGAAAATGGTTGAAAGCCGCAGGAGGACTGGGGGAAAAAGCCCAAAAGTCGCAGGCGGATAGCAGGAAAATGGCTGAAAGTCGCTGGTGGACAGTGGGAAAAAGGTCAAAAGTCGCAGGCGGATAACAGGAAAATGGCTGAAAGCTACAGGCGGACCGCGGGAAAAAGGCCGAAAGTCGTAGGTGGATAGCAGGAAAACGGTGAACAGCCGCAGTCGGATTGTAGGAAACATGCTGAAAGCCACGGTCAAATCGCAGGTAACAGACTGGACACCGCAAGGAGATCGCAGGTAACAGTTTGAGAGCCGCGGTTGGATCATAGGTAATAGTCTGAAAGCCGCGGTCAGATCCCAACTGTGGGGAAAAAATTCACGATTTATGAAAGCCGAAAGGAAAAAACAGAAAAATATTGCAGAAAATTAAAAAACGTTTAAAGCTATAACCAGAAATTCAAAGGAACACTAGGGGTGTCGCCAAAAACTGTAGTTAGGGTTTTCACCCTAGTTTGTGCAAATGAGCACCTACTAAGGAGAAGTGACTCCTTAGTAGCAGTTCAGAAAAATGGTGAAATATGACAGTACAGTAAAATAAAATTAAACTAACATGAGCATGAACATAAATAACAAAACATGAAAATATGGTGAAGATCTCTCTTTTTGTATTAAAAATTACCTCAGATTTAGAGGTTGGTGGAGCCTTTGCAGCATTCCAAGAGGGTTGCTTCCAAGCTCTAGTGTTGTTCCTTCTCCTTCTTCCAAAGATGTTTTGGAAATGGGGCCAAAAGGGTTCTCAAGAATTAGCTCCAAGTGGAGAGCTAGGGTTTTAAGGGAATTTTCAGCAGCATAAGGATAGGGATGATTGTGGATGAAAAATGGGGAGCCTCCATCACCTATTTATAGGTTTTTAGTGGTGGAGTGTTGACCCATGGTTTTGGGCACCATATGGTTTAGGTCAGTTGTATAGAGTTTTTGCTTCGTTTTTTCCCTCTTTTTCCTCTTTTTTGTATTTTTTATTCCCTTTTTAAAGGGTTTTTGTTATTTTTGGAGGAATTTACATTACTTTGGGGGAAAAAAGGGGGTTTTGGGCCTTTTGGAGGCTTTTTAATGGTTTTTTGGCCTTTTGGATTCTTTTTAATGGGTTTTTTTGGCCTTTTGGAGGCTTTTTAATGGGTTTTTTTGGCCTTTTGGAGGCTTTTTAATGGGTTTTTAAGGTTTTGGAGGCAAATATGGTAGGAAATATGGACAAATGAGTCATGTAATGAGGGAGATGAGGTAGTGAACACTTTTTGGGTGTTAACACTCGACCTCCAGATGTAACTCTTCCATAGGGCTCGGCTCCTTTCCACAAATTCGATCTTCCCTCCAAGTGCAGTGATTCTAATTCATTGGGACCTTTAAGCGTTTCATGGATGGCATAAATGGAATTGTTTCGATAGATTTTATAGACCTATCAATTAAAGGAACATATAAATTCCATTTGATGGGGATAAATTAAAGGAACTTATAAATTCCATTTGATAGAGCACTTGTTTAAAGAAGGAACTTCTTCTTGTTGGACACTAATAGTCAAACATTATAAGGAAACCAATGTTGAAAGAAGGTTTTAATAGATATTTTTAGTGTTATAATGATTGGAGAAAATTCTCAACAAAACCTCTCGTAATGTTAATGAAGGATTTAGTCACAATTCTTTTATATTGAAAAGCTAAGTGGAGAGAGGTTTTAGTGGATATTTTTCCATGTCAGTGTGTGAGTGTATCACACAGAAAGATGCATCAATGTGCCTATAGATAAGACAAATTAGTCCCCATTGGGTTTAGGAGCAATCATACATTATATCTTCATGCAAACCACCAAACCTACATAGTGACAATTGTAACCAAACCACCAAAACTTTTTGAAGGTTGTCGTGAACTTATATTAACTATGGATTGTAGTACAAATCTCTTGATAGAGTATAGACGGCTTAATGAAATCTGTTGTAAGATCCTCTTGAGAAATGACTTTTGACATCAGACTGTCATGAGATGATTGTGAGAGCTGCAACAATGTGCTATTGAAAAGGAACAATGATAGTAACCAAGGTTACTAATTTGAAGAAATGTTTAAACTAATAAACTAAATGATAGATAGCAATATGACATGATGTATCATAGATTTGAAGATATCAAGTTGGTTCAATTGTTGTATATGAATGTGTATTTGGTATTGAGAATGAGTTGATTGTGCCCTCTCAACAAGGCCTGATCATAGTCCATGACAACAGTAACTGGTTGATGAGTATTCCACTCTTTGTTAGTTATAAGTTAAGAAGGTTCAGAGGAACTAATTGAAGCACTCAGAATTGTTAGTACCCTTGAGACTCTTTGCAATGAGATTTATGGACAAAATGTGCATTTCAGACTTACCGACGACATCTCAACGTCCTCGTCTGCAATGGTGTTGATCTCTTAGTCTGGAATCCTTCCTCTGCAATGTTCTTGGTGGTCTCAGCTCTGTCGGCGGTCTCGCATCCCTCCTCTACGCTTGTCTCTGTTCACTCGGCTCTCTTGGCGGTCTAGCCTCCCTCCTCTACACGTCTCTGCTCACTCGGCTCTCTGGACGGTCAATCGAGATATGGATTTGCACGCAGGAGTCATCATCTTTTTTGGAATATAAACCACAAAATCTCTACTCACTCGGCTCTCTGGACAGTCAATCGAGCTATGGATGTGCACGTGGGAGTCATCATCTTTTTTGGAATATAAACCACCTTGTTTTGGAATGGGAGATGACCTTGATTGTAGTAGTCATTTACCTTGATTGAATATACACCACCTTGTTCTAATTGTTCATTCAACACTATGAATGCCACATGTACTTAGGATAGAATATGTTTAAGCGCTCCTTACATGTTACATGATATGTTATGGTTTGAACAAAGAGAACTATCCAAATCCAAGCAACTTTTGTTCTCAATAGCTAATTAAGGACCTTGGCTACTTCTTCCTTATAGCCCCCCCCCCCGAGATCTTGTTATACATATTAACTATGTGGTATGACGGAGTAGAGGATGGGTTGTGAAGCATAAGTAAAACATAGGCAGACCAAGTAGAGAGGAGATGCATAGATGGTTGAAGTTCTTGTTATATGGTTGAAGTTCATGTTCTATTCAAGACCAGCCGATAAGGGAAACAAAATCAAAAGGTAAAGTAGCATTGTTCGATAAGGAGGACTAGAGGAGATAGGGTAGGTGGAACTTCGAAGTAGCTCGACCACGATGAAGCAGGAGTATAAGCAAAATCTTGTTTGTATTCCTGTAATATTATATATTGATGGTCGGAGCCATGGAAGCATGGAATTCGACCATTGACTTGATACAACAAAGAAAACACAAGGTGGGACTCGGGAGCCGTAGGATTGACTTGATACAACAAAGAAAACACAGGGTGTGAGGTTGGGAGCTGTAGACGGTAGGATTAACTTGATACAACAAAGAAAACAAAGGGTTGTGGGTAGGGGCCATGGGTGGGAGAGACAACCTGCAACATTACAAGAAGTTTCTAGATTGTGGAGTTTGTCCAAGATGCCAAATTCGGGGCACATTAACATAATATATTATACATTGAATACTAAATTAACTCACGAAGTCAAAAGTCACAAATTGGTATGTGATAACCGGTAACTTGGTAAGCCCGCTGCCAGCAACACGTATGAGCCACCAACCATATTTAATAAATTTGTTGTTGCCATTAAATGTGTTAAACACGTAAGCGCTTGCCGCTAACACGCGAACTTAGAAGCGTTCAGGACATGGGCTACACAGTGTAAGCCCATCCACGTAAATTGGTCAATGATATTATTAGAGGCCCAATGGCCCATGATCCATCGATGACCAAACACGTGGATATTGGAGAGTAACCAAGTACCAAGTCCCACTCCCAAGTCACTTAGTTAATAGCAACATTCCCAATTTCCCCCTGAAAACTGTCGACGGGTGAAATTTGAAGCTGCCCTTCTGTTGCAATTTTAAACAATAGTGGTTAATTTAATTATTGAAGGGCTTACCATGAAATTAAATTTTTTTTGCATGGTAAAATTTGAGGTGGCCTTCTATGACGTGTAAAATGGCCTTTGAAGGGCCCTGAAGGCTTCAAATTTGAAGCCCGATGATGTACTTTGTTATTTTGAGAATGCCACAAACATTTGACTTAATTCAATACCATTTATGTTTTAAAAAAATAAGAAAAACTTTAATTAACAAAATAAAGCATATGGACACAAACATATTACTACATCAAGTAAAAATTGCATTAATTCATTACCATTTATGTTTTAAAAAAATAAGAAAAACTTTAATTACCAAAATAAAGCATATGGACACAAACATATTACTACATCAAGTAAAAATTGCATTAATTCATTACCATTTATGTTTTAAAAAAATAAGAAAAACTTTAATTACCAAAATAAAGCATATGGACACAAACATATTACTACATCAAGTAAAAATGCATTACAAGATAAGGGTTGGTAGTGCAAGTCTCAATGAGATGAAATGGATTAAAAAATAGTAATTGAAGAAGAATATTTATTGGATGGACCATTAGGAAACTGAGAATTAGTATAAAAAGGGATAATAGAGAAGTTATGGCAAGATCCTAGTGAGAAAAATGAGATTTTATCAGTGTGAGGTCAACCCAATGATTACTTACAAAGAACAATAATATTGTAAAACTTGTTGATGCCTGATCGATTACAACATTAAAAAATTGACAAGTTTGGCAAATTGGTCTATAATTGAATTTTTCTTCCCTCCATATTCATGTCAAATTGGCATATTATTTTTAAACACGATCATAAAAACACCATTTGTTTTATCTTGATTGAGGTTAAAGGGGGTGTCCCTTGAGGAGTGACAAGGAGATATCTAAAAATATGTTGCTTGGCACATATTTTATTTGAAGGTCATAATGCAAAATATTGAATGAACAACCAATTTTATTACAAGTGGATTAAGAGTTTTAAGTTTTTTTATTGGATATATGCTTCATTTTAAAACATGACTATATCATATATCCCCATTACAAGCAGTTTGATATATATATATATATTTGTTCCTTGGGTCATATTTCATGTTAATAATGATGTTTAAACTATGCAAATGGTTCTTTTACTTGGATTTTATAAAGATATGTTGCGAAAGCCTTGGAGCACAAGACCTTTCACAATAATATGCTTATGGTTTTGATTTATGGTGTATATGTAAAGGTGCTAAGCTAAGTATTATGCTATTCCCAAATGGAAATCTTTTAGAGCATTGATATACATGGCATGTTGATATGGATGGAATGCTAAAAGTAACTTTCATCACTATCAAAAGGGTATGTTCAAATCCAATGATGTGGCATCACATTGGATTTGAACAAAAATTCAATAACCGTTACAAAAAAAAACTTATTTTCGGCATTTCGTGGCTATAGCGACGGTTGTACTTTTCGTGGCTATAGGGACGAACGTACTTTTCGTGGCTAGAGAGATGAAAGTTCGTGGCTATAGCGACGAAAAGTTAATCAGTCGCTATAGCGACGATCGTCGGGGGAATTTTCAATTTTTTTCCAAAAATTTAAACTGTTTTTCCACGAAAACATCAATTTTAACTGTTTCGTGGCAAACTTTCGTGGGACTTTTGAGCCATATGTAGTGGTGAACCAATGCAAGGTTAGGTGAACCCAAGAGTTTAGATAGTGGTTGAAAAGGCTTAAGGAGTGACAAATGTTTCAACCAATGAATGGTATGGGCCACCTATGAAGACCAAAAATACAGATCTAGTACCATGAAATACACAAGTGGGACCCACTTCCTTGGGATATGGAAATGGTTAAAATGAGACCCACAAGGTGAATTTAGGGGTGCAAAAGGTACCAAGGGGTATGCAAAAGATAGATCTATGGATCTAAGGTGAAATTAGAGATACCCACATATGGGATCTAGTACTTGACACAATTCCCAAGAAGTGCGAATTGCCCTAGGTGGATTAGTGCCTTGAAAAGGATGGGCCAATGGAGTCAAAACGATACCAAAATGTAGATCGGGACACCCAGAATGCAAATGAAGTGGGCTACTTGAGGTGTGATGGTTGGATCTTACTAGATCTAATATTTCACTAAGTGACCCAAGTGGACAACTTTCCCCAAAACAAGGAATGCTACCCCCAAGGCAGAACTTCACAAAGTGAGACACTAGATGTAGGTTTCAAGATATGCTCTTTCCAAATCCAATGGGATCTCAACCACCCAGTTTCTCAAAGTGGGACAACTCAATCACTTAAGAAGTGCGACTTTTCCCAAGGAGGGCTAAAAGCATGGAAAGGTGTGTCAAATCAAACCCAAAGGCCACCAAAATTTAGATCCAAGTATTTTAGGCAAGTATGGATGTGGATCTTGAAAATCATGGGCATCCAATGGCTAGATCTCCATAGATCTGAGATTGAACATGCATCACCAAATTGACCTTGTTGACACCCAAAAAGTGCTCACTAGCTCATTCCCTTATTCACATGACCCATTTGTCCACTTTTTCCACCATTTGAGCCTCTAAAACCTTCAAAAGGTCACCAAAAGGACCATAATACACCTTTTTTCCCCTTAAAATATGTATTTTTCCTCAAAAAACCCTCAAAAAGAGTCCAAAATTCCCAACAAACAATTAAAAGGGAATAATATTCAAAAAAGGAAAAAGAGACCTAAACCATGTTGGTCAATACCATTGGTTTCCTTAAACCATAAAGGTATTCCCCATCACCAAAAAACTATAAAAAGGTGATAGGGGCTCCTCGTTATTCAATCCACATTTCATCCTATCCTTATGCTGCCAAATTCCCTTTGAGAGCCCTTGCCTCCCATTTCGAGGTTGAAGATCCCCATTGAAGCATTGGAGAAGAAGAGACCATTGGACATTGGAGCATCTCAACCTTAGAGCTGCTCTAAAACTCACCATCCTCGCCATTTGAGGTAATACAAAAGATCAAAATTTTTTAATTTCTTGTTTTTCTCATAGATCTTATTGCTTATGTTCTTAAATCTAGTTTTTTATTTCTTTGCACATGTTAATGTTAGATCAGATTACATTAGTTTTTACATATTTTTATTGAGACTGCTGCTACTAGTTAGCAGGTGCATCTTTGCACATGCTTGGGAGAACTCCAAAGCAACATTTTTTGGCGACTCCCCTGGTTTTCGAACTTCAAATCTTTGCTTTAGATCTATATTTTAGTTGTTTTTCCCCTTTAAAGTTGTAGATCTGCCATACTAGTCAGCCTCTTCATTGCTGTCCTAGCCTTTGGCCTGTTCTGCAGCTTAAAACAGCCGAAAATTTCAATTTTTGGGTTCGTTTTTCGGTGAATGTTTTTCGTCTACACATCGCGACTTTCAGACCCACAACCGCGCTGCACATCATGCCCTTGCACCTGTTTTCCGCATGGCCCATCGCGGCTATTCATTTTTTTTCCACGCAGCCCATCTCGGTTGTTCGACCTTTTCCCGCACAGTCCATCGTGGCTTTTCGGCCTTTTTCTGCGCGGCGCATCGTGGCTTTTTCCTTGTTTTCCGCACTGCACATCGCAGCTTTTCACCTTTTTTCTGCACTGCACATCGTCGTGATTCAAATCACGGCTTTTAGCCCGAAACCCGCGATGTAATCTTCTGGCAGCACGACTCAGCTTTCAAACGGCCATATCTCCCTCTCCCGAACTTCGTTTGAGACGATTTGTTTTTTCAAATTGGGTGTTTTCGAACAAGGAATCCAAATATCCTATTAGATTTAAGAAATTTTTCATATAAGTTTCTCTCATTTTTTATTTTAGTGTTATTTATCATTTCAATTCCTCCTCTATCCATTGTAGTCGGCCCTCTGATACTTGATTTTATGCTCATAGCACTTTTGCTTACTTTTGGCTTGTTGTAGCACTTAATAGACTCCTTTGTGCATACATTTCTATCTCTTTCATCATATTTTTAGTAGGATTATTTACTTGCACCCATTTTGCTAGCAGCACTTTTCTGCTATTTGCTTTACAAAATTATTTTAAAAATTTTCAGTTTATTGAAAGAAAAATTGTGAAGCATTTTTCCATTAGAAATCTCATGTTTTGCAAGTTAAAATCATAATTTTAAATTGCTTCATATTTCACCTAAGTGGGACATTATAGATTTACTCATTTTTATGATATTTGCTTTACCTCAAACATTTTGAAAAATCCTTATTTTTTGAAAAAGTTATCAAAATCATTTACATTTAAATCATTTTCATATTTACACTGCTGTCATATTTTGCATGTTGAAATCCTTATTTTGATTTGTGAATTTTTCTCCCAAGCGAGGCATCTTTGTTTTAATATATAACCACACCATCACACAATCTGTCACAATAAATCCAAGTGAGCCTTAAAATCCTCTTAACTCAACCAACTTTCTAACCCCACTTGGGGAACACCAAAAGAATATTGTAGCTAGGTAGGATTGAGGGGATAAGTATCCAAATAACACCCCTCACTCACTTACATGTTGAGACATAGTGGTTGACATTTAGGGTACCAAAATCCCTTATTATTTGTTGACAGGGTTTAAAACCAATTCATCGGGAAGGCCTCTCCCTTAGGAGGGTTGAAGTAGTCAGACTGGTTCCGGAGGCCTGAGTGGACTACCGCAATCCACTCAGTCACTGAAGGAAACCTACTCATTGTTTTCGTTGTACCACCCTTGTGGGAGTACAACGGTGATAGAACAAGAGTTGCAGATTCACCCAACCGGACGTGTCATGAACGGGGTATCTTAGTGAGCTATCTTTTAGGATTGTCTACCCGGTGTCCCTCCCGGTAGAGAAATATCTAGCCTTTGATTCTACAATTCATATTGTCTGACTTGGATTTCATCACCTTGTAGAGGATATGTTTCGTTGAATCATAATACCATTTTTTAGATTAGGTGTTTGCATGCTCTATTACCTCCCTTTGGTCAGTGAGTACAGCTTTTTCTATTTTTAGGAGTCGTTTGCATGTTGGTTTTCTGACCACATTTTTTTATTACTCCACGTACTATAGCACAGTTGTTATAGTAAGTGTTTTGAGTTTGGTTGTTGGCCTGAGTGCCATTCTTTTTTACGCTCCCCTCTTGCACACATGGTTGCATTAGGGATTTCGAGCTTTCCACTCACCACCACCCAGTATTTTTAATTGGCAATTGTCACCATTGAGTCCCCGAGACGTTCTCGACGTTTCCGGGGTGAACCCCCACAATACGATTCGCTTGACACCACTCGTCACAGACGAAGAACATTGTCACTCGACTCTACATGTCATCGACATATAGTTCCGTCATCCAATTCTGATGCACCTCATTTCACATATGACTTTGAGGAAGAATCTGAACATCCTACATACACAGCACCCACTAGCCCCATGGTTGGTTCACATTTTGACCCTTTCAATGTAGGGACTGTTGGTGGAACATCCTCCACCACCCTGGCTACCACATTAGCCGCCACCACTACAAATAGTACTGGTATACCCAACATGGGACATACACCCACTCTAGGCACGCCTTTGACAGGAACCACGTCTACCATACCAAACCAAGGGTCCACTATACCTAATCCAAACCCATATGTAAGTCATGTTGCACTGGGGGGAGATGGCCCCTCTCACACATCTTTAGGTGGAGGGCACATCCCTTTTACAACTAATCCCCCCCTTGGGGGCAGTGGCCCGATTCATAATGCTACCCCTAGAACTTATGCCCCAGCAACCATGTCACACCCCTCTGCCAGTCTGCCATTTATGGCTAGTCTGAACTTACCAGACTTGGCAAGACTAACAAATGACCCTATTAGACATGATCGTAGTTGGCCCCAAATGCCAACAAACTCCCATCCGAGATCCCCATGTTTGAAGGGAAGGCTGGTGAAGACCCACAAAACTACATCATGTCCTTTCACCTATGGTGTTCCTCAAACTCCATAGTAGACGATTACATTCATCTTCGTTTATTACAATGAACTTTTACTGGCTCGACAACCAAATGGTACATCGAGCAACCCCATGGGACACACCCTACGTTTACATCCCTTTCCTCGACTTTCCTACAATTCTTCCAATTACCTATCTGCTATGATGTAGGAGTGGAAATACTATTGTCTTGTAGACAGAATACCGCTAGACACATCACTGATCATATCCGTGAGTGGTGTAAGCATCGTAGTCTCTGCAAGATAAAGCTTGACAACTGTATTTTCCTAGATTGGTTCCTGAAATCTCTCCTTCCTCTCATAGCTAAGGATGTAGCTTCTGAACGACCCCAGTCGGAGGAGGAATCCATTCTGAAAGTGCAACAATTTGATCTGATCTACGCCCAGTGTGACTACTTGTATACCATTTTACCTGATGCTCCCCGCGGCGATTCCTTTCGGACTGATGCGCCTGGGCATCCCACACCACCGACGGCATCATTGGACAAGTTACGTCCCACAACCAACCCTTTTCGATTCTGCGCAATAATACCAGCCCCGATCTTTCCCAGGCCACATCTCACTCCAGAGCTACAACTTCATATACTCCCATGGCCCACCCCCACCACACTCATGGACCCTCATTCCCACCACAGTGTTATGGTCACACACCTTCAGCGTATCCACCTCTAGTTACACCCCCTATGTATTACCATCAATAGGCCACACATGCTCCTGTTCACTCACAAGCCCCAGCGGATTATTACCTACCATAGGCAGTGCTTGTTGTACCACAACCTCCAGTTGCTCAGACTTATCCTCCAAATAGAAACAACGCTACCCCCACCAACCAAAACCCAGATCGACCATCGAAACAGGGTAAGAACCCCAATTTACGAACAAACCACCCATGTTCCATATGCGGGGTATACGGCCATTACACACACACTTGCCCCAATTTGGAGCGAGTGCACCAACTGTGGTCTGATGACGCCCAACGCCAAGGGAACGTAGCACAACGAGTGCCACCTCCTCAACCACAACCCATGGTGCTAGAGAATCATTTTCCCACACAAGGAGTGGTGAACACTCGTCCATTGGATCCTCCTCAAGGAACCACACCACCACAACAACAAATCACATACGTTGCACACACAAACCAACTGATGGATTCAGGTACTCATCATCTCCTTATGATGTCATCGGCCGACATGAATCTCCAAACGCATCGAAACCAATACACCCCAGCTGCACCTGAAAATTTTCTCCCTATGATTGAACAACCAGTTCAGAACGCACCTACATCGTTCGTCTCCACAGTCAAACCCGGATTATACTCGAAAGCACCTATGACTTCCACATTCCAATCCATCCCACCCCCTTTGAAGATAACTGAGATATCTGATTTCTGCACCCTCTCACATAACACACAGGTACCAAACCAACAGCCCCCTTTACCCCCACAACCACCCTCAGTGCCAACTCACGTAGGAGCCACACCAATTCATACTATCCCATTTTTATTTCCCCCTTCAGGCGCCATCAGCTCACCATTCATAGCTACACTTAATCTCCGAGGATTAACATTAGGACTACCTGTGTGGTACCTACCTGCCCCAACCCCTCCCCCGACACCGAATGTAATTTTACAACCGGTGCAACCCATCAATACTTCTAACCATCCACCCCCTTGTGTAGCAAACATCCAGAACCGACCACCTCCAACAAGGGCCACTGCATCAACATCTAGTAATGCTCCCCCTCAACTCCGCTACAATGGGGATAGAGGACCACAAACCTACACCACTAGACCCACCACCTACACCCCACCAACAACTCCAAAGTTGGCGAAGAATCCCCCAACAATCTGTGTTCCCCCTAAGTGCTCTTTGTGCGACGATATAGGCCATGCTACCCATCAATTTCCACAATTACTAGCACTTCAAGAACACATGAATATGTTGGATGATGGCACTAACATTCCATTTTTCAAACTAGAGCTGCCCCCTCAGCCTCGTGATAAATCATTGCACACAAACCACCCTTGTGTGATGTGCGGCATTTATGGTCATTACTCACATCACTGCCCCGATCTCCCAGATTATAGAGCATCCCTCTATGAACTAAATAATGTCGACCTAGAGACATCCCCTCCTCTTATTGAGGAAATTCATCCCCCACCATCTTCCTCCTCGGAAGAGGTTAACACAATTTACACGATTTCCACTGGAGACCCCTCTGTCCAGTCGGCCCCTTCCACTGATCTCTTCGACCCACATGTTCAACCTTTTCAAATCAACGAGGAAACCACATGTCCACAACATGGGGGAAGGCCCAAAACCTTTCCTACTCATCATCATCGTCATTCTCATCGGCGATATTGGGGGCATCCACCCTGCAAGGGGAATCCCCCATCATCATATCATCACTTCAGTATTCCACCATGACCCACAGCCTCATGGTACACCCCCCCACTAGCAGTTGGTCAATGCCCTGTTGATCCCTCTCTAAGACACCATCTGCACCGCATTGACACCTCTGATTTAGGGGGCATAATAGATTACCTCGACTCTGGGATAGGGGGCATGATCAATCATTTTGAACCTTCCCCATCACACCTATCTCAGTATTTCAATGATCCCATTGTTCAAACCAACACATATGTGATCCACAATCACAAACCCCATGCACATAGCATGGGGGCAGGTCATTAACCCTGCTCACTTTTTCACATGCGTGATCTCAACCATTTTTTAGGTCACGTGTCACTTTTATATTTGATTTGATTTGATACACCTAGTATTATTCCCCCTCAGGTCATCATTTCTCCCCACCACTGCATCCCTGGCTTGGTGGGCTCACCTTTATTTGTAGCCATTTTTTAACCTATTTTTTTCCTTTGACCATTCTGGAGTCATTATGACCTCCATTTTTCACACCATTTACACCGTCGGATTCATATTTCCGTGCCCATGATGATGCTTGAGATCACTCCTCCCTCTCACCACCATATTTTTCGGGTATTTTTTCACATGCCCCTCGTTGCCTCAGTTTGCGTGCCACATCGGTCGTTGTCTGTTTTTAACAAATTTTATATCGCCGGATTCAATTTTCCATGCTCGTGACGATGCCTGATATCATTTTTCGCTCTCACCACCAGATATTTTCGGACATTTTTTCACACACTCATCACCTCGGTTTGCATGCCACATCGTTCGTTACCCGTTTTAAAACATTTTTCCTATCACCAATTTCAGTTCTCCGTGCTTGTGATGATGCTCGAGATCACTCCTCACTCTAACCAATACATTTTTGCTCAATATAATTTTATCCCTTTTTCAGGCCGAGCAACTCTTTTACGAAAAAGGCACTTAGGGAGTTTATGTTAAGCTCTTTTATGACTCCTAAAACAATGAAAAGATCGTCGAGCAATCTTGCTTCCCTTCATGCTCGCTAAAAGTATCTGAAAGGGCGTCTACCTGGTATAAGTTTACCCCTTTTCCGGACCTTGTAGACTAATTACGAAAAGGGAATACTCTAGTCACATCGGCTAGAAGAGTTCTCCGTTTGCATCATTTTATGTTTTTTCAGGCCTTGGAGACTAACATATGAAAAAGAACACCAATGAAGTCTACTTACAGCTTTCAGAATCTCTAAAATTGAAAGAAACCATGAGCAAATACCGTCTTGGGCTTGTATAAATCCACAGGACGGTACTACTCCACCAATTCAGAGTCTTCTTATCATTTTTAGACTCCTTAAAAATGAAAGCACTCACGAGCATGAACAGTCCTGGGCTCGCAAAAATCCACAGGACAGTACCATTTTACAGCATACTTTTATCCCTTCTTGGACCTCATCAAAACTACTAAGAAGGCCCCAACGGGGCCTCTTGGCACCACAACAAATTATGTCTACTCACATGGAAGCTTCCTTATTATGGTCGCCTTTGTTCAGAGCATTCTACAGTATGTCACCCCAAGAGTATCCCAATAGCATCCATCAGCTTGTCCCCCAGAGTCACTCCAGTCCGCAATACATACCGTTGATCCCTTAAGCTATGATCCTCACACCTAAAAGTCAGTTTCCTATGCTGCCAGGTCAACCATGTCATCATGCTCTGAACAAAGGAAGTTTGAGTCCACCCACTCTATGATCCCAGTTATTCCCCATCCCCACAGCATGCCAATCCTACCATCAATACTATCACACTTCAGTTGTACACCTCGCGCTCCTATCAAGGAAACATCATTGCCTTGGTATTTGTCGGTCTCCCTCTGTCAACGCCAACCAAAACTATTCCAGAGGATAGACCCAGAGGTCCCTATGCCTTGGACTCATCACCATTAGTGATGAGTGCCTACGGATGATTTTGAAAGGACTCCTCAGTGCCTCTCCAAATGATTGTTTCTCACCTACTCGACGTCAACACCTTGATCGCATCGTTGAGACTCGTACAGGGTATTGTTCTTTTCAGTTATTTGTTGAAGACCTCGGATATCACCTAACTCGACCACATTTATGAGTCCAATTGAGGAAACAACCAGTTACATATTCCTATAAATATCTGGGCTACGCTTGGAGACAATTTTTAGATGTACACCAGTTTTATACTCCCTCGAGTATACAGTTACATATACTCCTAAGAAGTTGACTCATGTACTGATTCTACCACATTTGAGAGTCGAATTGAGTCCCTATAGATGTTGGACACCTTCAGCTCCAGGAGTTCATCAACCCTTTTGAAACCTTATTCAGAATGGTTGTTGCTCTTTTCCAGTCTATGAGTTATTGAGATCAGTCATGGTATGACCATGAGTATGTCCCAGCATTATGTCCCCTCTGGACCATTATGATGTACCAACATATTTTTATGTATTATTTAGGTCCCCCTTCTTGGTCCTAATTGTTATGTATGTGTCTTGATACGAGCATGGGTATGCCCTCCTTGTCCATTATCAGAGATTATTCCTCATTCATTTTGAGGCCATGTATTTTTTCAGTTTTTTGCAGCTTCCAAGGGACCGTTCTTCCAGTCTCCAATTGGTCTCTTCTCTTCTCCAAGACCAATAAAAAGGAAAAAAGAACTATGATGTCTATCAGAGATACGATGAGCTCCTGCCCTCACACATCAGGGGGCAATCTGTTAACACCCAAAAAGTGCTCACTAGCTCATTCTCTTATTCACATGACCCATTTGTCCACTTTTTCCACCATTTGAGCCTCTAAAACCTTCAAAAGGTCACCAAAAAGACCATAATACACCTTTTTTCCCCTTAAAATATGTATTTTTCCTCAAAAAACCCTCAAAAAGGGTCCAAATTCCCAAAAAACAATTAAAAGGAAATAATATTCAAAAAAGGAAAAATAGACCTAAACCATGTTGGTCAATACCATTGGTTTCCTTAAACCATAATGGTATTCCCCATCACCAAAAAACTATAAAAAGGTGATAGGGGCTCCTCATTATTCAATCCACATTTCATCTTATCCTTATACTACCAAATTCCCTTTGAGAGCCCTTGCCTCCCATTTCGAGTTTGAAGATCCCCATTGAAGCATTGGAGAAGAAGCGACCATTGGACATTGGAGCATCTCAACCTTAGAGCTGCTCTAAAACTCACCATCCTCACCATTTGAGGTACTACAAAAGATCAAAATTTTTTAATTTCTTGTTTTTCTCATAGATCTTAATGCTTATGTTCTTAAATCTAGTTTTTTATTTCTTTGCACATGTTAATGTTAGATCAAATTACATTAGTTTTTACATATTTTTATTGAGACTGCTACTACTAGTTAGTAGGTGCCTCCTTGCACATGCTTGGGAGAAATCCCAAGCAACAAACCCAAGTGGGGCTCAACCCTCAAAATGAGGAATGGGGCCCATAAGGCAAAAATCAATGAAGTGAGGCACTAGGGGTAGGTTATCATGTATGGAGATTATGGATAAAGTAAGATCTCACCTACCCATCTCTTGGAAATAGCCCCACTAGCCTCCCTCAAGAAGTGCGACCTCCCTCAAGAAGGATAATGTGCCATGGAAAGCGTGTCAAATTAACGCCAATCCTCACCAAACTATAGATCCGAATTTTCGTGGATGTTATAGAGGTGGGTTTTCAATATCTTACCCAAAGCCAAGCTAGATCCAAGTAGATCTAATAAAAAGTGAAAAATGAGGATTTTAATCAATTAGGGTTTTATGATCTAGAATTTGTGGATAAGCTAAGGAAGAAGAAGACCATTCCTTTGGATCATACCTAGATGAAGAGATGAATGCTAGTTGAGATGAGGATTACCTTTTCCAAAGATCAAATGAATAATTTTTGAAGCCCTCTTTCCAAATCAATTTTCTCCAAGCCACATGTGTGTCCCTCTAACCTGTCAAAACCAAGGAGCAAAGCATCAATCAGTTTAACATGTTGAAGGTAGATACAAGAAAGAAAGAGATAAGCAAAGAATAGTTGGTACAAAGACAAAACCACTCCCTGATTAACCAAAATGTCCTCCTCCAAGCTTGAAGGTCAAGCCTCCCCACCAATTCGCACCTGTCAAAGAAGTATTCTCCACCTGTAAAAAAGATATGGCAAAATATGCAAGATAGCTACAATAGATCCTCCAGTGCAATGGACAAAAGCATTTACAATCAAAACAACCAACATCCACTCTAAGATCCAAGCATGTACTCCAAAAGATAGAAATTTTATTCCAAGATCCAAGAGCCAAATTCTCTAGATCATTTTACAATGAGGGGGTCTCCTCCTTATATAGGATAATAAAGACCAAAACCCTAGATCTCAAAACCACTTTTTGAAATGAGTGGTTGAGATTAAAAGATCTCAATACATGATCAATGGCTAAGATGAAATATAACAATATAACACATGGATCACTCAAATAATGATGACGTCATAGCTAAAAGATACTCATGGAGGGTGACGACATCCACTAGAGGGGGAAAACGTACATGGGCCCACCTCATATGACTAGGACATGACACATTGATTTCATGGTGGGGCTAGGAGGCATCAATCCTTGCTAGCTCATCCCCATGGCACAGTAAAATAATAAAATATGTCCAAAACAAATACAAATGATCAAATTTGTCCTCAAAATCTGTGAGAGACATGCAGTAAATGACCTCCTGTGGCCTCTGTGGACCCACCCAAGTGATGAAACCTGGCTGGAAGATAGGGGGTTCACCCTGGAAGACCTCTGTGAAAACCAAATGTCAAAAATTTGCCTCAATTTCCCAAATCTAATTCCTCAGTGACCCTTTTATCCCATTTATGGATTGCCTCAGTAACTGTGAAAGTGCTGAAATTGACTCCTAGGGCACCTGTGCTGTCAAACTGAGCCCACCAGGCTCTCCAAAAGGGGGGGTAAATGGTACTATCAAGTGTTTGGACCACCCCCTCCTCATACAATTCTCTAGGTGAACTAGCCTCTCATGGCCCCTGCTGCTCAGGCTGGGAAATCAGTCCCAAATCCTGTCAACAAGTGGAAAACTGCATCTATCACTGTCAGAAGTGCTCGGAACTGAATGATAAGTGTCTCATTGGATCCAGAAGACCCAAATCTACTAATAGTGTGTACTCATACACCATGGGTTTCCCTGATGGGAAAGCTATAGGGTCCACCATATATGGACAATGCATAATCTGATGATCTGAAGTAATAATAAAACCTATTGAACTGCATCAATCATCATCGAAATCATATGTCCATCATATAGCATCATCATCAAGAGTATGTGGGACCATCAATCATCATCCATAAGCATACATGGCCCACATCATCACGGATCCCAAGAAATGACCATAGTCAATCTGGGTTTGACTAGGTCAATATATAACCAAGGATAAAATATATCAATAGAATAATACATGTTCCTCTAATCATACTCACAGCTTAACTTAAAGCATAACATCATTTAGTGGCATTAATCGTATTCATTCATTCCGTTGTTATTTATATTTACTTGCACAATAGCTTAAATGACAAACTTCACCAATTTGACATGGTCTAACTGCTAGCTAAGGATGAAGGATAGGAACAAGGTTGGGAAAAGGGGGTGACTTGTCTAAACTCAACTAAAAGACACTTTAGATTGGGAGAAAGGGGAAGCTACAAACTCTATGCTGGACAAAATAAACACGAGGGATGGCTGGGCCTCACAAATGGGTAAGTTGTTTAGAGAGTGCTTATTCAACTTAGGCATCATGTCTACATCAAGCTGATCCAAGTTCATTAGGATCATTCAATTTCATTTCATGGTCTTTTTGGCCTACATAACCCTTCGGATCTCAGGTGTGTTGATAAGCACAACTAATCGCATCTTGCATCCAGGACATGTTTATACATATATAAGGTCAGCAATTGTTTAGATATAGAATTTAAGTACCATTGCTTTTTGGACCTTTCTTATACTCTTCGAGGAGTATTTTTAGAAGTTCATCGCTCTTGCCCTTTTTAGTTTTCATGGGCAAATTTATATAAGTTTCCATAAGTAGTACATGAGCTTTCAGTTTTAGCCAACAACATCTCAAGTGACTAGGGAGAGTTCGAGTCAGTGCCAAACATCGGGACAACCGACCATAATGATTTAGGCCTACAATCCAACTCACCAAAAGAAATTTTTGTCACCAACTCAGAGCCGAGACACTAAACATACAAGGATGCGGTCCAAACACAGAGGTAGTAAAAAGGGAAGTCCTCAATATCAGAAAGCCAAGTAAGACATGTCAAGGGTTAAGGCCAAATAAGGAAATTCATGGATGGATGGAGTCAAGTGATGGTGGAGCCTAAGCTAGAAGACAAATGGTGTCAAGGAAGACCATATCTATGCAAGGTAGTGAGCCAGTGAGTTTTTTCAAATAACTTAAATGTGCAAGTAAAATGTTCATTTTATAATTCATCATTAAGATAGTTCATTTCAAGTTTTACAACATTTACCACATCATGAATGTTATACCAAGCTGAAGCTATGAACATGACCAGAACAACAAGATAATAATACAGTATCAATGATCAAACATCCATAGGTCATATAACATCATCATAAGAATAATCATCATAAACCATCTGAAACACTGCTGCAATACATCTCTGGGAACTGAATTGAAACTGTATAGAATAAAAGGGTCACATCGGTCATCAAATATGAACTATCAAGGCTCATCCTTGACACAAGGTATAACATAAGTCTGAATAATACTGCTCTGATCATGAGTGATCTCAGAATAATAAACTCATCATAGCCAAGCTCGGAATAATCGAAGCTCTGGAATGTGCAGATATCTGCTAAGCAAGAATAGTAGCTCTGCTACTATGGTGTGATAACATCTAGCTCCAGCTGGGACAAGTGCTCTAAGGGAGAGAGCTCTTGAGAACCTCAGAATCTCTAGTCTCGAACTGATTTGTATCAATATTCAATCCAACATTGCACCATCCTTGCTTTCATCTTTTATTTTTTCACCTGTATCTACGCTCACAAACACTAGAATACCTCATGGAGCATGTATGGGAGATATATAAAATAAAACTGCAAACAAAATCTATTGTAAAAAAGAAACTGAAATGAATAAAAGAAAAAAAAATTAATCTAACAATGGCATATATCATTTATTCATTATTCATTTATTTTTATTACTATGCAGGAGGAAAAGAAGTCTTTTCGGGAAAGCACACTCAACTCAACTTGCACAGGCAACCAGAAATAAAACAAGAAACTAGTCACTCTTCAAAATATGCAAGAGATGAGACAAGCTTAGGAAGGAGAAAGGCTCAACTCAATCAACAACAAAATCAAGCAGATAATCAAAGAAGAAAAGAAAAGTGGAAATACTCAGAAAACATATCCTACTGCTCAAGTGAGCTTATTCACAAGACTACCTATTCTACTCTAACCATTCAGCACAAATGTTAGGTAAAATCATAAATCCAATGCAACCATTAATCAAACATATTAGTGATTCTTCTTTGATTTTTGTTAATGAAACAAGTCATGATTGGATTAAAGATAAGAGAATTTGATAACATAATCTTCCTGGCTTGTTCAAAAATTGAAGAAGGGTTTGAATGGTGCAAAATGAAATCATGGCAAGGGAAAGACTGACTGATGCAAACATCCTCCATCCAAGAATTGATAGGATCATAAAATTCATGCAAGTTATTGCTTAAGATTGACGGAGGAAAAATAGAAGGCATGCGACTCAATTCTTTTTCACAAAAAATAACTTCCTCATTTACTTCTCTTACATATTCAATTTGATTCGCCCTAGGACTAATGATCAAATACAAACCAAGTGGGGATAAATCAAAGCTTAGAAGACGAAAAATCAAAATCAAAATCAAACCCACTTGTTGCTCAAAAATAGAGAAAAGATGAAATTGAGTTTTAAACACCTTTTCTAGCCACCAAGAATGATTGATAACTTGACAACAAGCATTTTGGTTCCAAAGTTACTGAAAAGGGAAATGAAGTGCTTTTTCTCCAAACATGTAATTATGCTTATACTTCCTATTGAAAATTTCCAAGGCAAAAGATTGACTAGAGAACTAACCCAAAGATGATTGAAAGAGTTGGGAAGGGAGGGTGGATTGCAAATATGAAAATTCTCCCAAATGGATAAACAAGTTTGACCTTGGATTTTGACAATAGAAAACACTCTTTATTCTAGGAATAATTTCAAGCTTTTGATCAAGTTTAATATTTACAATCTGAGGACAAGATTGACCATAACTATCTAAGTCTAAGTTACCTTGATTAAAGATGAAAAAAAGAAAATTTAAAGATTCATTATAAGAAGTGGAACAAAGATTAGAACACCTAGCGTGATTTATTAACTCTTCCTCATCTTGATATTGATATTTTATTAAATCATCATTAAAATTACAAGAGGATAAGTGATCATTTTCATTTAATTGATCAGGGGGGAAATTAACAATTTCATTTAAAATATCCTGATTATTTGCACAATGATCACATGAAATCACCACTAAAGGATCTTGATCTATGTCCCTACTTTCTTCTTCTTCAATAAGGTGATAAGGAATTGAATGATCAGTAAAGATAGAATGACTAATGAGTTTCTCCGAGCGAGGAACTTCAATAGACTAACTGACTAAAGGTTCACCCTTAGAAATTTCCTCGGGATCAGGACTAAAGCTACCTAAAAAGAAATTTGAAAACTTACAATGATTATGGATTTGACTTTTGATTGGCTCAGAAGTGGAAGACTCATCCTCAAAATAAATTGGGCAGGAGGGGTCATCTCTGGATGTTGACAATTCATTTGATATTTGATTATTGATTGATTCAATGATAGGATCGGAAATGGGAAGGTTTTTATCTTGGACTTGATTCGAAGAATATATATCCTCGAATTCACTTCCCCATTCTTCTAGGAATTTATTTTCGAACATGTCATATCCAAAAATGCTATTGGCCTTCAAATTCAAAAAATAGAGCTCGGCTCTTTCTTTGAAAGATGAAGCCAATAGTTTCATACACACATCCTCATGGGTTATGGATAACTCTTTAATAATTTCCCTAAAAAGTTCAAGGTGTCTTTTAGCAGATACTTCATGACTTCCATCAAATTTAGACAACCTTTCATGGGCTTGATGAGGGATTTGATGAGGATACCCAACAATTTTCGAGAAGTCAAAAACTTTCAAACCACCAAAAGTCCTAGGCCACTCAAAAGCAGCCATGGATGGCAAAAATTTTATTTTTTTTATTTTTATTTTTTTAAATCAAGAACCTAAATACAAAATGATGCACCCCATGGGTTCTAGATAATGATAGGATCAATCACCAGTGGAGTCGCTTATGTGGAGTCGTCAGGTAGATTTCATGGGGGTTTCACTAGAAGGAAATATAATACCACGTTCATTCATATTGCGGTATTAAATATTCATGAAAACCTAAAAATTATATTGCTTATATACTAAGGGGCAAAGGGTTTTTTTATTTAATGTAACAATACAAAAATACTTTGGGGTCTTTTTTATATGGGTGGGCTGACAAAAATACGCCAAATGGAGATGGCGGGATCATGGCCGGATGAGAAATAGGGTTGAGGCAAGGATCGGGCTTACTAGTACGCAGGGAAATCGCATATTAAGGTATGCTTGAGGCCAAGGGGTTTCGTGGTGAAGTGGGTTTCCAATCGATCATAGTCGAGAGACAGTGATCATTGACAACCAATTGTTACCAATAGCACTCAGCCAGTTGATGCCAATAGCCTTGGGAGGCTCTAAGCCTCCAGGGCCTGTTATAGGCCCTCGATAGGCCTTGGGGGCTTGAATACCCAACCACTCATGCCTATTATAGGCCTTGGGAGGTTTACTCAGCCTCCTAGAGCTTGTTACAGGCCCTGGGGGCTTGGATACCTAGCTCACAACAGGCTTAGTCAGCGATTGGGGAACTGCAACATGCAATCTAAATGTTGTACTATGTGCATTGGCTCTAGTGATGAAGTGATCTCCTATATCTTCATTAGACCATTAGATGTTGCAAATCATAATGATATGTGGTTGACTAATTGCATTGTGGGTGAAGTAATGTGCATCCACAATATACATCGAAAGAAGCAAGGTGCATTGTAGAATGCATGTGGGGTCATAAGAGGGGTATCATATCAATATACTAGGTAGAAATATAAAGGGGTATAAAAAATTTTAATGAAAAAATTGATACATACAATATATAGTGAAAATAGAGGTTTTTTTTAATTGGGAAGGAATATTGGGAGGGAGTTAAAAAACGATTTTGGAAGGTATTTTCCAATATTTAGTGAAATTAGGGGTATTGTTTCATATGCCATGATCGAACGTGCTATGATAGCGGTTTATTGAGTGAAGCCCCCGTGGTAGATTTTAACTCTCTTCTACCAAGATGATATGTCATTAATAAGCGGGGAGAGATGAGTGACAAATAGATGGATATGTTTAAGTTAAGGATTGAAATGATAACCATCTAGATTAATCCGGATGTGATAAGATATGAGTTATGCATGGATGATCGTAGACACCTAAGGTAAGCCTCTACCTCCCCGGTAATGGTGCAAAAAATGTTATCACACAACTTGTAGTTGTCCCTAAAGGTATCCCATCTGGGACGGTAGAGGAGATGGACAACTAAAGAGGTGACCCAAGAGATGCCATGGTTCCCAATGCAAGCTAGGAGTCACAACAACTAAGGCACTCTTCACTTTAGATCAAGATGAATCAAGATCAAGGGGGAGACCCTATGATCACTCAAAAGTGATTGGACCAAAACAAAGGTTCCTAGGGATGTGTAAATGACAAGTTACAGAAACCAATGCAAGGTTAGGTGAACCCAAGAGTTTAGATAGTGGTTGAAAAGGCTTAAGGAGTGACAAATGTTTCAACCAATGAATGGTATGGGCCACCTATCAAGACCAAAAAGACAGATCTAGTACCATGAAATACACAAGTGGGACCCACTTCCTTGGGATATGGAAATGGTTAAAATGAGACCCACGAGGTGAAGTTAGGGGTGCAAAAGGTACCAAGGGGTATGCAAAAGATAGATCTATGGATCTAAGATGAAATTAGATATACCCACATATGGGATCTAGTACTTGACACAATTCCCAAGAAGTGGGAATTGCCCTAGGTGGATTAGTGCCTTGAAAAGGATGGGCCAATGGAGTCAAAACGATACCAAAATGTAGATTGGGACACCCAGGATGCAAATTAAGTGACCTACTTGAGGTGTGATGGTTGGATCTTACTAGATAGAATATTTCACTAAGTGACCCAAGTGGACAACTTTCTCCAAAACAAGGAATGCTACCCCCAAGGCAGAACTTCACAAAGTGAGACACTACATGTAGGTTTCAAGATATGCTCTTTCCAAATCCAATGGGATCTCAACCACCCTGTTTCTCAAGGTGGGACAACTCAATCACTTAAGAAGTGTGACTTTGCCCAAGGAGGGATAAAAGCATGGAAAGGTGTGTCAAATCAAACCCAAAGGCCACCAAAGTTTAGCTCCAAGTAGTTTAGGCAAGTATGAATGTGGATCTTGAAAATCATGGGCATCCAATGGCTAGATCTCCATAGATCTGAGATTGAACATGCACCACCAAATTGACCCAAGTGGGGCTCAACCCTCAAAATGAGGAATGGGACCCACAAGGAAAAAATCAATCAAGTGAGGCACTAGGGGTACCTTATCAAGTATGGAGATTATGGATCAAGTGGGATCTCACCTACCCATCTCTTGGAAATAGCCCCACTAGCCTCCCTCAAGACATGCGACCTCCCTCAAAAAGGTTAATGTGCGTGGAAAGTGTGTCAAATGAAGGCCAATCCTCACCAAACTATAGATTTGAATTGTCGTGGATGCTATAGAGGTGGGTTTTCAATATCTTACCCAAAGCCAAGCTAGATCCAAGTAGATCTAATAAAAAGTGAAAAATGAGGGTTTTAATCAATTAGGGTTTTATGATCTAGAATTTATGGATAAGCTAAGGAAGAAGAAGACCATACCTTTGGAGCATACCTGGATGAAGAGATGAATGCTAGTTGAGATGAGGATTACCTTTTCCAAAGATCAAATGAATAATTTTTGAAGCCCTCTTGCCAAATCGATTTTCTCCAAGCCACATGTGTGTCCCTCTAACATGTCAAAACCAAGGAGCAAAGCATCAATCAGTGTAACATGTTGAAGTTAGGTACAGGCAAGAAAGAGATAAGCAAAGAATAGTTGGTACAAAGACAAAACCACTCCATGATTAACCAAAACGTCCTCCTCCAAGCTTGAAGGGCAAGCCTCCCCACCAATTCGCACTTGTCAAAGAAGTCTTCTCCACCTCTAAAAAAGATATGGAAAATTATGCAAGATAGCTACAATAGATCCTCCAGTGCAAAGGACAAAAGCATTTACAATCAAAACAACCAACATACACTCGAAGATCCCAGCATGTACTCCAAAAGATAGAAATTTTATTCCAAGAGCCAAATTCTCTAGATCATTTTACAATGAGGGGATCTCCTCCTTATATAAGATAATAAAGACCAAAACCCTAGATCTCAAAACCACTTTTTGAAATGAGTGGTTGAGATTAAAAAATATCAATACATAATCATTGGCTAAGATGAAATATAACACTATAACACATGGATCACTCAAATAATGATGACATCATAGCTAAAAGATACTCATGGAGGGTGAAGTCATCCACTAGAGGGGGCAAAAGTACATGGGCCCACCTCATATGACTAGGACATGACACATGGAGCTCATGGTGGGGATAGGAGGCATCAATCCTTCCTAGCTCATCCCCATGGCACAATAAAATAATAAAATATGTCCAAAATAAATACAAATGATCAAATTTGTCCTCAAAATCTGTGAGAGACATGTAGTAAATGACCTCCTGTGGCCTCTGTGGACCCACCCAAGTGATGAAAACTGGTTGGAAGATAGGGGGTTCATCCTAGAAGACCTCTGTGAAAACCAAATGTCAAAACCTTGCCTCAATTGCCCAAATTGAATTCCTCAGTGACCCTTTTATCTCATTTATGGACTGCCTCGATAACTGTGAAAGTGCTGAAACTGCCTCCTAGGGCACCTGCGCTGTCAAAATGAGTCCACCGGGCTCTCCAGAAGGGGGGGTAAATGGTAATATCAAGTGGCTGGACCAACCCCTCCTCATACAGCGCCCTAGGTGAACTGGCCTCTCATGGCCCCTGCTGCTCAGGTTGGGAAATCAACCCCAAATCTGGTCAACAAGTGGAAAAATGCATCTATCACTATCCAAAGTGCTTGGAACTAAATGATAAGTGTCTCATTGGATCCAGAAGACCAAAATATAGTAAGAATGTGTACTCATACACCATGGGTTTCCATGATGGGAAAGCTATAGGGTCCACCATATATGGACAGTACATAATCTAATGATCTGAAGTAGTAATAAAACCTGTTGAACTGCATCAATCATCATCTGAATCATATTTCCATCATATAGCATCATCATCAAGAGTATGTGGGACCATCAATCATCATCCATAAGCATACATGGCCCACATCATCACGAATCCCAAGAAATGACCATAGTCAAACTGGGTTTGACTAGGTCAATATATAACCAAGGATAAATCATATCAATAGACTAAGACATGTTCCTCTCATCATACTCACAGCTTAACTTAAATCATAACATCATTTAGTGGCATTAATCATATTCATTCATTCCGTTGTTATTTATATTTACTTGCACAATAGCTTAAATGACAAACTTCACCAATTTGACATGGTCTAACTACTAGCCAAGGATGAAGGATAGGAACAAGGTTGGGAAAAGGGGGTGACTTGTCTAAACTCAACTAAAAGACACTTTGGACTGGGAGAAAGTGGAAGCTACAAACTTTGTGCTAGACAAAATAAACACGGGGGATGGCTGCGCCTCACAAATGGATAAGTTGTTTAGAGAGTGCTTATTCAACTTAAACATCATGTCTACATCAAGCTGATCCAAGTTCATTAGGATCATTCAATTTCATTTCATGGTCTTTTTGGCCTACATAACCCTTCGGATCTCAGGTGTGCTGATAAGCACAACTAATCGCAGCTTGCATCCAGGGCATGTTTATACATATATAAGTTCAGCAATTGTTTAGATATAGAATTTAAGTACCATTGCTTTTTGGACCTTTCTTATACTCTTAGAGGAGTATTTTTAGCAGTTCATCGCTCTTGCCCTTTTTAGTTTCCATGGGCGAATTTATATAAGTTTCCATAATTAGTACATGAGCTTTCAGTTTTAGCCAACAACATCTCAAGTGACTAGGGGGAGTTCGAGCCAGTGCCAAACATTGGGACAGCTGACCAGAATGATTTAGGCCTACAATCCAACTCACCAAAGGAAATTTTTGTCACCAACTCAGAGCCGAGACACTAAACATATAGGGATGTGGTCCAAACACAGAGGTAGTAAAAAGGGAAGTCCTCAATATTAGAAAGCCAAGTAAGACAAGTCAAGGGTTAAGGCCAAATAAGGAAAGTCATGGATGGATGGAGTCAAGTGATGGTGGAGCCTAAGCTAGCAGACAAATGGTTTCAAGGAAGACCATATCTATGCAAGGTAGCGAGCCAGTGAGTTTTGTCAAACAACCTAAATGTGCAAGTAAAATGTTCATTTTATAATTCATCATTAAGATAGTTCATTTCAAGTTTTACAACATTTGCCACATTATGAATGATATACCAAGCTGAAGCTATGAACATGACCAGAACAACAAGATAATAATTCACTGTCAATGATCAAACATCCATAGGTCATATAACATCATCATAAGAATAATCATCATAAACCATTTGAAACATTGCTGCAATACATCTCTGGGTACTGAACTAAAATTGTATAGAATAAAAGGGTCACATCGGTCATCAAATATGAACTCTCAAGGCTCAGCCTTGACACAAGGTATAACATAAGTATGAATAATATACTGCTCTAATCATGAGTGATCTCAGAATAATAAACTCATCATAGCCAAGCTCTGAATAATCGAAGCTCTAGAATGTGCAGATATCTGCTAAGCAATAATAGTAGCCCTGCTACTATGGTGTAATAACAGGTACTCCATGAAAAAAAAACAATAAATCATCCCAAAGTATTAAACATGTCACAAGGTATATGGCGCTCTTAGGTAAATCAACCATAAGTCACCTCCAAGTGTAAACCACTCAAATGATCTAGAGATCCCTAATGGAATGTCTCCACGTGTCATCAAATCATCCACACAATTCAAGCACTCCACTAAAAATGATAGTCTATGTCCTCAAGATGCCAAACCAAACCCTAAAGAAATGGCACTCCATCAAGGGTGACCTATGTGTTATGAGCAAGTGACGTATGAGTGAGATTCAAAATCATCTCCTAAATCATTATATCTAGGAGGTATCAAAACCACATAACCTCATCAATAATCATCTCATGGGAAATACTTCATCAAATAGAAATTATTAACATCTTTTAAAACTTAGGGAGACCATAAGTTGATAGGTTCCCTGATCCGTGTCATGTCCAGGAAGCACGAGGGGGACAAAAGTTCGATTGAATGAGTCGGCTCTATTATGGCGGAAGCTTAATAAACAGAATGAGCAAAATTAGGATTACACAATACATATAACATAAATACGTATAGACAATATGCAGGAATGCGAATTGTTCTAGATTGATCAAGATAAGATGTATGTTACAATAGTTTACGTGCTTATAAAGAAGTCTGAGACGCTTGGGTGCCTGCTCGTTACGTTCAGTTACAAAGAAGAAGTTAGAACGATTTCAACAGTTCAACCGTTACAGTCGACTGGAAGACAGAGAGACAGTATGTCGAAGTTCGACAGTCGTTGGTCGCATGTCGACGCTGCTTGTCGATGTCATAAATTGTGAGGTTGTTGAACATGTCGAAGGTATGGAGTGTGTCGTAGTATGTCGAAGTCGAGACTCGTCGGAGTTGTGTCGAAATCGGAACCTGTCGAAGTCATGTCGATTCGAAACTTGTCAAATTTGTATCAACATCTATGACTTGCCAACTATGATGCAGATCAGACCTCCTTCCTTAAGAAGTAATGGACCCCATTGTTTGCTTGTGAAGGTGAGGAAACTTGTCAGTCACTTCAGTAGCAGAGCACCACTTTCCTTGAGATGGGATCTGGCCAGCTTTGACAACCTGAAACAAGGGAATTGTGTTCGTCCTTGTAAGGCGTACGCGTCATGCCACAATGGTGTTGCAAGGAAGAGTCTCTTGAACATCTGGATGGATGTCTTCGGGTGCTGCTGTTGAGAAGTCATTATATTCCAACAAGGGTACATGGTATGGTCGAAGTAGATCCACATTGAAGATGGGATACAGACCCAGGCATGAAGGAATGTCGAGTTGGAAATCATTTTCTCCAATCTGTTGAAGAATATTGTATAGACCATATCGCAAAGGCTTGAGCTTCTTGAAAGGACCAGTGAAGCGCTCCTTCTTAAGATGTAGCCAGACCTTATCCCCAATTTGGAATGTATGAGGAATACGATGCTTGTCATGTTGGTCCTTATATTTCTCATTTGCTCTATTCAACATATCATGTGCTTGCTTCTGGATGTCGCAAATTTGTTCTCGAAACTTGACTGCTTTATCAACTTCTCATTGGTTGTAGTATGTGTTGGATTCAGGTTGTGTCGAGGAGCTGATCAAGTCGATAGGCGCTGAGGGCTGAATCCGTAACAGATCTCAAATGGACTCTTTCCTGTAGAGTTATGCTGAGCTCGATTGTAGTTGTGTTGGATGTATGGAAGACTATCATCCCATGTGCATCGATGCTTGTGATTGTACATGCGAAGCAGTTGTACTACAAGGTGATTTACAACTTCTGTCTGTTTATCGGTCTGAGGATGGAAAGTTGTCGACAATTAGAGTCGTGTGTCTAGCTGTTGCAAGAGGGTCTTCCAAAATATGCCAACAAATCTGGCATCTCTGTCGGAAATGATGGTTGTGGGTAAACCAAAGTGTTTCCAAACATGTGTAAAGAAGCGTTGAGCGGTCTGATGTGCTATCGTGGTCTTTGTACATGGTATGAGAATGGCCATTTTAGAAAATCGGTCGACTACTACTAATATCGCGTCATGCTGATGTTTGGTAGTAGGATAACCCTTCAAGTAGTCCATAGAAATAGATTCCCATGATCGACTAGGAACTGGCAGAGGTGTGTACAATCCCTGTCATCGATTAGGAGGATTAGCAATGACACAAACCACGCATGATCGAATGTACTTGTTGATGTCAGATTTAAGTGTATGCCAGAAGAAATACTTATGCAAAATAGAAAGTGTCTTTTTTACCCCAAAGTGTCCTGAAGTCTTCCTATAGTGCACATCCCAAATGAGTTGTTGTCGATGCTCACCGGTCGGTACACAAAGTTTTCCAAGCTTGTATATCAAGGTATCCTTCAGGAAATAGTTGGAATATGAGGTTGATGACTTGTTAGTCTGTAACTATCGGTAGACTACTGAGAATTCGTTGTCGTCCTCGTACAACTGTGGCCAAGTGGTCGTGTCGTATCCCTGCATACTTACCACTATCAAAAGGAGAGTGATGGGTGGTCGACTGAGGCAATCTGCGGTGGCATTGGCTTTGCCTTTCCGATACTTAATCACCAACAGGAATTGTTGTAGATAATTAATCCACTTGAGTTGTCGGTTTTTCTACAACTTTGATTGTGTCGGAGCGAACTGTAGAGGCTTATGATCAGTGAGAATGATCGTTTCCTTGCCAAGGATGTAATGCCTCCATTGCTTGAGATCTTGCAAAATGGCATATAAATATTTTTCGTACATCGAGTATCTTCTAACTATGTTGTTAAAATTCTCAGAATGAAAAGCGACTGGGTGACCAGACTGAGTGATCACTGCGCCCAAGGAATAGTCTGATGTGTCCATCTCAATCTCAAGGGGCTGATGCAAATCAGGTAACACAAGTACTGGTGTAGTGCAGAGCTTGTGTTTGAGCTATTCAAAAGTTGCTTGATGTGTTGTTGTCCACTGGAAGACATTTTTCCTGTTTCCGTTCGTCAACTGATTCAAGGGCCAGGCTATGTGACTGAAGCCGAGTATGAATCGTCGATAGAAATTTTCCAAACCAAGAAAACTTCTTAGTTCTTGAATGCTTCTAGGAATGGGCCAATCTTTGAGTATATGTACTTTGTCTAGATCGACGTGAATTCCTGCAGAGTCAATTACATACCCCAAATATTTGATGTTGGTCATCGCAAAGGAGGACTTGTCCATGTTCAGATAGAGACGATGTTGTTGGAGAGTGTCAAGGACTTGTCGAAGATGCTCGACATGTTCTTCCCATGATCCACTGAAGATCAATATACCGTCAAGAGAGACAATAACCCATTTGTCGATGAAAGGTCGAAGAAGGTTATCCAGATGTCGCATGAAGGTCACAGGTGTGTTGGTTAAGCCAAAAGGCATGACTAACCATTCAAACAATCCTTCCCTGGTCTTGAAAGCAGTTTTCCACACATCTGAGGGATCGATTGGAATCTGATGGTATCCCGACTTGAGGTCGAGCTTAGTAAAGAATTTAGAACCTTTCAGATAGTCGATGAGCTTGTCTATCCGTGGCAGAGGGTACCGATTCTTCACCGATATTTTTTTGAGAGCTCTGTAGTCGATGCACATGCACCAAGTCCCATCTTTCTTCGGAACTAGGACGACTAGACTTCCACAAGGAGAGGATCTGGGTTGGATATGACCTTTGTCGATTAATTCTTGGATTTTTCTGCGAATCTCTTCATTTTTTAGAATGAATCTTTTGTAAACAGATGCGTTAGGCAGAGAAGAACCAGGAACAAGTTCAATGGAGTGTTTTACCTGACAATGCTGAGGTACTCCATCTGGATCTTGAAAGAGGTTCTGGTACTCATCGAGAATATGATAGAATTGTTGCTTCTGTCAAGAACTGCATTTGTTGGTGACTCGACTTGTTGTTGCAGTATTATGAGAATGTTGCGGCTTGATCATGATTAATGAGAACTTATAAGCATGATTGATGAGCTTCTTTGTATGTTTGGAAGATATCAGTGCAACCATCGGTGTAGGTTGACGCTCTAGTATGTTGAACCATCGATTTCAGATTATGACAATCACCTTCTGAGGCCGTGAATGATAACTTCCATGTCTATCCCAGAAGTAAGGTTTCCCAAACAAGGCATCGGCAACAGAGAGCAGTGCCACGTCATAGAGTATTTCATCTTCAAAAGGATTTATGAAGTAGGCGATTTTGCATTGTCGAGTGATCCGAAGTTCTTGTCCATCCTTCATCCAACCAATGTTGTAAGGCTAAGGATGCGGAGTGGTAACAAGACCTAGTTTCTTCACAAGTTCTTTAGAAACAATTTTTTTCTAAATCTCGTTGTCCATAATAATATGTAATGGGTTGCTCTGGACCCATATCCGTGTATGGAACAAGCGCTCTCATTCCTCAACGTCGACGATAGTCGAGGCTGCTGGAGTGATCGAGGTCAAAAGGGTTGTTGCATCTGGATCAGATTCTTCCACCATCTTGTCGAACACATCGGAGGTCGACACTTTCATAAAAAATGTCTTCTGATATTTGCATTCAGACGTATCATGCCAATATTTGTGGTGGTATTCGCAACATTTTCTGGTCGGTGGTTGTTTGCTACATTCCCTCTTGTGAAAAGGCTTCTTTCCGTGGTTTGGCTTTGGCGGTGTCGGCTGAGAAGATTTCGACTTGTCGAAGTCAAATGGTGCCTTCTTGTCGGGTGGTCGTCCTTATGTTGGATTTGTCATGAAACGTGCTTTCCCTTTCTGCTTGGTTTCCAGTTTGCTACCGTAGTGGAAAGAATCCGCAAGCGTATTGACAATCAGAAATTCCATCTCCTGCTGAATGTACTAGGACAATCCGCTAATGTACCTCAGAACAAGCAATTTCTCTTCTTCTTGGATGCCAAGTCTAGCCATGAGTCGATAGAACTCATCGGTGTAACTTTGTACTTATTGGTCTTTCCATTGCCTTAGATGTTGCCACTTCTTATATTGCTGCTTGAGGTATTTCGGTAGGTAAAATTCCTTTCGAATGTGTTCGACGAATTTATCCCATATGTTAATGGGTTCTCCGCTTTTCTCCATCTTTTTCGAGAGGTTCTACCACCATCAGTGCATGGAGGTTGACATCTTTAAGGATGCAATGGTGATCTTTTCAGCTTCAGAGAGTTGATTTACAGCGTAATAGGATTCCAATTGTCAACGGATTCTGCGTCAATCTTACCTTCAAGATTCGGTATGTCCAAATTCATTTGCACTTTGAAGGGGATGATTTTATTGGAGTGAGTTCTCATCGAGGATCCTCTGGATGTCGAAGCGAATCGCAAGAGAATCTTGTTGAACTGGGTGAACATTTCAGTCTGTTGTCAAGCCAGATCTTGCTCAATAAGTTGTGCTGTGTCACCAGCTACATGTCTATCATCTGTTTCTTCTTTCATTTATGGAGATCGTATCTGCTTGGATTGTTGAGATTGCGAGCGAGTTTGAACCAACATAAGTCAGGTAACAAAACTGCGTGCTCTGATACCAATGATCCGAGTCGTGTCTAGGAAGCACAAGGGGTACAATAGTTCGACTAAATGAGTCGGCTCTGCTATGGCGGAAGCTTAATAAACAGAATGATCAAAAGCAGGATTACACAATACAGATAACACAAATACGTACAGACAATATGCAGGAATACGAATTGTTCAAGATTGATCAAGATAAGATGTATGTTACAATAGTTTACATGCTTATAAATAAGTCTAAGACACTTGGGTGCCTTCCCATTACGTTCAGTTACAAAGAAGAAGTTAGAACGGTTTCAACAATTCAACCGTTACAGTCGACTGGAAGACAGACAGACAGTCTGTCGAAGTTCGACACTCGCTGGTCGCATGTCGACGCTGCTTATCGATGTCGTGAAATGTGAGGTTGTTGAACATGTCGAAGGTGCGGAGTGTGTTGCAGTATGTCGAAGTAAAGACTCGTCGGAGATGTGTCGAAGTCATGTCGAGTCGAAACTTGTCGAAGTTGTATCGACATCTATGACTTTCCAACTATGATGTGGATCATTCCCATACCATGAATACACAAAGTGTTAGTCAATTTCTAATCAAATTAACTCCAATTATGCAAATATCATCAAGAGGAGAGAATATAAACATCCAAGCACCATGTATATATCACATCCCATAGCTACTAGAGCAATTATATCATGAATATCCATCAACCAATCATCAACTAGGGCATCATCACTACATGAATCATAACTATAGAATCAAGTACCCAAGGCATCTAGCAGCTCCATCAAATTGTCCACAAGCACTTGTGATGAAAATCACGAGTGTAGGGCCACATACATTATATGGGGTAACAGTGACCATTTTGCAGAAAAAATGAAGACTGTATTGACAACATTACAATTTTGGCATCCATTTTGTTTAGGGACCATTAAAATGTTGCTTTGGATTTTGACTATGCCAACTTGGGTTCATGTTGGATTCCATCACATAGAGATGGATATTACTACAAGTAAACAGCATTGAAGAATGAAATCTACAGCAAATCATTTCTAGTTCATGTTGTCACAGAACATTTGTAACCAAATGTTGTAACTGATTGAATTGAATCCTTGTATTTATAGTCAGAATTATGAATTCTTGAGTTTCAATACTTGTAAATGTAATAGAAATGAGAACCTGAAAAACCTATGTGAAAATTTGAGTCATGAATGGATTTCTTTCACTTAGTTAATGTATCTTGGAATTTAATGAAATCACCTAATTGATGTTCTCATTGTTATTTCTTTGTCCTATATGTTTTTATGGATGAATGCTCATTAAATGTGCACTTTGATTGATTGTATGTTTTGGGCCTTTTAATGTTGTATAGAAATGAAATCCACCGCATATATTTTATCGACCATATTGTTTTAAGAGTCTTACATCACTCTGTGGATTACAACTAGTAGTCATGCATAAATAGTTTTTATGTTCTTAGCTTATACGATATGTAATTTTTAGATATTATGTGTCTGTAATATGTCAATATTTGGATAGATAAAATGTTTTACTTTTAGTGGAACTCTAAGATTTTGTTGTTTATGGGACTATCTCTCTATATTTATAACTATGGGAGACATGGATATTGATTATGTAAAGGATTTATAATCCCATGCAACGTAATGTTCCTTGAGCTCCTGAAGAGGGTGTTTTTTGTTCTTTACTAGAATAGGAAATCTGTTTGCTTCTCGAGACTAAAAGGGATCACTCCACTAGATCAAACTAATCAACCACAATGGAAGACTAACAACATGCCCAAAATAGTGATGGTGTTCACTCCAAGAATTTAACCATGTGCTCCACAAGATAATACCATAGGAATATGTGCAACAAAGTCCACATAGATATTATAACCTCCTCAAAAAAGTGAGGTGACCCCAATAAACATGTTGAACATGGATCCATGTGCATTAGCATTCATGTAAACACTCTTCAAATCCTCAAAATAGGTAGGAACCCATAATAAGTGTCATACAAGGTGGAACATTTCCCTCTGTATGTGTATGCAGGTTCCCCACACGTGTGTTCAACCAAACTCATGAGCACAATAATTGGTGCGAACCCTCATAAAATAATCATAAAATAACCTTGGGAAAAAGGTGAAACCATGTGCCCAAAATCACCAAATATTCTCAATAACATGGGATCATTAATAATATTATCCTCCAAAGGTTGAACTCCCTAGGTAGATGTGCAAGGTAACTATTCCTCCATTAAGAAATGTAAAACTCCAATATTACCTATGAAAACCTCTAGTTGATGGGCATTCCTTCAATTAATGTTCGAGGGGTCAATCAATGTATAGAATGGGTGCAATACCTTCATCCATCAAATGCAATCTACAAGACTCCACATATCAAATGAATGTGCCTCAAGGTTACCATCTATGAACCAATATGCATCAAAGAATAACAAAATATGCCCCAAAGCAGCATCCTCCAAAATAAACTTGATTGAGCAAGGTCTTCAACTTGGAAAAATATATATGTTATATAAGGGGGAACATCCAAAAAATGACCATAAAAGTAGGTCGATGGGGCTAAGATTGTACATCCAATGCATGTACAAAGTGGGACTGTGAAAGCATCTCCAAGATCAATGCTAAGAGTAGAAAAATATTAATATTTAAGAACAAGCTATAAACTAGATGTTAAATGTCTAGACGACAAAATTCATGTTACAATGTGTCAAAAATGAGGACTTAACTATTATTCATACTCATCAAGTATTAAAGGATGAGGTTGGACCAATAATATATTTTAGATCGGTTGTTGAATTTAATGTGGGTCTGCTATAGATAATCCCACATCACAATTATATATTTAAGATGCGATATTTTTCTAATAAAAAAATCTCTATTTTGTTAATTTAGCCCATCATTTACTACAATAAGGATGCACAAGATTAATTCCATGTACTAAGTTGCATCAAATGTTTGGTTGTGGTTGTGGTATGTTGTTGGTGCAAAATAGAAACTAAGTTCTTGCGTAGGGGCCAACAAATCACACTGGCGTAGTCTAGTGTGCTAGCATTTTCAATCACCCAAAGGAGAATGTCTCACCCAAAGAAAAGTGGCCAAGACCTATGTAAAATGAGGAAGGTTAACTATAGGGATAAACTAGTGAGGGTTCATATATGTCATATTACAGTATGTTTCTTATCTATCATATTACACATGTTTCTTATCTGTCATATCGTAGCATGATTATGTCAAACACACTTAATTATATAAAACCAGAGATACGAAACAGATATTAAATAATGAACTGAACACATTAGACATTATTACACAAAAAAATGAGGAGCCCAATAATATTCATTTACATTAATCAATAAGTCTCTATTACATTACATCTTTACGGATTTACAGCCTCAATCTGTTATCCGTGGAATGACCCATCGCGGAATTACATACATCAGCAATACCCATATCTCGATTACATTACCCAAGACCCAAACTTAGACAAAGACTCATATCTATTGTTGCTCTCTATGTCTTATTCATATTCCACTAACTCTACTCTCTTCTCATCTTTCCCTTCTTCTCCACTTGCCTTGTGTTCTTTAAATAGTTACAGGAGGGGACCTAAAATAGTTTTGGTTGTCGGATGTTTCTGCAACTTCCACCTCAAACACATTATACAACTTGATGAGAACTTTATACTCAAAACGGGAACTCTAGCCATAAAAACTCATATTTTATCATCAAAAACACCCAAATCAACCCTTGAATCAAATATTGTTGCTACTGATAGAAACCTTTTTTCTTTTTCGGGGTTAAAATTACAATTTTTTACAAGTTTTATTAAAACTTGATCGTTGCCATTGAAATCAAAACCATAAATCGACCCCCAAATCAAGAAGGGGTGTTATTAATAGCACCCTATTTTTCTCCCGAGGTTAAAATTACATATCATTTGAGACCCTAGCCTTAACAACCGATAAGGATGCATTCAAAACCCTAAAATAAACTCCAAATTGAAAACTGATGCTACCATGGCACCCCCATTTTTTCTCAATGATGAAATTACAACCTTTTTGAACCTATGACCTTAAAAATGGGCGATAACGTAACAAAAATGTCAAAATTGACCACTGAAATCAAAAAGGGTGCTACCAATAACAACCCTTTCTTTTATGGAGTTAAAATTACAGGCATTTTAACACCATGTTATAAAAAATATATTGAAATTAAAATTAAAAAAATACAATTTAAAAACACTAAAAAAGACAAATTTAAATTATATATATATAATGTATATATATATATATATTAGAAATAATAATTTAAAAATTCAAAAATATCGCAAATTTAAATAAGAAAAAAACAATATCCATTAAAAAATAAACCACGTTTAATAAAAAATGAAATTCTTGAAAGAATAAAATTAAAATGGTGAAGAATATAAAAACAATAAAGTAGAAAACATTAACCTTTTAAATGTTTAAAATATATTAAAAATTAAACAAAATTTTAAAAATAAAAACTTAAGAAATAGAGAATATAAATAAAATTAAAAAGAATTTAAAAAGTAAAAATTAAATAAATATTAAAATTAAAAATTAAAATATATATATAGCATACCTTACCTCACATTAAAATTAAAATAGTTTAAAAAATAAAAATATTAAAAAATACATAACATAACATGCCTTACCTTATGTGTAAAAGGGGTGGGCAGGGTGTGTTAAGGGAGGACTCGAATCGAATCCTCCCTTAACACACCCTCCCCCAACCCCCATTTTTTTGTAATTTCATAATCTATTAAAATACTAAAAAAAAATTGTAAAAAGGAGAAAATGCCAACGGAAAACCATAGATAAGCCTAACTGTCAGCTGCAAGCAGTAGTCCTACCTTTATATCTAAAGAAGGAAACGGTTCTATCAGAAGGACCTACTTCCAAACACTTAGGCAAGGAAAGTTTTAGCAGATATCCCCACATGCCGAGGAATATGGCCACCATTAACCAAAATAAAATACTAGAGTTCTCTGACTTGGAAAATCAGAACATATTAACTTTAATTACCGTTAGAGAGAATGATGAGATTAGAACATATTAACTTTAATCATCGTTAGAGAGAATGATAAGAGGAGTGACCAAAAGATCATCACTTTGACTGGGGTTCTGGACACCGGAAGGCTCACCACATTCCACCTTTGGAAGCTAGAAACCGGTCGGTTTTCCAGAGGGGAGTTTGGAGAAATTATGAGCCCCATCAAAATTTGCAGAGACGTAGCAGAATGATTTCCTTATTAGATGTCTTTGGCCACTCCCACAAGTCAAGGAAATTCGAGCAAACAAAAAAAATTAATTTTATTCTTTCATATAATATTTTAAATTTTAATGGATTTTGCTTTTTCTTTAAGTTCAATATGTAATTTTATCCCTGAAAAAAAATGGGGTTGTTGTCGGTACCACCTCTTTTCAATTCAGGGTCAAATTATGGTTTTCATTGCAATGGAATTAAACAAGCTTTAAAAAAATTTAACAAATTGTCATTTTTTCAAAAAAAAATGTTTCTATCAGTAGCAGCAATTTTCGATTTGGAGTAAAAATAGCCACTAAATACAACTATAAAAAAACAAGAACTGTAGAGAGATCTTGTCAAATTGTATAATGTATTCTTGTAACTCGCACTATCTTTCACAATTATGGGCCTTTCCAAAATGAAGAATCCAACAGTCCCTGGCCACAAGCATTGACTCACACTTGATTCAACTCAACTGCATTCCTGAATCTTGTGCATCTTCTAGGACCAACTCTTCAAATGAAGGATCCAATTCTGGGACTTCTATGATTGCATGACTTTAGAGGAATTCAAATTCTTCTAGCTTTGTCTCCATTTTCCCATCAAAATGTTTGTCCCAGCTATGAAATCCTGAGCCTTCGTTTTGTCCAGTGTGGCGGGTTTTTGGTTCTGCAATTACTTCCACTCGATGTTAGCAAACTATTCTATTTTTTGTAATTCAATGTATGTGGATCGTGCGGTAGACTTGAGTTCCCGTAGAGTCTTCTTTGAAGCGAGTACCTACTCATGGAGGTGATCCATTCATCATCCATCCATTGGAACTCCTGATACTTGTGCTCTTCCATTGGGCACTACTTTCTAGCTAAGATTCCAACTCAATCATTAAGTGTAGAGAAAATTAATTGGCTCTTTTGTGTTGTCTGTTGCAAGTGACTTCAAAGGGAAAAATATTGTACTTATAACTTGAGCCATCAATGGTACCTGTTGTTGGTCTCCCTAGCTTCATATCATGAGGACTTCTTGTTGTAAGTTTGCATGCTTTGTTTCTAACTGTTGCCATGATGTACAAAGAAGATGAAAACTTTCTTGTAGCACTGCTACTGAAATTTCCTTTGAGGTGTTTGATAAATACTGACAGAATTTTGGCCACATTGCGTTCATTTTATTTCAGAGGGTGGTGATTGTGTTTTTTGTTCCATCTCGAGCTTGGTGTTCCTATTTCTTAGCCTCGAGTGCATATGCCAATTGAATTCGAATGACTTGATATTCATATTGGAGAGTGTGGTGCATATGCCAATTGATATTCCTTTCTTCTCAATTGCGAACAAAGATTGAGGAAATATATATGCAGCACCTTTTTGTGTTGTAGTTGTGATGTCGAGTTGGATGCGAACTTCTTTGTGAAAGAAAGGGGACCACAAACACAAAGGAAGTGTCATTGAGAGCTACGTTAACGGCATCTCAGTGAGTCTTCCATGGGGAAAAGTGTAATGCTACAATTGGCCTATCTATAGGAGTCGTCGATTCCCATCCATTTGGTGGATTCCAACATCGCATTGTCCATGCTACCAACAAACAGCCAAAAATAAAATATCCCCCAAAGTTGTGCATGCCTGAAATAATTCATCCATCAAATATTTGCACCAATTTAATTATACACAAACACAAAATTCAGCAACAGATATCATATCCAAGGTGCATTCCCCCTTAGTAAACTTATGCATCACTCATCTATCAACTATCTGGAATGCAGTTTTGATCTGTGGGCTATTAATGTCGGCAATTACAACACCCTTCCCTCCTCACTTGGTGCCATATCGGTCATACAATATCGGTTTTGTTCGATTTCTTCATCTCTTGTGATCACCCTGAAATGTTGTAGCTACATCTTCATCGATCATCATGGATAATCCTCTCAAATGGTGAATGTCATCGACATGAATCAGGTATTCTTGTTCTATCCATAAACAATGCGCATGTACTTTGCTCATCAAATACCGTGTACATTTGAGTATTTATCATGTGGTTCCAAACGCTAGAAGTTCCTTTAGATTCATTAAGGTAGAGTCCTTAACGGGAGAAAAATATGGCTTCCAAATAGGTTCAATGTATTTGTTTTCAGATGATATAAAGTCCATGTAGAAGTTGGGGCACAAGTCGGGGTACATATCATCATTAGAAAAATCATAATTGACCAGCCTTGTCTAGTCTACTTCCCTTATAAATCACCAAGAGCTTCAATTCGAGGATCAATAGGATCAGCAACAAGCAGCTCTTTTTGCTTGCCCTTCATACTTACTATCAGATTCCCTTGTTATTATCTTTCTAGTGGTTTTTTATTGGCATTGATACACAAACTTGAATGAGGTTTGACAAATAGCTCATCTTGGATTCTTCTTAGTTGAGGATGGAGGCTCCAGATATAAAATCCTTCAATTCTTCAATATTTGCAGTGATAGGTGTGCTAGGCATAGTCAATTTTAATCTACAAATTAAAAAGCGGGGAAGGATACGGAAGGGCATCTATGACAAAAGTTAGTGGAGGTTTGAAATGATCATTCATTAAATACAAATATCGGGATGACGATTTCACATGGGCTAGACTTTATATGGTCTAATGAGGCTATACTGACTCTTAATGACAAAAATATAGGGTTGGTTGTTGTGACATAACAATGGAACCAAAATAATTGAAGGCGTCGGGTCTCTAATCAACATGGTTTGAACTAACTAACTCATGCGTTAGGAAAAACAAAAATACAAGTGACTAAGACAAATAGCTAGATTGTTGCAACAAAAAATGGTGAAGATAACTCCTACATTAATTCAAACCCTGTGATAGGAGTTCCATATTTTGGAATTACTGAGTGGAGATGTAGGGTTTCAAGTGTGTTGCATTACCCAATCTTGTTTGATAATGTCATCGAGTTGCGCTAGTTTAACAAATATTGAATCTTTGATATATGCAATTGTAGCCAGGGTTTTCACCATAGCTTGTGCAAATGAGCACCTACTAAGGAGAAGGGCCTCCTTAATAGCAGTTCAGTAAAACAGTAAAACTTGACAGTAAAACAAGGTAAAATCTAAGCTAACATGTGCATCAACAAAAAGTAAAAAGACAATAATATAATGGGAATTTTTCTTTTCTATTAAAAATGAGAACAAAGTTACATTTACCTCAAATGTTGAAATTGGTGGAGCTCTTGCAGTAGTCCAGGAGAGCTGCTTCCATGCTCCAATGGGTTCCTTCTCCTTCTCCGAGATGTTTGGATAATGGGCCAAAAGGGGCACTCAAATGGGAAGCTAGCTCAAATGGTAAGCTAGGGTTTCAAGAGTGATTTTGGCAGAGTGAGGATAGGATAGATTGTGGATATGAAATGGGGAGCCTCCATTACCTATTTATAGGTTTTTAGTGGTGGAGTATTGACCTATGGTTTTTGGCACCATATGGTTTAGGTCAATGGTTTAGGGTTTTTGCTTCCTTTTTCCTTTTTTTTTTCCTCTTTTTTATATTTTTATTCCCTTTTATTTGATTTTTGGGAATTTAGGGCCATTTTAGAGGGGTTTTGCTATCTTTGGAGGAAATTTAAATTATTTTTTTTGGGGGGGAAGGGGTTTTTTGGCCTTTTGGTGGCTTTTTAATGTTTTTTTGAGGTTTTGGAGGCAAAGATGGTGGGAAAAATAGACAAATGAGTCATGTGGTGAGGGAGATGAGGTAATGAGCACTTTTTAGGTGTTAATAGCAATAATGAAGGGTCCCAACTAATGCATCTTAATTTTTCCTAGATTCTTAAAGAACTTGTTGTCATAGAGTAAGACTTGGTCACCTTGGGTGAAATGTTTTCCCTTTATGTGGCAATCATCCTAGGCTTTATGTCGTTCTTTTTCCACTATTACATGATAATTGGATAAGAAGTGGGATTCTTCTAATTCCATCAATTATGTAATTCATTCCGCAGTTAAATCTTCTTCATTCATATTTGTTATGTGTGCAATGTATAGATTGGGAACCACGAATTCTACTAAAACTACTGCTCTTCTACCATAAACCAACTGAAATATCTAATCTTCTTATGAATCTTCTTTGTGGTGGCCATGTATGCTTATAATACTGTGGGAATTCTATCATCCCAATCATCCTAGTTTGTGTAGCATACCTTTGTTAGTATTGTCTCGAAAATTTTGTTGAAGGCTTCTATTGTGCCATTTTCTTGCAGGTGATACGGACTACATTTTTGGTGTTGTATCATAAATTATTTTGCGAATTCCATGACAATGTTGTTTATGAAATGCGTGCCTTGGTCACTAGTGAGACTTCTAGGACACCCAAACCAGGAGATGATAATTTCTTAAATGAATTGATTTGTTATTTCTATGGATAAATCTCAGATTAGTGTTCCTTCAATCCATTGCGTTAAGTAGTATGTTGTAATTATATAGTGGGATTTTGACTATTTCACAGGAGGATTGATTGGGCCAACAAAATAAACCACCCATTTCTCAAATATGCAAGGCATGTATCGATTGAAGTGGAATCTCATCTCATCAAGAATGCTTACCAATTTGTTGGAAAACATCATATTTTCTGGTGTAGTCCTTTGCATCCTTAAACACTGTGGGCCACCATAGCACAGCTTGGATATTCTTCCTTCTAATGGATTTTCCACGAACATGCCACAACATTGGTGTGGCATTCCCACAATATATCATGTCATTCATGATCTAATACACCTCAATGCAAAATTCCATCAGTGGCAAGTTTGTAGAGTTGTCCCGCAATCATCTAATATTCCACAACTCGTACATCTAAGTGGCGTTTTTGGGTTGCGGAATAGTCTTCTAGTGATTTTCCAGTTGTGACCAATAACACTATCTCTTCTAAGTGATTTGGAATAGATTCTAATCTAAACATTGATGCATCTGGTAGTTGATCATCAATATGTCCTTCGGCTTCCCTTGTTTCTATTGGTGACAAGTGATCAGGCCCATGGTTGTATTTCCCCAGCCTGACTATTACCTCAAAAGATAATTCTTGAAATAAAAGGGGCCATATATACATACAACCTTCTACGATAGGTTTGTTAACCAAGTATTTGAGAGAAGCATGATCTATGAAAAACTTGAAGTGTTCTCCCAGTGAGTAGTTGTAGTGGCAGAACTTTTGCAAGGCATAAATCATTGTTAATCCTTCTCTCTCTGTAGTTGTATAGTTTTGTTCAGCCTAAGATATTTTCCTACTGGTGAAGTACATAGGGTGATCATTGTCTCCTTCCCCTAGTTAAGCTAACACAACACCAAGGGAAATTCCAAATGCATCAACATGGACATGAAATTCTTTTACCAAGTAAAGAAACATCAGAATGGTGGCATTAACCATTTTTCATTGAGTATTGTAAAATATTTTTCGCAATCTGTGGTCCAATAGAAGGATTTTTCTTTCTTGAGTAGTTGTTCCAATGGAGCTATGATGGAAGCGTGGTTGTGGATAAATTGTTTATGGTATCATGTATGTCCCAAATTGGATCATAACTACTTCACAAATATAGGGGCTGGAAGATTCATAGTGATAGTAATATTTGTAATATCTACCATAACTATGTCTTCATAGATAATGTGTCCTAATACATTTCCAAAGGGGACACAAAAAATGCATTTCTGCAATTTCAAAGAGATTTGCATCTGGTGACAGAAATATATCATCAATTGGAGTAGCGTGACATGATATTTGAGTAGTATATAAACTATCCAATCATCTAAGTAGACCTCCAAAATTTTGTGAAGTAACTCCTTGAAAGTAGTTATCACAATCCATGAGAAAATGGAAGGTGCATTCTTCAGTCCAAACAGCATGACATTATAAGAGAATGATCCCCATTCTATTGTAAAATATGTATTCTTATCTTTATTCGCAACCCTAACCTGGTGTTATGCAAAGAATCCATCTGTAAAAGAGCATGCTTCATTTCTAGAAGCTTGATCTAATACTTCATCGTTGAAGGGTGTTGGGAATGGTTCATGGAAACAAGCAGTATTCAAGCTCCGATAATCGACAGAAACTTTAATATCTTTGGTATCCTTCATACTCTGAATCACTATGGGGATGATCCATTCTAATTCATCTACTGGGAAAATTAGACCAGAACTCGGCATTCGATCAATTTAATTTTTTACTTTCTATTTGAATCAGGGATTCAACTTGTATGGTCGATGCTTCATAGGTTTGACATTCAGTTTTAATGCAATATTAATCTCGCCAATGTCACCTTGGATTACTTTGAGTTTTGTAAATTTCTATGGAAACAAGCCTTTGTATTACTTCAGGAGGAAGGTTATCTCAGATACGGTTTTTTCAACCAAATAATCTCCTATAGGCACCATTTTTTGTTTATATTATCTTCCAATACTAACTATCTACAGTTTTAGAGGCTGTGTATATAAATCTAAGGTTTCTTCCAATTTTCTTTGTTGTACTTCTCGGGATCCCTCATATTACTTGAATTTTAGATGCTACAAGTGTTCTAAGTCATTTATATCTGAATTCTCTTGTTCTACTTTTGTGCAATAGAGAAAAGATTCCATTTTTGGGATCAAGAAATTCATACCTACCAATTCTTGGTGAGCATGAAAGATATATGAGCTTCTGACATTCCGCAATTGATCAGTGAATAGGACTACCCATATTGTTTTTAGTGCCTCTATCATCAAATCGATGGTTGCATATAACTAAAATTCTTGGAAGAACTTTTCACTTAACTTCTTCAAGCACCTAGTTTACTGATGTGTTTCTTCATGCAGGTACCAAGCCTTGGTAATGGGGCCTAACTCATGGAATAACTAGTGGACCCAAAGTTATGGATTCAATCTATCTAAATTCCATTGGTGTTTGCACTGATAAATGAGAGGAAAGGGATTCGTCTGACCCATATAAATTTTTTCAACTATGTTAGCATACTTGGAAGGTTTGAATCTAATCATCAAATTTAGTTGGGTTGTAATCCAATAAGGCATATCATCCTTGTGATTTTCCCACCACCTTGTAGGGATTCCTTTGAGAATTGTATCCATTATGTCCATTCGATATTCTTCTACAACAAAAGAGCTCATTTTCTGAATAAATCCACACAAGTCATTGATGCCATCATACAATGGAAGATCTTTCACTTTTATTCCAACCCATTGAAGTGATTTTATCATTGCGCAGTGTCAAGAAGATAGCTCATGTCATCTGATTTTCCAATCCTCCCATGCTTCTTCAGAATCTCTATCAAAGGAGAAAATACTTCTCCAGCTTATGGATCCATCTTTGGTAGGGTTCACATAGTCCTCCCTTTTTCCTTTTGTTAATGAGTACATGTTATCCAAAACATCTCTTTCCATGTTCTCATGCACTGGCTCAGTGTATGGCAATCCCTAGAGAAAATCCATAGGTTGCATAACTTTCATACCATCAAACTCAAAATTCATTGTTCAATTCTTCAATTCAATCATCCCATAGATTTTGTAGGCCCATTTTATTCCCAACAACATTGGATAGGGATAAATCCTGCCCATAATCTCCTTTATTTTGAAATTAATGAAGCTTTTCACACCCTCTAAATAAACTTCAACATTGTCCAAGCATCCAATTAGAAAAATGCGGTATTGGTTCACATTATCAACTAAATAGGGGAGTAGATAAGGGAAGGACAACCCATTTCCTCCCAAGACTTCTTTGGGAGTATATTGACATCAGATCCCAAATCTTTATTGGGCAGAGTCGCAGTGGATGGCCAAATGCTTTACAAATCTCACAGTAACCATTTGGAGAAGAGATTGGTGGATCTAGGTACATTGGATGGCATGCTGAATGAAAGGGGTTTGTTGTGGTGACTTGCACAACAGCCACATTTGGTATACCATTAAATGGTCCTCCTAGTGGGATCATCCCTCCCCTCATACTAGGAAATTCTGACACATGATGTCCTTCAATCATACATCTGGTGCACCATACTTGTGGTTAACTCGGTTTAGGTATAATTAGCTCTTGGATCCTTTCAATTAGAACTACAAAATGGATTTGTACTTGCAATTTGTACTTGTGATAAATTCATAACACTTCAAGGTGATCTCACAACCTACTACGATAGGGGAATTCTAGTTAGAGGTAATAACCCTTGGATAATCCAATCCTTGTGGTGAGTGTCATGCAAAGGAAATGAGTTTTATCCAACACATTCCTAAATCGTTGTGCATAATCCCAAGCAGATTCTCCTTGCATCTGTCAAATCTCTCTTAGTAATATGTTTCCTTGTTTTTCTGAGTTGGGATACGAAAATTCATCTAAGAAAAACTTATTTATTTGTGCTAAAGTAAGTACTAGGGCATTTGTATCTTGTCCCTCAATCAACTTCATATACCATTGTAAGGATCTTCTAGATAAAGTGGTATGAAATTCAATCGGTTTTGATGATGTAGGGATCCCTTTGGAGCTCCATATAGATTCACAGAGGAACCATTGTTGTTCCGCATCATTTTCACCTCCTCTTCCACAAAATTATGAACATTTCATTGGCGGTCATGCTTGTACTCCAGCCAATGTGGAATATGGAGATCCTACCAACATAACTTATTTAGGCTTGGGTTGAGCCACAATATGTTTGTTAATATTTTGAGAACTGCTACTACTTCCACCTACTAGTGAACTATTCTACAAACTATTTGAACTACTAATCATCTAACTATACAAGGGAAACTATAAAACAGAGTGTTCATAATGTGTTACCAAATTGTGTGAGGGCACTTGGGGGTTAGTCAAAGGTTTTTTAATTCCATTACTTCCAGTATCTCATTCTGCAGCACTGGGGGGTTCACTTTCTTGGGTGTTTTCATTTTCCACAGGTCCATATAAATTTGATTATTCTACAAGTTCATCTAGGGATAGCTCAAGTGATTGATCCATAAATCCACTACTGGTTAACTAAACCTCGTATTCCTTGTCCTTACTTATACCTTTTCCCCAACTTCCTCTTACTAGTTCATCTTGTACCTCTACTCCTCTTCCTCTTAACCATGAACTAGTAAGCTCCTCTCTCCAATTCATCTATCGTAACTCACTCCCCCTTTCCTCTTTCCTCTCTCCATTATACAACTCTCCTTCTAGTTGCACACTTCTCTTCTTCACCTTTCTCATATGTGTTTTCCACTACTATTCACATATTAACAATCTTCTTGTCAATCGCTCAACCCTAGAGTCACTGATATATCCCCCCTCCATTGCACATAGTTTCTACCTTCTGCAACATAGTGGCATCACCTCGACCATTCCCTCAGGATGCAAGGGTTTCACTCCTCCATTATAATCTAGTTCAATGGAAAAAATTTGTATTCAACCATCCAGGTCTTAATCCACAGTGGAACTTCTTTCAATAATATTTCTATTGCTCCCCTCTTAAGCTCTTCTTTAGCTTGGTATATTGATTAGTCACTCTATACTACAAATTCTACAATGTATCCGGTGAGAGTGTTCTATATCCAGAAATTGATAGGTCTAGTTAGCATAGAATCTAGTTGGTTTAGCGCTATCAAGGTCCTTTATTTGCATTGTAGAAGTCTTCTCTGTCGATTGTGATATTCTAGAGCTTCCACAAGTCTTTGTAGCCACTCAACTAGTGCTATAGGGAATTCAGCCTACAAAATTTCATATTGATTTAATGACAACCCTTAATAGAGAATGTATTGTTTGAGTCTCAATGTAACCCACCCTCATAGTTTGGCTTCTTGTATTATGAATTCTTCAAACTTCTTGTCCCACCAACCTTGAATATGGCTTGTCAACACCTACATATCCATGAATTTAATGACGTCATGTTAGAAATCAAGTCCTAGAAAAATAACCATTTGCTGGCGAAAAATAGAGATTGGGTTCTTGCACAGGGGCCAACAAAGGGAACTGTTGTAGTCTAGTGTTCTAGAATTTTCAATCCCCCGAAGGAGAAGGTATAACCCAAAGCACAGCCAAGACCTATGTAAACTGAGGAAGGTTAACTGCAGGAATAAATAGGTGAGGGTTCCTATCTATCATATCACAACATGGTTCGTATCCATCATATAATAGCATGGTTCTATCAAGCACACTTAATCATATGCAAACAAGAGATAAGAAACATATATTAAACAATGAACAGAACACGTTCTAAGACATCATTACACAGAAAAATTGATGGCCCCAATAACTTTCATTTACATTAATCGATAATTCTTTGTTACATTACATATTCACGGCTCTACAACCTCAATCTATTATCTATGGAATGACCCATCACAGAGTTACATACATCAACAATATCCATAGATCAATTACATTAACGAAAACCCAAACTTATACAAAGACTAGTATCTATTATTGCTCTCCACTTCTTCATCTTCCATTGACTATGCACTCTTATTTTCTCTCTCTTCTTCTTCGCTTACCTTGTGTTCTTCAAATAGTTGCAGGAGTGGACCCAAAACATTTGCGGTTGTTGGATGTTTTTGTAGCTTCCACCTTGTAACCCAGGCTATCTTCCACAAAATTACAGACCTTTCAAAAAATAAGAATCCAACATATGCATATGTCCAATGGCTGGACCTCGAATCCAACAATAGAGGTTTCCTTACACCACCATCCCATTAATACTCATAGAGTTTTGATAAACGTACTCACAAGTGTGATTTGTATGAATTCAATTAATTGGATATTAATAGTTAGTGATGGCATGAAAACATGTCTTATAGATACTTGTACAACTACAACATCAACATAAAAAAAATTCCATCTTATGGATAAAGAGAAATATCTAGAATAGAGGATGAGGATGGAGATGTCCAAATGGTTCCTAAAATATATAAGTATTAATTTAATAGGTGGAGGTTACACAGATGTATTTACCTATTGAACAAGAGATAATTTAATAGGTATACAACACTAATTTGATAGGTGAATGTTACAAGGTTGTATTACTTATTCAACAAGGGTGAATCCATGAAGATGGGTAACACTTTTTTGGCCAAAAGTGACAATGAAAATTTAATATTTTACTCATTTATTAAATCAAATCCCTCAAAACTCATATATGCCTTTTGAATTTTGACATGCAACAAAAAAGCAAATTGCAAGGAATTATGTTGTCTTTCCAATTATATTTTTTTAAATAATAATATCATTTAATATGTCAAAAAAACATTTAATGAAAGTTTGTTCTTGTAAATTTCATGAAAAGTTAACAAGTGGTTGTGTGCATGTAAAATCATTAATGTTTAATTTTTGAAAATATATATATATATGTGAACATAATATACATAGAATGTACTGGGCTGCACATTTTTTTAATTCATTTTGGAAAATTATATTTTTTATTAATTTTCGAAACTAACAATTGAAATTTTTAATTGCATTTTGAAAACATGTGTGTGCACGTAAACTTTTTTTAACTGCTTAGAAAAATTGAAAAAATAAAAATACCTTTTTGAAGAGGACCTGTCCATGTGGGGCATATATATTTTTTGAAAAAAATTGGTTGTTTACTTTTAATGTTGTTCATTTTTCTTTGAGCTACTTCGAAGTTGTGGGAATAGTTTTTAAGTGTATGTTTGGAAGCAACATTAAAAATAAATATCATATGAACTCAAAAACCCATAAATTATATACCTGTGGATAGACGATTTGTTGACAAATCCACCGACATGAATTCCGCCACCTAAGGTGCATCCCACTATAGGGTTTAGGCCTGGAAAATAGGCTAGTAAAATTAAATCTGTAGGAAAGGAGGATAAAGTCCTGTTTTTAAATCCCTCAATCAAGCAATTAGCTTGACCGAGGTTTTAAAAACCCTCGATTGAGGTTTTGAGTGCATTTTTAAATACCACAATCGAGGGCTTAACCGCGGTTAAGCTAAAATCTCAATCAAGCTATTGTCCATCACCTTTTAAATGGTTTATGGTTTTCGATTTAGTGTTTATGGTTGCATGTTAAATAGTTTATGGTTTTCGATTTAGGGTCTATGGTTACCAGTTAAAGAGTTTAGGGTTGTTGGTTTATGGTTTTCATTGAACTTAACAAATTCTAATTAATTTTTTTGAATTTTGTGTTTTTAATTGAGAAAGATTACATTGTAGTTACTAAAAAAAAATTTTAAAATGAAATTGGAAAAAAATATACTTAATATTTAGTAAACAAATAATGAAATTACATTGTTGTTACTAAAAAATTAAAAAAATATATTGAATTGATAAAAACAAATATTGAAAATTACTAAAAATACAAAAATGATGAAATTTAACTAAATTGCTATTTGGATTTTTTATTTTAGGTGGCCAACCTCTTGGTGTGGAGTCCATTCGTCAATGGTAGTAGGAGGTGGGCAGGTCGATGGTTGGTTGGGAACTGGGTCGTAGCTTGTTCCTGGGTGCAAACAATTAGTTGAGGTCCCTTAGCAGTCTACGCAAATGGAATAACAAACCACAGGCTATCTTTTTGTTTTTTTTTTAATTGTTAGAGGAGCTCAATTGAGATCTATAACTCAATCAAGCTTTCAAAAAAATCTCGATCAAGCACTTGGTTAATCCCTTAATCAAGCTTTCAAAAGCTTAATAGAGTGCTTAACAAAATCTCGATCAAGATCATTTTTTATTCATTTTGTGCCTTCCTCTTGCCAAAAAGTGTTACCCATCTTAATGGGAACATCCACAAGCATTGATTTAATAGGTATACCTTACAGGTTTGCATTTAAGTATTGAATTCAAAGTTTTAAGCTTGACATGTAAGTCCAATACCATTAAAAATTACTTTTTTATTTAATAATTCCGTTCATCTTCATAACAGGTCAGTTTATATGGGTGCGATAAAGAACTAATCCCAATGCCATGATATGACATCGTACATGTGGCTTCTCATTAAAATACCCACTTGTGTGAGGTCATAATGCATGTTTAAGGGATACATCTACCAGCTTTTTTCTAGCATCATTGTTTGGTTTGGAAAGTTTTCCCCGCTTGAGCCAATGATTTCCTCCAGGTTTGTTCATGCTCCATATCTTACATCCATTATCCTTGCTTTTATGGTGCCTTCATACCCATCTGGGTCTCATTCCACGGTTGATTTTGGGCGGTGGAGGCATTTGTTTAAGCTTCGTAATCACCTATGTTGGGTCAAGTTTCTCCCCATTCATCCATCTCTCCAGCTTTCTCTTTGGATCTCCTTGCACTAATTGTTTGACCTTGGCCTAAAACTACCATGTATCTACTCAATCTGTTTTTTTCCTTGTAGTCACTCGATCATGGTATACTCCAAGTGAATATATTGAAAAACTTATTCATGCCCTCATCATTCTCATATGCCTCATGATCTGTGTGAAACAAAAAAGGCTTGTCCCTATTATGTTGTCTTGTCTACTCAAATGCTCAAAATTGGATTCAAAACCTACAATCCAAGCCCAAAGAATCTATTTTCTTAGATAGGTAGTTTGGTTGATGATGCAAGATCTATTTGCACCAAGGACACCTGGTATATGAAAACCGTCATATTTTTCTAGTACACCAGGACCCTTTTGGGCCAAAACATTACTAACAATGTTGGAATTTACCCTCATGATAAGTCTCAAGGTATTTCTCTAGAAGCTTGGATGGAGCATTTGGAAGGTTGGATGCAACATTGTACCCAAGCCTAGATGGAATCAGATGCTCATTTAAGTGTGAAGCTCGATGCCTTGGCTCGTGAATTGATGGGAAAATACTTCATCCAGTTTTTGCAGCAAGCCTCGACTCCTCATATGGTTTTTTGTCAGCAACCCCATCATCTGAGTTCAATTACTATAGAAATACCTTAACCTCCAACTGTAGGTGCTCATTGTTCCAATTCTTATCCATTTTTTAATACTATGAATGGTTAATTTTGCTTAGGGTTTCTCTTTATCGATTTTTGTTTTGAATTGGGAAGTTTATTTTAGTCCTAGTTTTGCTTACAGGGTCATAACCCCCAACCTGTAGGGTATATTTGACTTCTAAAGCGGACTCTTAGCTTATATATGTTCAGACGATTATACTTTTAGGGTCAAAGGATCTCTCTATCGGCTCTATCAGTACTTAGGTCTCAAATCAATCTCTTGGCTATGAATTCTCTACGGTTTTTCCTTTTTTGGTTTTAATAGAATCAAACTTATAAAAAAAAATTGGTCGGCTTAGATAATCTTCATCTATGTTTTATTTGAAAACAATTTATTTTCCTTTAAAAACATAATCTCTATAGATAAATTCTAACGATTGAGATTGATGTCATACCTTTCATGCTTCAAAGGATTCCTAAACATTCCTAGCAACACCTAGAAGCACAACCACAACTAACTGGAATGAAAAGATTGAACTAGTCAACTTGTCAATCATTGCATCTAAAATGCTAAGTTTGGGTTCTGGTATACCTCTAGTCATGCTCGATTTTGTTGTATTCCCTATAAAGGGAGATCAATAAATTAGACTGGATAATTGATCTCAGCACTCCAACTCTAGAGAAATTAAATCTATTTAATCCATTTCAACTATAGTTTTACATGCCTAGTTCTCTTATAGCATCAGTTTCCCTGTACTCCTATCTAACATGAATGCATTAGGTGCATGTATTGAAAAACCTATGATTGGTATTGTAACACACAATGAACAAATATATGCATGATGTTACAAGAATTAAATGGTTGTCATAAATATGTAAGCGAGCTAAGGAAATCGTTGCCATAAAGAAAGGTAAACAATAAAGTAATAAGGCTTTGCATTTGTTGAAATTTTCAAAAAATTCAATCAATTACAAATATCCTTAATCATCCAATAAGGACAATGAAAACAAATGCTTAAAAGGTGCAAAAGTATCTAGATATCCCACTCCCTTTAAAACTAAGGTGCTTGGGTTGGTGGTCCTAAACAATAGTTTAGTAGTTAAGCATATGTTACATTGCTCTAGACTTACCAATGATTGCTACGTTGTTTGAATTACTTGTGATTCCATCCACAAATCCATTGGGTTTCCTCGAGAGGATTTCCTTGGGAAAAATATATATATTATATTTCTTTGTACATAACTATGAAGATATGTTTAACGTTGTCAAGTGTCTCTTTCAATCAAGACAAGTCTAAAATTGTCCAAGATAAATTATATACCTCCTGTACTTGCAATTTTTTGTTTTACAAGTTATTCCATGGGTTTCTAAGTAAGAGTTTTCAAACATACCAGTATAAACAACTACACCACATGCCCATTCTATGTTCCTAAGGTAGCAGGGTTGTAGCAAAGTGTTTTATATCATTAAGGGGCATAAATCATTCTCAAATAAAGGTGGAAACAATCTTAGGTTTGCATCAAATATTATTATTCCTTTATCAATACCTAGGCATTCAATGAAAACCTAAAAGGAAAATGAAAAAGGCACCAAATCTTAGCTTAAAAGATCCTTCATGTAGTAATTGAAACTACAATAGTAGCATATCCAAATTGAAAAGTACCTTGATTTGATGTAACAGATCTAGAGTCGGACTAGCACACGGAGGAGGTATAAATCATCTTCAAATAAGTTTCACCATCAAGTGTGGCAGTCTAAGTTCAAGTACAAAATCATGAGAGCACTTCACTAGGAAAAATCAAATCCAGTAAGCAATAGATTGAAACTAGTACAAAAAAAGACAACCCAAGAATATAAATGGTGATTAGTTCAAGAATTCTTATGCTTCTGTTATAGGAAACATTCTTGTCTATCCTTGAAATATACTATTTCTATCCACCATAAGGGTGACGAAGATAAGTTGGTGAAATTAAACTTGTCAGATAAACACAACAATTGAAATTGACCAATAACAATTAATATGATAGTCATAAATATAATATCGATGCATCGATATGATAGTCATGCATAAATAAATATGATGAGTTACACTTCATTATCTAATAACTCTATTTCATTTACAACCTACCCAAGTCACACCCCATTTTCCTAACTTCAAGTCACATGAAGCAACTTCTAGTTTTAGAGATTGATAATTTTATCAAATTAGCAACTACTATTAGAAACTACTATTTTGATCAATTTCTAAGTTTTGTCTAGTTGACAAGATAATTACATATTTGAGCACAAAGTTGAATATTGGCTTGTGGTTCAAGTTTTAGCTAATTCCGAGACCATGGATTCTTTTCTACTTTTATCAGTGCTATTTTTAGTAGGGAAATTGGACTTTGGATACCTGATGTGGTGCACAATAGCAATGTCATATTCAAGCCACTATGAGCACTTTATAATTTCAAGGACTAGTTGTGTTTTGGCATGGGAAAGAAGGTACATGGTGGTCCCACATGGGAGTACTTACTATTTTTAGACATTATTTACCTTGGGTTCTTCTTCCATACGAGTTGATTTCATGCACCCTCCTCAATGAGATTCTTTCCTCTTTCCTTGAGCCCTTGTTCATTTATATTCTAGGCCTAACCCTACTCACTCCCCTTTAAGAGCCTCTTACTATTTTGAAATGTGTTTTATTTGGCATGAGAGGTGGCTACTATTTATAATTTTGTTGACTTTAGAGGATTGCATTCCCTAGAGGAATTATCCTTGCAAGTATAAGATCCTACACTTACCAAATTATCTTAGGAGGAGGTGCACCCTACTTGAGAGGCCTAGTTACTATTTTTTATGTCTCTTTATTACCCCTCAGATTGCATGAAAATGATTTTGAGGATCGATGGCTATGATGCACCAAAAGAGTTGTAGTTTTTGGGCTCCTCAAGTAGATTTCTAAATATTCTAGTCACCATTGTATTAATTTGTCCATGGTCTTGTTGAACAATATTGTAAATGAGATAACATTCGTATCTTGTATGTAAAAGGTCTAGTATATAATGCATATATAAATCCTATCTATGACAATTCTACTAAGACAGGTGACTCATAAGTGTTTTTTTTTACTTAGATGGAATTGGATCCTTCTGGTCTAGATATTTCGAAGTTTTTTCACTTGGAAAAATCCTCCAAAGACACACATTCTTAAAATACCTACCCTAATTGATGAACTCCTTAGACCTTGGTTTATTGTATTATCATGCATCTCATATTGAGTCACCATGGGAATTTGTATAGAGTCAATTAGAGTCCCTTGGGGTTATTATCGTGATGTATTATTGTACAAATCCTTATTACTGTGTGATAGGGATAATCTATGAACAAGTATTTGGTCTATATGAAGGAACAAACTTAGGAGCTTCGACAAAGAATTACATGCTTGAAAGAGATGGGTTCCTCTTTAGCTTCAATCACTACTTCTAGAAAAACCTCCAAACCTAATGCTTCAAGGGTATTCTTCATCAATGAACCTATGAGGATAATAGAGGAGGTCTAGACCCTAGAATAACATAGCAGTGATTATTTGTTTAAAAAGTTATTTCACAATATTTAGAATTTTGTTTGGGCATGGTGAGTGGGGGTTCCACAAGCAGGTGGGTGGAACCCAATGCAAGGTCACCGATGGAGGGGCATCACTTGAAATGAGGAGATTGAAGATGAAAAACGGAGTAGGGGATTGATAGTAGGGGAAGTGGGGCCCTCAAACGCTATTAGGAACCCGTGTAAACACTTCTCTTTACTTTGTTAGAATATTGTTGTTGGACGCATATGCTTTGTAAGTCATCTTGTAGTGTTATATGTTCCATGGTATTGATCCATAGTTTGTATTATCCCATAGTATTATATGTTCTGTTATCACCCAAGTTTTTCTTGGGTTGTGGCAGGAAAAACCATGGGGTAACTGTTGCAAACCAATATATAGTGGATGGAAACTAGCTTGTCCAACCACAAGGTGGGATCTCCCTTTGGGGATTCCAGCAACAGGATGCAGCTTAAAAATGGGCTAGTATATCGGTCAAAGTGGTGACTAGACCTTCAAACAATGAATTAAAGGGTTTTTTTGGTTGGTTGGAGTTAAGAATAGGAGGACAGTTGGGCATGGAGTCAACTTTGGTGGGTTACTGTCATCAATGGCAGGTTTGGGCCGCAATTGCAGGAGCAAGAGGCAAGGTAGACATGGTTCTTTCATGTCAAAGTAATCAGCAAATGAAGGTAGAGGAAGGAGACAAGTTCGGCCACAAGGCTAGAGCATTTAAGAATGAATTCTAACCTGCAACTTCAAGAGGGAAAGGGTGGAATACCTAGTCATATGCATCTAGAGCATGTGGGCATGAATTCTAGACCATGTAATCTTGATCTTTTGGTACTGCAGAAGTAAACAATTAATGGAAATATAGAGCAAGAACACATACACAAGAAATAACAGACATCAAAAACACACATCACAGGGATCTCAAGCTCCAAAATCAGGTTTGCTCATTGAATTAAGAGGTCGAGTTTAATACAGCGTAGAGCAGTAATCTCTCTGAAACAAAAACATCCAACCTTTCAGTTTACTTGGGACCTTGACTTTATAGGCTTACAAATAGAAAAATATCCTAACTAATTCAAAACAACTCGGGCTGGTAATGATGAGGTCGTTCGAGCTGATCCACCCGATTCAACAGCCTCTGATTCTTTCATGCATGGAGGGGAAGAATCACTTGTTCTGGAAACGCACCATTGGCCCATGGAAACCACTTATTCATCTTACGAATTAGGTTTTTTTAGATTGAATGAGACAGATAATTGAAACAAGCCCCCTTCATCGTCCTCCAATGCACCATTTCTCAGTGAAAATCTCAATTTCCCGTGACTCTAACGAGCTCTGCAAAACTTTCTCGATCCGCAATTTTCTTTCTGCAACGGAGCTTCCACAATTTCCCTTCTGCAATGACCATTCCACAACGGGCCTTTCCGCAATGGTCCTTTCCGCAACCCGCAATTAGCCACGTGGCGTGCAGGGATTGGTCTTTCAGCCTCGTGATTTTATGGGTAACTATCTTTCCGCAATCTGCAATCCACAATGCGAGATGTGGGATGCGGAAGCTTACTTTTTTGTCCTTCTGAAAATGACCTTTCAGCAATGCAGGATGCGGGACGCAGAAACTCTATTTTTCACCCCTCTGGAGGATTGCTCTTTCGCAATCCGCAATTCGCAATGCAGTATGCGGGATGCAGAAACTCTGTTTTTTGCCCCTCCAGAGGATTTCTCTTTCGCAATCCACAATCCGCAATGTGGATTGTGGAATGCAGAAACTTGTCTTTTGCACTCTTTGGTAAATTGCTTCCCGCAATGCGGATGTGGACCTTAGAAATAGGCTTGTGGAATGCACTTTCGACCTTTGATCTGATGTGCTCCTTGATCTTATCCATCCAATCTTCTTTGGTTGCAGAAGAAGCTCTTATGACTAGGCTTTTTGTAGAAGGGCCCTCCTGCCTTGTATTTTCCCACTGCGGCTCGGCCATTTGACTTGGATTTGTTTGACACTTATCCAATTTTGGGTTTTCGGATTCTTTATTTGATGCAACAGGTTAATGGGTGACCTCGGGGCTTTCAGTGGGAGCTTTCCTTCCCATTCCATGGTGGAAACCATAATAAGTGTTAACAGCAGCTCCAACCGGAGATGCTATCCTCCCTGTGAGGTAGCAAGAACATGTAGACTAGTGGCCCTTATTCCTTTTCTCTTTCTTCCCCCTCCATATCACAAAACTGGAACACGACTAAATGAAAAATAAAAATGGCAATGTACAATGGGGGTCAGTCAGCAGACTTGTTCTTCACGTGAAATAATGCTTCAAAAACCACCCATTCACGGATCCTTTTCCAACTAGTTCATTATCTTCTTCCTGCAAGAAGAAAGAGTTGTTCCCATGGTAAGCGATGATTGTATAGGTCCCCCGCCAAAGGTTATCAAAATTTTGGGCCTGGTCTTCTCTTCTAGAATCCCACTTTAATACCATATCTCCCACTTGGAAATCATCTACCTTGGTCTTTCTATCAAAATTCCTCTTGAATCGGTCTCGAGCTTTCGTGGCTTCATCCTGCACCCCTTCTCTAATTTCTTGCACTTCCACTAGCTGCTTAGCTCTCCTCAACTTGGGGTTTGGATCTTCTTCTTGCTCCTGTAGAAATCTCATTACGGGCCCTCTTAGGGAAACAGGGAAAACCACCTTGTTCCATATACTAATTTGAAAGGAGAATTTCCAATGGACCTTTTGGAGTTGATCCTATCATCCCACAGGGCAAGTGTCAACTTGGTGTGCCAAGCCCTTTTATTTTCTTGCAGCAGCTTCTTGATTATCCTCACCAGGATTTTGTTAGAGGATTCTGCCAATATGTTCCCCTGCGGGTAGTAAGAAGTAGAATGGCCTAATTTGATGTGGAACATGTCACAAAATTTGACCATATTCTTGGATTTGAAGGCCTGCGCATTACCAGTGATTATCTTAACAGGACACCCAAACCTAGACATGATATTCTCCTCCGGAAACTTGATGATGACTATATATGTGGCTTCTCTAGTAGGCACTGCTTCGATCCATTTGGTGAAATAATCAGTGGCAGTCAGTATCCACCTATGCCGCCCAGACGAGTTGGGGAAAATTTCACCAATGAAGTCTAGTCCCCACTACTGGAAAGGGGCTTCCACCGATATTTGTTTCAAAGGAAATGACAAGAGTTTCTTCTTTCCTTCAAAAACTTGGAATTCATGGTAGTTGTTTATTTCCTTATAAGCATCCTTGAACATAGTAGGCCAATAGAACCCTGCCCTGAGAATTTTGTTAACAATGGCTTTCTAGTAATGATGCCCTCCACATACTCCTTTGTGGAACTCTTTTAGTGGTTCTTTGGCCTCATCTTCCACAATGCAATTCAAGAACACACCCCCAGGTTCTTTCCAATAAAGACAACCATTCAGTATGCAATACTTCGCAACCTTCATCTTGGTGGATCTAGGTTTTCTTTTTCCCATCTCAGGGAGGTGCTTGCAAGTTCTTCAAAACATATACAACATCAGAATACCAAGGAGAGGACGAGAATTTGTCTGATACCTGAGGTAGTGGATCTTGGGAAGTTTCTCCCTGTATGTGTGATAGTAGGTTCATACTCATTGAATCCCAATTTGAATCAGCCATGAGTTTGGCCAGGCCTTTTCCTTTAATAAGCTTTGTAGATTTGATCTCCAGTTCATATTCCAGCAACGTAGCTATCCACTTTTCCCTTCTACCTTCTGGATCAGGTTGTGTCAATATATATTTCACAACAACATTGGGAACATAAGCTACAACATGGGAATGTAGGACATAAACCCTGAAATCCTTTATAGTTTTGATCATGGCATAGGCTTGCTTTTCCATAATTTTTTACTTGAGCTCAGCATCTCTGAGAGCCCAGTTGAAGAAAGCTATGGGTTGCTCATCTCCTTCCTAATTTATATGTAAAAGCACACCTACTATGGAATGCTCGGAGGAAAAAGAAAACATAAGAAACTCCTTGTCAAAATCTGGGCTGATCAATACAGGTGCTTCAACAATAGCTCTCTTTATATCCTCAAATGCTTTCCTAACCTCATCAGTCCACCTAATCTGAGTATCCCGCTTAATCATGCAGGTTATGGACCTCATGATTTCTGCAATATTGGGGATAAATCTCCTTATGAATTTCATTGTGCCCTGAAAGGATTGGACCTCCTTCTTGCTCATGGGGAGCTCAATTTTATGTATGGAATCTATTCTATCTGGGTCAATTTTGCTCCCATATTTAGATATTATGTGTCCCAGCAGCTTACCCTCTTGCATGGAAAAATTAGACTTTTTAGGGTTCAAAGAGATTCGAAATTTTCTACACTTGGTGCAAATGTTTCAGATGTTCTGCATCAATTTTAGAATATATTGTGATGTCATCCATGTAGACCACCACGAATTTGTCCTTCTCTCCTGCAAAAGCTATGTCCATAGCTCTTTGGAAGGTGGCTCCTGCATTCAACATACCAAAGGGCTGCTTAGCATACATGAAGGTTCCCCAAGGTGTGGTAAAGGTTGTCTTGTTCCGATCCTCTGGCTGCACCTTGATCTGATTGTATCCTGAAAATCCATCCATCATGGACATCCTCGCTGCTCCTACAACCTTCTACAAAGTGTGGTCCATTTTGGGCAAGGGGTAGTTGTCCTTTAGGGACACCTTATTGAGATTTCTAAATTCAATACATAGTCTGATCTCACCATTATTTTTCCTTAGTGGGACTATGTTGGCTACCCACTGTGAAAACCTCAAAGAGACTATGATTTTGGCTTCATACAGCCTCTTTACCTCTTTTTCTATTAATGGGAGCAACATAGGATTCATCCTTCGTAGCTTCTGCCTGAATGGCTTCTCCCCTGTCTTGACTAGTATGCTATGTTGGATGACAGTTGTGTCATACTCCTTTAGGTATTCATAGCACCATGCGAACACATCAGAAAACTTTCTCATCAAATCCATCTAGTCCTTTTTCATATCTGGGGCCAGATACTTTGACAGTTTGACAATTCTGGGCTCTTCATTTCTCCCAATGTTACAGTCTTCTACTTCCTTCAAGTTTGGAGCCACCTTGTGATCTCTGGCCACATCATTTTCATCAAACAGTCTTTCCAGTGGGACAAACCCTTTGGGTATGTAATTGCTCTTTAGCTGCAAAATTTCTTTGCCTCCCAAAGTGGTTTCGAGCTCAGGCGGGTCTGGTTCCCATTCTTCCCCTTCACAGTCCTCTTGATCAATCTGGATATTGGAAAACTCCCCAATCATATCCAGGAACTTCTTTATCTACTAGTCATCCTAAAATATCTGCCAGTGCTTAGTGTTGTCTGGGACAGAGGGTCTATTCCTTACATTAATCATGTGAGTTCTGGTAGGGTAAGCAGGGAGCTAAAATCTGCTAGCATAACTGGATAGAGTGTCTGCCACTATATTCTACTCTCTGGGAATGAAAAATATATCGTGATCTATGAAGAAATTGTCAAACATGTCCCACACAGCATTTCTGTAAGCCTTTAGCCTGGGATGCTTAGCCTCATAATTTCCTTTCACTTGCTAGATTATCAGCTCTGCATCTCCATAGATCTTGATCTTCTTAGCTTTCATACCTTTGAGTATATTCAAGCCTAATAGCAAAGCTTCATATTCTGCCACATTGTTTGAACAGTCAAACATTAGTTTTAAAGTATGAAACCTGGCACATGCAATTCTCTCGTCTGGAGGGACGATCCATATCCCTGCTCCAGCTCCTTCTTTGTTCATATCCCCATCGAACTTCATGACCCAGTGATCCTCATTTTGGAGGGTGGCCATGGCCTTTGTTTCTAGTTATGATTTCTCATTATTGAACTCTTCCATCTGTCACCCATCATTCGCTGCACTAGATAAGCTTTCAAGGCATTGCATCGCATTTCCATCATTGGCTTCACCGTCCTGTTCAGGTAACTTAGCGACTTTCACATCTTCTCCTTCTGAACCGGGATCATAGCAGAGAATTGAGGAACCTACGTCCATGTCTATGGAAAATATGGGGTGGTTCTCAGGCTTGTCTTTGTCTCTCACCACATATGATAGCCTATGCTCCCTGTACAGTCTTCTACTTTATCCAAAGATGTGGATGGCAGTATAAGACATGTCCATTTGCATGGTTCCTTTTAAATTTGCAGTCCATGACCTGGACAACAACATCCCAAACTTAGGTGGGATATCAGCCACTACCACATCCATAATGTAACATACCCTTTTTGCTGGAAAACATTTTGTGTTAGCAAACATTATTATAAATTTTATTGTAAAGTTTAATGTTGGACAGATGTCCAAGGATGACTGTAATTTTCACAATATATTATTATTAAATAAATAAAATAGGAGACAAACACCTAAGAGGACTGTTGAAAGAGTGGTTACTAATCCACTAGGTGGAATGGAATCTAGGGTAGAAGGCAATGGACAAATCGCAGCATCATGATGCAACTAACTAGTTGTTGGTATGGGACAACTCCCTTGAAATGTGGTCATAGTGCCTTGAAAGATGGTACTGGAGCTTGAGGCTCATTTATTCCAAACTGACCACTAAAAGACCTAGGCGGTCTATATAATAGCCATCAAATATTGAACTGAGGTTCATCACTTTTCCTGACGAGGAAATTTACCTTGGGGTTTTGCTGTGTTTGCACCCAAGAGATTTAATGAGGGGATATGCTATGTTGTTGATCATGTTGTGAGTCTACCAAAACCTTATTGAGTTCAGGAGGTTGACGCTGAGTGGAGAAGGCATTTTATTTCAGGAGGTTGATGCTGAGTGGAGAAGGCATTTTGAGTGCCTTGCTTCTACACAGATTCCACCAACTTATTGGATCAGTAATTAGGCTCGGCGGTTCACTAGAAGCCAGCAGTTGAGCTGCTTCTTCTGAAGCAGGTTGGGAGGAACAGGTCTCCTTGGGTGTTTTTCGGCCCTATCATCATCTACAGGTTCTATTTGTTTATCTGTTGTTAGTAGTAAAAATCTGTTTCTTACAATTATTTAATTTTATTTACAGAATGTGTTCTGGTTTAATTGCTTCTAATTTTAATTTCTAAATCAGTTAAAAATAAGCATAGAAATGTTGAATGAAATAAATGATCTCTATATTTTTCCCCATGCAAAAGAAATAGCATCGTACTCTAGTACATAGACATATTAAAATAGATAGGTATGATAGGCAAGATATCCAGGTGAATGAGAAGATGAAAATGATGAATTTCCTTAAGTTACTATTTACTGTAAATTTTCTATGTTTACATATATCAGTAATTATCCTTGTTATTCTGCACAATTAATTGTTCCAGAATATACAGTAATGTTTCCCTTGTTTTATTGATATTAGCTTAGTAGAAATAAATAATTTTACTTTTATTTGTTTATATAAATTATTTTTCTGTTATAGCATTTAAGAAATTATAGACAGCTTTTTAAGCAGATAGTTGCACGTTTAAAATCCAAACATATAGTAGAAATGTTAAAATTTGAGAATTAATTCACAATACTCTTGGATCTTTACTGACAGAATAACATATACAGTATATCAATGCATAACAATCACAATAAGCATGACAAGCATCACAAGAATCAAAAGCATGAGAGACAAGAGACACAGAGTTTCCGTGGGGTAAACCCTATGGTGAAAAACCCCACAACTTCCTCAGAGATAGAGAGAGCAATGGCTCAACCAAAGTACAACCAAAATACACTTGAGATAGTCTCCTAGAGCAGATGATCCTCCTCCTCACTAGTGTTCCACTTTCTGAGTGAGAGAAGTGTGTCTTTTCGAATGATCCAAATAGAGATCTCCCGATCTCTATTTATACTTAACCTATTTGCCCAGTGACCTTATGGGGCCGACTTGTCTATCTAGATACATCCACAATCTAATATATATTTTAGGGCCAACCCCACACATGGTGGTCTAATAACCCATCGGCAAGTACACATACTTGCGACACTTGTCAATCCACATGATGACACTTCCTTATATAGGAATAACACATCTCTTATAAGGGTACTGTTAAGTCAGTAATTTGTTCCTTCAAATTTTGTTTGATTTGCATTTTATTTCAAGTTATTCATTTGCTTTAATTTGATTTTTCCCTCTTTTAGGAAATTTTCTTTAGTTTTTATATGAAACTTTGGGCTTGCTTTTGAAATTTTCAAGTTTTAAACTTTAGGTTTGTTTTTTGTTAAAGGGTTTTAAAAGTCACTATATCAAACAATGGGTTCATAGACCATACTCTAAGTATAGTCATGCATAATCATTACTCTAACAACTTTAAAACTCCATGCAAAATGACAAAAAGCTGTAAAAAAGCGCCAAAACAGTGTTAAAATTATTCTTGTAGCACTGGAGCTCAAAATCACCAAAGGAGCGCTACAAGAATATCGCGACTCCAAAATTCCTCCAATTTTTTAGCAAATTTTGGCACGTTTTGGAATGATGAATGACTGGTTACATGTTTTGGAGAATTTGTTACGTGCTGATGTAGGGAACATCATGATTCCAAGTGGTTATACATTGTGAGGAAATCGTACTCATCGTGAGCCCAAATGTAATTCCTTTTGACAGGTAGCAGTGTGGTTTGAGGTAAATGTGATATGAGTTTGTCATTTATAGGCACATTCAAAGGCGAAGGACTTAGTGGAGTAACCATAACCACTAAAAAACCGGACATTGTCGCTGCTAAACAAAGGAGGGGTTTTCATAGTTACAGAGAAATTAGGGCTTGCTTGTCCTGCCAGCTGGTAGCAAATTGGAGACCCGAACACACTTGTACAGATAAATTGAACAATCAAATACCTCAAAGATTGATTTTAAAACGTCTACAGCAAGACAGTATTGAAATGCAAAAACATTATTGAGAATTCTGCTCTGTTTTTTCCCGATTTGGGTTACTGAAGTTGAATGAATACCACCAGTTGATGGAGAGGAATTTTTGAAAACAAAAAGAGGTTTTTGTTCATAAGATACCCATTTACAAAAACCTCTCTCATTTTTGCAACAGCTGTCATGGTTTGAAAGATTAAGTTTAATCTTTGCAACCTATTTTTCAGGGTTTTTAAATATTTAATATTTTCCTGTTTTAGTGTTCATCTTGCGGGGAAGATTCGGATCAATTGGAGATGAATTTTTAAAAACCAAGAGAGGTTTTTGTCCATCACGAACCTATTCACAAAAACCCCTCTCATTTTTTACACAGGTGTCATGAATTGAGAGATATGGAGGCTTCTTTGACACCTATTTTCCATAAATTCGCCATATTTGCCAGGAATCCGATTTGTTATTTTTAGTCAATTAGTTGAAAGTTAGTTAATGTAACTGCTGTGTAGTTTCAATTTCGACCTAATGAAGGAAGGATAGAACTACTTCTTTGTAATTATAAAAGAAGGACAAAGGGACAGAAGAAGGGTTCAATTTTTGGGAGCTTTCAGGAGGTCTTCAAACTCAGTTGGTTTTCAGACTTGTTCATGAGTTAAGTACAAAACTCTTGTATGCAGTTGATGATGAAATTATGAGATATATGTGACTTTTACCCTTCAGTTTTATGTGTTGGCTTCATTTTTCAGCTTGTCTAGTTGCTTAATTGATATATTCATTTACTGGTTTATGTTTATATGCTAGCAATGCTTGTCATTTATGTATGAACCTCAATACTATTTCTATTGGATCTTGTTAGATATATCATGCATCTTTATCTTATTTTGCTTATAATTCAGTAGTTATTTTGCTCATGAATACATTTCCTGTGTGTTCCCAAAGTTCACAACCAAAAACACATTACAAAAACCTTTAAACTTTGTTTTCTTTATTGAATTTTGTTTGAGATTGTGTTGGCTTGTTTCTCTGGCATTGGAAACAATTTCTGGCACAAACATCTTTGGCGCCATTGCCGAGGAACGAAGCTGAAGCATATCTTCCCTGGGATACTTATCAGTTTTACTGGTTTAAGAGGTGGACTTAAATCAGCTCTTTTTAAGGATATTTTCACCAAAAAAATTATCACAGTGGCTTCTAAAGGAATTGGAACCAGGAATAGACCTACTTCTCCATTGCAATTGGGTGTGACAGACCCTGAACAGATCTTAAAAACAGCAAGAAAACTCAGAAGGTCTCAATCTTTACCAGCCTCCAGTGATCCTGACCAGTTGGGTGTTCATTACATTCAGCTGAAACATCACCTTAGATAAAACCCACCATCCTTGAGAGCACTTTTCAATTTTTTACTAACCCTCAAACCTTTTTGAAAGCTAAGACTGCTTCTCCTGGTAAAATACCTCTCTTTCAGCTGAAAGTAGGAAAGAATCCTTTTCAAACAAGTTCCAGCCAAGCTTCTACATCTTCCAAGCCAGTCAGTACAAAAATGGCAGGCCAAAACCCACCCATGGATATGATGGACCGGATGGTTGCAGCTAGGTATGCACCATTAGTCTTACCTCAGCCTTTACATGCATTGCCTGGAGGTGATTACCAGAAGTATATGCCTAGGTTCAATGGACAGGGGGGAACCACTGCTGAGGAACATTGGGAGGCTTTCCTAAGTTATGCTGACAATCAAAACATTGAAATCAAAGATGTATGGATGAGGGTATTTGTTCAGAGCCTTGATGGGGATGTAAGGAAGTGGTTTAGAGAGTTGCCTGCCAACTCAATCACTATAATTGAAGAACTCCGTGATCTTTTCATGAGGCAATGGGGAGATACAAAGGACCACACCTACTATATAACTGAGTTTGGAGCTCTCAGAAGAAAGAAAGATGAGACTGTTGCAGATTTTTCCAAAAGGTTTAACAAAATGTATAGTAAGATTCCAGCATAAATTAAGCCTACTGAAACATCAGCTAAACTTACTTATGCAAATGCCTTTGATCACGAATTTTCTTTATTACTGAGAGAAAGAAGACCTATCACCCTGCTGAACATGCAAGATGCAGCATTGGAGGTAGAATCCAATTTGCTGGCTTCAAACAGACTTAAGAAAGAAACAGCCCAACAGCTTTATGAAAGAAAAGGAAAGAAGGAAGTTGTTTCAGCAAGTGCTGCTCCTCAGTCTGCTGAAGCCACGATAGATGAGATGGCTAAGCTGGTGAAGATTCTTACTGCAAAATTGAATAAATTAGAGCTTGAGAAGAATTCTAGCAAACCTGCTCCAGAAGCTGAACGAAATCCAAATAACCAGAATCAGTTCAGAAGGCAATTTGCTCCTAGATTTATCCCAAGAGAGCGCAGGAACAATGATATCCAGCGAGAAAGGAGAGAGAATGAGGATCAAAGAGTGCCCGCACCTCTTCAAAATAATTTAGCTGATGAAGAAGAAGTTGATGAACAGCTGCTCTTTGAAGAGACTGAGATTGATCAGGATATGAACCACTTTGGAGATGGATTGTCTACAGGTTTTGTTACTGAAGAAGATTTTCTGAATTCAAAATACTACGATGCTGACATGTTTGAAACTGAAGATGATTTAGGCTTGGAAAATACTGCTGTAACTGCTGTTGTTTATCAGAATGGACCTAAGAAGAATATAAATCTCAGATCAGGCCCAAAACAAGTGGTCCAAGCCCCGAAGAAGAAGGCAGCTGTTCCTGCTGCACCTGTTCCTGCTAAACAAATAACTGATCCTGTCATAGAGAAGAAGCAATCTGCAGAAAAATTAAAGAAGAATGCTGAGGTTGAAGAGGTAAATAAATCTGTCCAGAATTTTAGTTTGGAGAATGAACTAGGGAATTTAAAGATTCCTGTACCTTTAACTGAGTTAATAAAGAATCCATCATATAAAGAAACAGTTCTGAAAGTGATGAATATACCCAGTAATCAGCCCGTTTCAGATACAGTTAACTTGCAGGAAGAAAACCCTAGAATCTTCATTGGATCAGCTCTGGCTGAGAAGACTGAAAATGAGGCTAGTGCTTCTCCTCCTTTCTATGTAACCTTGACTGTCCACGAGAAAATGATTCACAATTGCCTGTTAGATTCAGGAGCATCCCATAACTTGATGCCAAAAGCGGTAATGGAATCCTTAGGCCTCAGTATCACCAAACCTTACCATGATTTATATGCCTTTGACTCTCGAGCTGTGAAGTGTCTAGGAGTAATAAAAGACATGGTTGTCAGCCTTGCTTAGTTGCCCATGAAAAGTGTGATAATGGATGTTGTGGTAGCTGACATCACACCAAAGTTTGGCTTGCTTCTTTCTAGGTCATGGGCTAAGAAGGTTGGGGGAACCTTACAGATGGACCTCTCTTATGCCACCATTCCTGTTTTTGGTGGAGAAAATAGAAGACTTTAAAGACACCTGCAGCTTGCTTACATAGTAACAGATGATAAAAACCCCACCAATCACCCATTATACTCTGTTGATAAAGATCTTGGTACATGCATATTACATTTCAGTGAGGAGGATAATTCTGCTGGTCTGTTACAAGTGGAAAAAGAACAACAAATAAAACACAATAGAGAGGAAGAAGATGCACTGTGGCAGTTGTACTTTGATGGATCTTCATGCAAAGAGGGTGATGGAGCTGGAGTTTTACTCATTTCCCCTGGAGGTGAAACAGTGAAACTCATGTATAAGTTGGAGTTTGTTACCACTAACAACACTGCTGAGTATGAAGCTCTGCTATTGGGATTGAAGGCTGCTAAAGATTTAGGAATTCAGCAGATTGCTGCATTTGGCGACTCTGAACTAGTTGTTCAGCAGGTGAAGAACATCTATCAAGTAAAGCAGGGTTTTCTAAAAGTATATCGGAATTAGGTATGGGATATGCTTGAAAATTATTTTATAGCATTTAATATCACTCATATTCCAAGGAATCATAATGAGACTGCAGACTCATTAGCTTTGGCTGCCACACATTTCAGAATCCCTAAGACCACTCAGCTAAGGTATCCCATAGAGGTGAGGTATAGACCATGTGTGCCTGATAATGTGAAGCACTGGAGGGTTTTTGAAGATGACATTGAAATCAAAAAAATTCTTGAGCTTACAGATGAATTTTCAAATGCTCAAATTGATCAGGAAGAGGATGAGGGGGATGAACAGTTAAATGAGTTTGCTGCAGAAGAGATAGCAGGTCATAAAATCATTGAGTTGAAGAGCAACTTCATTCCAAAAGGTCTAGTACCTTTAGAAAGAATATTTACAAAGGATGATACACCTTCAAAGCCAATGGTTCAATCTTCAGAAGACAATGTAGTGGACTGCAATATTGGTTCAGCAGAACATCCAAAGATGGTAAAAATTTCTAAATCTCTGATAGCTGAACAAAGAAATAGATATATCAAGCTTTTGAAAGAACATGTAGATGTATTTTCCTAGTCTTATCAGGAACTAAGAACTTATGATACATCAATTTTTCAGCACAAGGTCCCTTTGAATCTTAATGTTAAACCTTTCCGACAGAAGCTAAGAAGGATCAATCCAGCTTTGTTCCCTGTAATTGAAAAATAAATAAAGAAGCTGCTAGATGCAAAGATAATAGTGCCTCTCAGGTACTCTTCCTGGGTTGCTAATCTGGTTCCTGTCAGAAAAAAGAATGGGGAAATTAGATTATGTGTTGACTTCAGAAATCTGAATAGATCATCATTAAAAGACAACTATCCTCTTCCCAAGATTGAACAGGTTTTGCAGCAAGTAGTTGGAGTTCAGAGGATCTCTATGGTGGATGGTTTCTTAGGGTACAATCAGATTTCCATGCACCCTGATGACAAGGAAAAGACAGCCTTTACAACCCCCTGGGGGACATTCATGTATGACAAGATGCCTTTTGGCTTGATGAATGCTGGAGCAACCTTTCAGAGAACCATGGACATTGCATTTGTAGGAGAAAAACATAAGTTCGTGGTTATCTATCTGGATGATATTACTGTATTCTCAAAATCTGATGATGAACACTTGAAGCACTTGAGGCAAACCTTCCTAAAATGCAAAAAAATTGGCCTGTCCCTGAACCCCAAAAAGTCACATTTTGTTGTGCAAGAAGGTAAACTGCTTGGTCACTTGGTGTCTGCTGATGGTATCAGAATAGATCCTGAAAGAGTGAAAGCAATACTGAAGATTAGTTTACCTAGGATTAAAAAAGATGTTCAATCATTCATTGGCAAGATAAATTTTCTGCGGTGGTTTATTCCCAACTTTGCTGAAACCATTAAACAAATCACAGCCATGTTGAAGAAAGATTAGGAAGTAAAGTGGACTGCTGAGGCAAAGGCAGCATTTGAGAAAATCAAGGTAGCTCTTACTGAAGCACCTGTATTGGTAAGTCCTAATTTTACCAAAGAATTCCTTACTTTTTCATTTGCATCAGAAGACACAATTGCAGTTGTTTTACTTCAGAAGAATAAAGAAGGATTGGAACAGCCTATTGCTTTCTTCAGCAAAACTCTCAGAGATTCTAAGTTGAAGTACCGTATATTGGAGAAGCAAGCTTATGCTCTGGTAAAGGCTTTGAAATTTTTCAGAATTTATGTCCTGCATTCAAAAGTAATTTCTTTTGTACCTAATTCTGCTGTGAAAGATGTGTTAACTCAGCCTGATAGTGAAGGAAAGAGAGGTAGGTGGATTGCGAAGATTATGGAATATGATGTAGAGATCAGGCCTACTAAGCTTGTCAAGGGACAAGGTTTAGCCAAGCTGTTGGATGAATCAAATTGTCAGGCTCTGGGACTGCATGTCATGGCTGAAGAATCAATTCCTGAAGAAGATCAAGCACTTCTGGAAAAAGAAAAGATCATGGATTTTTATTCATCATCAACCTGGTATGCAGACATTGTTCATTTTCTGTTATTTCTGCAATGTCCTGAACATTTGGATAAGAAGGCTGCCAGATCTTTAAAACTCAAAGCTACTAAATACTGTTTAGTTGAGGATCAATTGTTCTGGAAGGACCCAGGGGGTATTTTGCTCAGGTGTTTGGACCAATCTGAAATAGGAGAGGTGATTTCAGAATCTCATGAAGGTGCCTGTGGAGGGCACAAGTATTGGAAAGCAACAGCTTACAAAATTTTACGAGCTGGATATTATTGGCCATCCTTGTTCACAGATGTTTACCAGCAGGTAAGAGCCTGCATTCCTTGTCAGAAATTTGCAAGTAAATAGAAATTATTGTCTTTGCCTTTGAAACCTATTGCAGTCAATGCCCCTTTTCAGCAGTGGGGTCTGGACTTTATTGGAGAAATAAATCCAGCATCTTCAGGACAGCATCACTGGATTCTGACTGCAACAGATTTTTTCACAAAATGGGTGGAAGCCATTCCCACAAGGAATGCTACAGACAAGGTAATCATGGAATTCATTGAAGAAAATATTTTGAGCCGGTTTGGCTATCCACGGAGATTAATAACAGATAATGCAAAGGCATTCAAATCCAAGGCAATGGTGGCCTTTTGTGAAAGAAATGGCATCATTCTGAAGCACTCAACTCCCTATTATCCTCAGGGAAATGGTCAAGCTGAATCTTCCAATAAGAATATCATTCAGAGCATCAAGAAACTGCTGAATCATAACAAAAGGTCTTGGGATTCAATGCTGAAGTATGCATTGTGGGCAGATAGGATTACAGTGAAACAGGCAATTGGGACTTCTCCATTTCAGCTAGTTTATGGTACAGAGGCAGTGTTCCCTGTTCAATTGGGGATTCCAGTGATGAAATTCCTCCAGAACTCTCAAGAGGAACCGGATGATATGCAATGAAGATTCTTTGAAATGATAGAATTAAAGCAAAGTAGAGAGAAGGTGGATGAAAAAGCACAGCTGTACAGAGCCAAGATTAAAAACAGGTTTGACAGGAACATTAAAGAAAATACTTTCATAGAAGGTGAGATGGTTCTAAGATGGGATGCAAGAAAGGAGCAAAAGGGTAAGCATGGTGAGTTTGACAATCTTTGGTTTGGCCCTTTTCTGGTATTAAAAGTTTTAGAGAACAATACTTTTATCTTGCAGTCCTTGGAAGGTGAGGAATTGTCCAGCCCTGTTAATGGGCGATTCCTCAAGCATTTTTACAGTTTATAGGAGCATTTTCACTGATCATTGTATATACCGGTGAGTGAATCATAATAAGACTCCATATCCCAATGGAAGTTTTGCAGACAAGTAGATAAGATAGCAGACAGAAGGCACTGGTCTACAGGTTCTTGAAGCCTCACAGGGAGGTCTTCATCCCGCAGCTGGAGCCAGATGTTAAGTCAGTAATTTGTTCCTTCAAATTTTGTTTGATTTGCATTTTATTTCAAGTTATTCATTTGCTTTAATTTGATTTTTCCCTCTTTTAGGAAATTTTCTTTAGTTTTTATATGAAACTTTGGGCTTGCTTTTGAAAATTTCAAGTTTTAAACTTTAGGTTTTTTTTTTGTTAAAGGGTTTTAAAAGTCACTATATCAAACAATGGGTTCATAGACCATACTCTAAGTATAGTCATGCATAATCATTACTCTAACAACTTTAAAACTCCATGCAAAATGACAAAAAGCTGTAAAAAAGCGCCAAAACAGTGTTAAAATTATTCTTGTAGCGTTGGAGCTCAAAATCACCAAAGGCGCGCTACAAGAATATCGCGACTCCAGAATTCCTCCAATTTTTTAGCAAATTTTGGCACGTTTTGGAATGATGAATGACTAGTTACATGTTTTGGAGAATTTGTTACGTGCTGATGCAGGGAACATCATGATTCCAAGTGGTTACACATTGTGAGGAAATCGTGCTCATCGTGAGCCCAAATGTAATTCCTTTTGACAGGTAGCAGCGTGGTTTGAGGTAAATGTGAGATGAGTTTGTCATTTACAGGCACATTCAAAGACGAAGGACTTAGTGGAGCAACCATAACCACTAAAAAGCCGGACATTGTCGCTGCTAAACAAAGGAGGGGTTTTCATAGTTACAGAGAAATTAGGGCTTGCTCGTCCTGCCAGCTGGTAGCAAATTGGAGACCCGAAGACACTTGTACAGATAAATTGAACAATCAAATACCTCAAAGATTGATTTTAAAACGTCTATAGCAAGATAGTATTGAAATGCAAAAACATTATTGAGAATTCTGCTCTGTTTTTTCCTGTTTTGGGTTACTGAAGTTGAATGAATACCACCAGCTGATGGAGAGGAATTTTTGAAAAAAAAAAGAGGTTTTGTTCATAAGATACCCATTTACAAAAACCTCTCTCAGTTTTTCAACAACTATCAAGGTTTGAAAGATTCAGTTTAATCTTTGCATCCTATTTTTCAGGGTTTTTAAATATTTAATATTTTCCTGTTTTAGTGTTCATCTTGCGGGGCATATTATGATCAATTGGAGATGAATTTTTACAAATCAGGAGAGGTTTTTGTCCATAATGGACCTTTTCACAAAAACCTCTCTCAGTTTTTACATAGATGTCATGAATTGAGAGATATGGAGGCTTCTTTGACACCTATTTTCCAGAAATTCGCCATATTTGCCAGGAATCCGATTTGCTATTTTTAGTCAATTAGTTGAAAGTTAGTTAATGTAACTGCTGTGTAGTTTCAATTTTGACCTAATGAAGGGAGGATAGAACTAATTCTTTTTAATTATAAAAGAAGGACAAAGGGACAGAAGAAGGGTTCGATTTTTGGGAGATTTCAGGAGGTCTTCAAACTCAGTTTTTTTTCAGACTTGTTCATGAGTTAAGTACAAAACTCTTGTATGCAGTTGATGATGAAATTATGAGATATATGTGACTTTTACCCTTCATTTTTCTGTGTTGGCTTCATTTTTCAGCTTGTCTAGTTGCTTAATTGATATATTCATTTACTGGTTTATGTTTATATGCTAGTAATGCTTGTCATTTATGTATGAACCTCAATACTGTTTCTGTTGGATCTTGTTAGATATATCATGCATCTTTATCTTCTTTTGCTTATAATTCAGTAGTTATTTTGCTGATGAATGCATTCCCTGTGTGTTCCCAAAGTTCACAACCAAAAACACATTACAGAAACCTTTAAACTTTGTTTTCTTTATTGAATTTTGTTTGAGATTGTGTTGGCTTGTTTCTCTGGACTTGGAAACAATTTCTGGCACAAACAAGTACAATAAATATATATGAAATACATAGATGAAATACATTCCAAAGTTACATATACATCAACACTCCCTCTTAACTAGGAAGGTATTTCTCGACATAGTTCTGCTAGACAAGTCTTCTTCTCGGGATCATCGTCATCGATGCATCATCATCATCATCGTCACTGCTGCTGCTATCTCAACCAATCTCTAACTCTACTCATCATAGGAAGTTCTACAGAGCCAGTCCTTTTTCATATTGGATGTAGGCCCACCACCTGCAGGTCTTCATCATCTGTGCGAACGGTCTGATAGAGGTGGCCTCTCAGAACTAATTTTATGTGCAGATACAATACCAGAAAGAGTATCCCAGGAACATTTATGTTCCTAAGCACGACCGGCAATATCTCCCAGGACTGATTACATGCATCTCCTCCACAATACCTTTAAAGAGCATCCCAGGAACATTTATGTGCCGCAGCATGACCGGCAAGATCTCTAAAGAGCATCCCAGGACTTATTACGAGCATACATCTCAACCTCTCGGATCTCCAAGACTGATTACATGTGAATAGACAAAACCTTTAAAGAGCATCCCAGGAACATTTATGTGCCGCAGCACGACCGGCAAGATCTCTAAAGAGCATCCCAGGACTAATTACGAGCACACAACTCAACCTCTCGGATCTCCAAGACTGATTACATGTCTCCGTAGTAATACCTCATCCCGGGACTGATTACGAGCACACAGCTCAACCTATCGGATATCTGAGGACTGATTACATACTACATAGCAATACCAGAAAGAGTACCCCAGGAACATTTATGTGCCGCAGCACGACCGGCAAGATCTCCTAGGACTGATTACATGCTATTTGCACAACCTGCCACATATCATCTCTGACCTCCAAGAATCAACCTGATACTCATGATCCAATGGATCATCATTGCACGAGGCATCATCCTGATTCCCATGATCATATTGATCATCATCACTTGTACCATCCTGGTACATATCATCTGGAGCAACATCCTGAAGCTCATCATCATGATCAACCTAATCATACAATGCATCCACCTAATGCACACCAAGTATCTACCTGATACATATCATCATACATGATCCACCTAATCATACAGTGTATCCACCTGATACAAATACAAATACATGATACATATCAACATACATGATCTACCTGATCATACAATGTATCCACTTGATACAGATACATGGTCCAAGCATCCAACATGATGCATATACAAATACATACAAATGATCCAACCGATCATATCCAGCATCCAACATGATGCATACATACATATAAATGATCCAACTTATCATATCCAACATCAACACGATGCGTACATACATACAAATATAAATGATCCAACTGATCATATCCAGCATCAACACGATGCGTACATACATACAAATATAAATGATCCAACTGATCATATCCAGCATCAACACGATGCGTACATACATACAAATATAAATGATCCAACTGATCATATCTAGCATCCAACATGATGCATATACAGAGCAGTAACTGGAGCATCGTCCTGATACTCATCATCCAGCGCTTACATCCACAGCCATGTGAAGGATCCTCCTTCCAACATGCTTGGGATGGCTTCATAAAATGTGTCCATCACTTCTTCCTCGAAGTGTCGTCGATCTGAAGAACACCAAGCCTCTCCCTGAAGTACTCGAACTTCACCCTGGCTAGTGGCTTCGTCAGCACATCTGCAATCTGCTCATCCGTCACAACATACAGGAGCTTCACGGCTCCTCTCTGCACCATATCCCTGATATAGTGATATTTGATCTCTATGTGTTTCGACCTGTCATGAAACACTGGGTTCTCAGACAGCTTCACACAGCTCTGGTTATTGCAGAATATACCATTAGCATCCAATGGGAGATCAAATAACTCAGATAGTAGCTTCTGTAGCCATACTGCCTCACAACTAGCTGAACAAGCTGCAACATACTCTGCCTCAGCTTTAATCAGTGCTACGCAGGACTACTTCCTGCTGAATCAAGAGATCACACCTGATCCCATATTAAAGCAGCACCCATATGTGCTCTTCCTATCTGCAGCACTGCCAGCCCAATCTGAATCAACATAACCCTGCAGGTTAAACTTTTGATTCGCTTCATACTTGAGCCCATAATCCATTGTACCCCTCAGGTACCTCAGAACATGCTTTACAGCAACCAGATGAACACTCCTCGGATCCGTCAGGAACTGGCTCAATGTGTTCACTGCAAAGCAAATATCTAGTCTCGTGTTCGTCAGGTACATCAAGGACCCAATCATCTGACGATACATAGAGACATCAACCGGCTCAGATGAAGCATCACATAGAAGCTTTAGATTCGATGAAGCTTTAGATTCAATGCCATGGGTGTGGCCATGGCCTTGCAATCCATCATCCCAAATCTCTTCAGAATATCTACTGTGTACATCCCTTGACCAAGTAAGATCCCACCTGAATTCTGCCACACCTCCATACCTAGGAAATAATGCATCATTCCCAAATCTTTCATATTGAACTCAGCAGCAAGCTTCCTATTAGTATCTGCAATCAATCTGTCATCTCCTGTTACAAATAAGTCATCCACATACAGGAGTATAATCACAGGATTCCCTTCCTCAACCTTGTAGTAGAGGTTGGAATCCGCTTTACTCTTGGTAAAGCTCAAGCTAGATAGGAAACTATCCATCCTACCATACCAAGTTCTGGGAGCTTGCTTCAAGCCATACAAGGCTTTCTTCAATTTGCACACATATGACTCCCTATGGTGTATTTCAAAACCGAATGGCTACTCCACGTATACTTCCTCTTCAACTACACCATTCAAGAAAGCAGTCTTGACATCCATCTGGTGTATTTTCCATTTCATTGTTGCAGCTAGGGCAAGTACTGTTCTGATGGAAGTATACCTGGCTACAGGTGCAAAAGTTTCTTCATAATCTACTCCCTCTTTCTGAGAGAAGCCACGAGCTACGAATCTTGCTTTGTATTTCTCTACACTGCCATCTGCAGCATGCTTGATTTTGTAGATCCATTTGGAAGTCACAACAGACTTCTCTTTAGGTCTTGGGACAACATCCCAAACATCATTCTTCATTATTGATTGGTATTCCTCAACCATGGCATCCTTCCATTCTTTCTTTTCTGCTGCTTCTTCATAACTGGAAGGTTCTTTGTTCATAATGTCACAGAGTAAAGCAACATAGCTGGTATGTGATCTGGTTCTCTTCTTTGCTCTGTGTTCTTCTTCTGAAATTCTAAATCTTTCTACATCTTGAATGAGCTCTCTAGCCCATGCAGGTTTCCTCTTGTGAGAGTTATCCTCACGGGGTGGATCTACAGGTTCTTGCGGATCTTCAAACTCACGAACAACTTCTAGAATTGCTTCAGTCGTGGTAGTGTTTTGAAATCTATTTTCCTTAGGTTCTTCATAAACTTCGATAGGTGCCTTCCTTGATTTGATGAATGCTGATTTTTCATCAAATGTTATATCCCTGATGACATCAATCTTCTTGAACCCTGGAAAGTATATTCTGTAATCCTTCAAGCTTTCACTGTAACCCACAAAGACACCCTTCTTTCCTAAAGGATCTAGTTTGGTCCTCTTTTCCTTTGGGACATGAGTGTATACTGGACAACCAAATATTCTGAGATGGCTGACTTCAGGTTTCTTACCAGAAAAGACCTCTTCTGGTGTCTTGTTGTCCAATATCTTGTGGGGTGTTTTGTTCTGCACATATACAGCTGTTCTAGCTGCTTCTTCCCATAGATGCATAGGTAGATCCCGGTCATGCAGCATTGCCCTTGTTGCTTCCATGATTTTTCTATTCTTCCTTTCTATAACTCCATTTTGTTGAGGATTATAAGGAGCATTCAACTCCCTCTTAATCCCTAAATCACTACAAAGATTCTTGAAGTCATCTGAGGTGAATTCTCCACCATTGTCAGATCTAAATGTTTTGATCTTTTTGTTAGTTTGATTCTCCATCAAGGTTTTGAATTCCTTGAACTTATCAAACACCTCATCTTTGTTTTTCAAGAAGTATACCCAAGTCTTCCTGGAGAAGTCATCAATAAATGAGACATAGTAAACATACCCACTTAGAGAACTGGATGACATAGGACCACATACATCTGAGTGGATGATTTCCAGGATATCTTTTGCCTTGCTTTCACTGCTTGGGAAATCCTTCTTAATATTCTTACCTTTTGCACATCCTTTGCAAACACCTTCATGGTTGGTCTTGATTTTAGGAAAACCCTCTACAGCCTTGCTTGCAATTGGAAGTGCCCTATAGTGCATATGAGCAAGTCTTCTATGCCAAAGTTCACTTGGCTCCATGGATTCATGCACCATGGCATGTTCAGGTTGTCCTTTTAATTTATACAAACCTCCCTCTTGCTCTCCAATCACAACTGCATTATCTATGGTCTTTCCCTTTGGCCACATTAGGACTTGGCCATCCACAAGTGCAACCCTCATACCTTTTGTATCCAATGCAGAGATGGAGAGTAAGTTCTTCTTGAGCCCAGGTACATAAAGGACTTCTTTCATCTTCAAAGATTTTCCAGAATCTAGGTTGTAGGACGCTTCACCACTTCCTTTGATGGGGTATTGGTAATCATCCCCAAGTTTCACTTTATGGGATGATTCATGTTCAGACAGATTTACAAAGGATTCTTTAAACCCAGTCATGTGTTTGGAAGCCCCACTGTCAATTAACCAATCATTACAACCATAGGAGATAGTACCTATGAGAGCAGAGATTAGAACATACTCTTCTTCACTTGATGAGTCATCATTACTATCATCACTTTCTGCCCTAGCCTTCTTCTTTGGAGGTTCATCATCTTCGGCAGCATGAGCATGGTACCTTCTTTTGTTACCCTTCTTCCTCTTGCTGGAGTTGTTGTTGTTGTGTTTGTCCCTTTTGTTCTTGGGACATTCTGAAGCAAAGTGACCCTTCTCATTAGAAATGAAACACCTTAGATCTTTCTTGTCATTGTGAAAATGATGAGAAGATTTCTTCTTGTGATGGGATGGCTCCCTCTTGAACTTGCCCTTCTTAGTGTGAGCTGTGAGAGCTTGATCTTCATTTCCCATCTTCTCTTCTCTTGCCACAAGCCTTGCTTCTTCTTGAGAACATTCCTCCCATAATCTGCTGAAGGAGATTAACTTCTTTCTGGCACAGATCCCCTGGATAAAAGAGTCCCATGACCTAGGTTGGCCATTCAAAGTAGTCATAACAATTTCACCATTCTCCACCATTTCATCTACAGCTTCAAGTTGTTCCTTGATCTGAGAGACCTTGGAGAAATAGGATTGAATGGTTTCTCCATTCGACATCTTGACCCCTTTCAATTGATTCTGCAGGGTCATCTTCCGATTTATGTTCTTTCCTTCAAATAGCTTGGTCAAAGAGTCAAACATAGCCTTGGGTGTCTTTAGAGAAGACACATGGGGTATGAGATGGTCTTTGATAGAATCAGCAATGATTCTCTTTTCCTTGACCAAGTTCTTCTTATGCAATACCTTAGCCTCTTCATCCTCTGGGATAGGGATGTTTTCTTTTATATATGAGTCCAACTCATTCTCTTCCAGTATTAACCCAATCCTATACTTCCAAGCTTGGAATTTATCAGCCCCTTCAAGCTTATCCTCAAGCTTGGTGTGGTGAGACATCTTAAAGAGTACTTCAAATGAAATAGAAAATATTTAGGTCTTACCACTTGAAATGCTGAAAACTGGATCTGGTCCCGGATTAGGGTTTGTCGGAAAAACCCTAAAAATTTTAAATGTGAATTTCAACTTTCTAAAAGGATAGAAAGATGCACCTTGATGAGCTGATCAGCCTCATGTATTCAGAATTTGAGATCAGCAAAGCTTTACCCTTCAGATTTTCCTTTTTGTCCTCCCGGGTTCACTAGGGAGAGCCTTGAATTAGGGTTTGAGTTTCCTGGAGATATACCCAGCCCAAAATCTTGATCCAAAGCTCTAAACTTCGATTTTTGCAAGGAGCTTCCAGCTATGGCTTCAGATTTCAGAAATTCTTATTTTTGTGGAAACCCTAATTTTTAGGGCCAAATCTGAAAATGCTCAGAATTGAATTCTGATTGGACAGATAGATTCTCCTTGATGAGTAAAGTCAATCTACTATATTGCTTTTCCAAAACCTGTGGAGAGAAACCCAATAAACAAGAAACTCAAGTTTCCGTCACTGCAAAATGTCTTCTTCTCAGGTTAGCTCTGATACCATGTTAAAATTTGAGCATTAATTCACAATACTCTTGGATCTTTACTGAGAGAATAACATATACAGTATATCAATGCATAACAATCACAATAAGCATGACAAGCATCACAAGAATCAAAAGCATGAGAGACAAGAGACACAGAGTTTTCGTGGGGAAAACCCTAAGGTGAAAAACCCCACAACTTCCTCAGAGATAGAGAGAGTAATGGCTCAACCAAAGTAAAACCAAAATACACTTGAGATGGTCTCCTAGAGTATATGATCCTCCTCCTCACTAGTGCGCCACTTTCTGAGTGAGAGAAGTGTGTCTTTTCGAATGATCCAAATAGAGATCTCCCGATCTCTATTTATACTTAACCTGTTTTCCCAGTGACCTTATGGGGCCGACTTGTCTATCTAGATACATCCACAATATAATATATATTTTAGGGCCGACCCCACACATGGTGGTCTAAAAACCCATCGGTAAGTACACACACTTGCGACACTTGTCAATCCACATGACGACACTTCCTTATAGAGGAATAACACTCTCTTATAAGGGTACAATAAATATATATGAATACATAGATGAAATACATTCCGAAGTTACGTATACATCAACAAGAAAAATTTTAAACCTTAATAGTACGTTTAGAACCCTCAACAAACAAAACTAGCATATTATGTTTTTATTCTATCAACAGAATCTTCTAACAATTATCATTCTGATTTTTGACCAAGAGTAATACCCTTTCAAAACAACATCCTAGAATTGTTTTATTTTTGTTAACTATTGCACTTTCCATTGAAACTTTATCAAATCATGCTATATCCCTAACAGTGTTAACGACACAGTTTATAATCTCGGCAACATACAAACCAGCTAGCCTTCACAACATTCAAAGAATGATTCTAACAGTAGTACAGGAAACATTTACAATCGCAAATATTATATCGAGCCATGCTTCCACACAAGACAAAACCCTTACACAATTTATTATATATTGAAAACGCAATTCTAGTTATAAATCATTAAACTATTCACTGACCGAAGTCTTCCACAGTTACATAACATCTATCATATGTTTTCTAGAAAAGCAAACAGTCGTTTTATTATTCACAAACTTTCATCCATCGTTTTATAAACTTAGAGGTCTGTTAAAACCTAAGCTCACTTCTACATTATCAAACAAGCTGTAGGTTATGTTCATGGGTCAAGCCCCAAACGAGGAAACCCTAACCTTAGGGAAGCTTCATAAGTTTTGAAATGTAGCAACACAGGCACAAAATTAACGAATTACATACATGATGCAAGCCTTCACAAAGACAACATCTATTCGTAGCAACAGAGTCCTCATTTTTGCACAAACTCCATATAAATTATCCATTGTTTTACATTTCAACCTTCACCGATTACAAAAAGAAAAATGATAACAGCAGAGTATCGAAACAAAAAATCATTATATTATCCAAGTCTGTGGGGAGAACATTTCCACATAAAAATTACAAAACATAATAGGCTCATGCCTTTGGGTAGAGGAATCATCCTCCCCATCTCTTTTACAGGATTACAAACCCCATCTCAATGAAGAACAAACTCCCCAAAGTAAACACAAAACCATAGGACAAGTATCTTCGCAGGCCATTACTTCCACTTAACCAGAGTGCAAGGCAACCTCCGAGGCTTACCAGTTAGTGTAGCCATAGCCGTGCCTTTAACAGTCAAGCCAGAGAAGCTTTAGAAACACGGTGCCTGCAATGACATTTTAAATCGTAGTTAAACAAAATCTTTTTTTCAAAAGAATGATTTCAATCTGAAGAAAACCATATCATCGTATAACATTCAAATATAAAAGCTACAGGAGGGGATTACGAAACACATTACCTTTCTTTGATAACTCGTAGCAGGAACACCAGCCCATTAAAATTACAACACCATGGATAGTGGATGGCTGCAAAGATTGAAGGCAACAACGCAGAGCTCATTACCAGAAGACCAACGTGAAGTCCCGAGAACTACTTTCAACTATTGCAAATATGGTCATCCCACTTCTAAAACTTAAATAGAACAGTACTGCATCGATAAGCTTCACAGTAACCCTAAACTTCAAGGAAAAACCCTCAACGGATGCTGGTTTCAAACCATCTCTAAACTAGACTCAAACTATCGAATCTCAACACGAAAACACACCAAACTGCAACTATAACAGGTATCTACTGTACAAGAAATGGAGAGCTCAGCTCTTTATCTCTCACTGGTCACTGGTTCAAAACCCTGGCCTCACAACTCGAAAACGCATAACAGAAAGACCTACAAACCCTCGGCCATGTCGGCCAGTTGCAGAGCCACAACCATCAAACAACAAGTTCACAATAAACACTACGATGGAACAAAGGTAGGGTTTAACCCATAACCAGTATTTCACTGCCAAGATCAATGGTGGAGATCACCAGGAGACTTACGAAGTATCATTACCATCTACCATATTAAATGTGATATCATTACAAATGCCACGAAGGAGCCATCTCTTAAACCTTCGCAACAATGTGTTTACACATCAGCATCAGGTTATTCATTACCAAGGTTATGGCATGTGAATAAGCTCGATATACCATCCACGATGGAAAACCACCAAACTCGACAGTTGTGTCCATTTAATGCACATGGCAGTGTTGGTGTTTGCCAACCTGTAGCATTTAACATTCACACCGTAACATTCATAACATATTACATTGTATATTGTAAGGTCAAGCTAGGTAACCCTGTCAAGGCATAAAATCTATTAAGTCAATATAGATATGCGCCATAGTTTGCACATACTTCACAATATCACATAGTTTGCACATATTCCACATACCATATAGTTTTGCATAGATTTCACCTATCGCATAATATTACAATAATTGCATATAATCTATATGTGTGCACATAATACATATTGTTTGCACGTAGATAATATGGTTTGCATATAACTCATATCATTTGCATAATAGTCAATAAGGTTCATAGGGTATAGTATCAAATAGGGTATCACAATGCACACAACTCACATTACAATAAATGTGATATATTTACAATAGTTGTTAATATTACAACAAACTCTATTTGCAAGCGTTCGATAACATTTCCATAAACATTATAAATAGACCATATTGATAATCCATTAAATAGAGTTATACATTGTGAATGGATTCTAGACATTACACACACATACATTATCATGTATTGTGTAAATGAAATAATTCAGACCAACATCATCATCACAGGATATAGACCCTAAAACAAGTTAACAAAATAGTTGTACATAGAATTTCCACAAATTACCATGGAGGAAAAAGGTAGACAATTACATACAGTCAACATGAACGGAAACCAAAATAATTCTAGGTACAACACTGCGATATGATCATTACAGACCTTCTCTGAAAAATTGATTGACTACTTGTCGCACCTTTAAAACTCTTACCTGTAAACTGTCACAAGTACGAAATCACATGCTTTAGCACGAATGCTAAGTAAGCCTCGGGGCGTCCGAAGGACACCTTCATCAATCAAACAAAAGTACATTAGTCAAAACAATTAATTCATCTTCCATAAACGACAACAATAGAAGTTTGTAACAGTACAGCTGAATAGGAATAATATCAAGACATCTTCTGAAATCTTTTAGTCAAAATTTCTTTTAGTACAAACCAGCTTGGTATTTAGTACAGCAAGCTAAACTTTTGTGCATTATTCTATTTCCACATATAGTAAATAAGCAATAGATGTCACATAGAAAAATTTTAAATTTTTGTGATTTTCCGGGATGTTACATGTGGTGTCAGAGCGCAAGTTCAAACTCTAGGCCTGATTGAGGCTCATGCATGCAAACAGAAAAATAAATCAGAAAGTTTATGTTACTAACTTTTGTAATTTAATTTTATTTTTGCACATAACAGATTGACCTTTAATTGCAGTTATGGAAATACCATAGGAATCAGCAGAGGACATATCTCCTCGTAATGAACGTATTAATCATAATAACACTGAAGGAATTTATGTTGAGTTAAACAACCAGTCTTCTAAAATTTTACGCACTATACAAGATTTAAAATCTTAGTTAAAAGCTGTTAAAGAAGAAGATGAAAGGATCCTTAAGGTACAGGAAGAGTTAGAACAGAATTTAAAAAGAAACTGTTATAGTGATGAAAGAGGCAGAAAATCAGAATTTAAGGCTGATTCTGAAATAATGTCCCACCAACATAAGCACAAGAAAACAAGAAATGATAAAAGGAACAGTTACTCATCTTCTAAATCTGATTCAAGTAATGAAGACATAAATTATGACAACAATAACAGTGAATGCTGCTCTAAAAAGAGAAAACATAAGCATCATGAACAGATTACTGGGGAATTTAAAAAGATTAAACCACCTACTTTTAATGGCGAAAGTGAGAAGGGTGAGACAGCAGAAGCTTGGCTGTCTAAAATGAAAAAGTACTTTAACATTTACAACTACTCTTCTCAATTGAAATCCAAGATGGCTATTTACAATCTGACCGGAAAGGCAGATATATGGTGGCAGGATCTTAAAAGAATCAAGAGTATAAATGAAAAAGAAGTAACTTGGACTATGTTTAAAAGTTTGTTTAAAAAGAAGTTCTTGTCGGAACAGTACTTTGAGGATAAGTCAAAGGAGTTTTACGATTTAAATTTGGGTATGATGAACATGAAAGAACTGTGCAGCAAGTTCCTTAGCTTGCTGAGGTATGTACCCTACATGGTTGAGGAGAAGCCTAAAGTGAAAAGGTTTCTTAGTTGTTTACCTTTTAATATAAAAGATCGTATTGAGTATGATAATCCTTCCACTTTGGAAAAAGCCATGAGGAATGCAAATTTTTGTTTTGACCAAAACAGAAAAAGAGAAGGAACAACTGGCTAGAAGAATAGTAAGACTAATCAGTATGACTATAAAAAGAAGAATTTTAATCAGAATGCTGGAGATTTTAAGAAAAATTTTAATAACAGAAAGTTTCCTAATAATTACCGGAATAATGCATCTCAGAACTCTACTGCTGCAAGAAATGTACCTAATAATAATAATAATCACAACAATAATAATAACAATAACAACAGGTATGCTGAGAAGAAAGGACCCATAAAGTGCTATGAATGTGGCAGACCACATAAGAGAGCAGATTTCCCACGCAACAAAAAGACAACCAACAATATTCACACTATGCAAGCAGAACCTACAGTTGGAGATATCACAAGAGAAATGCCCAGGATAAATGCAGCATTGGAGAACCGTCAAGAGGACCATCAAACATCCATGGTCGAAATTGAAGGTATGATACAAAACAAGTCTATTTCTATTTTAATAGATCCAGGTGCAAATTTAAGTTATATTTCACCTACTTTAGTAAACTGTTGCAAGCTAAAAACAGAGAAATTTGATAATGCATGGTTAGTTCAGCTTGCAATAGGAACTAAAGAAAGGTTACAGATTATGTCCAGAATTGTGAAGTATTTTTAAGTCAACTGAAAATGCAAATTAATCTGAATGTTTTACCCTTAGGGTCATATGATTTGTTGATAGGCATGGATTGGCTTGAATAGCATAGAGTTATACTGAATTGTTATGATAAATCTTTCACATGTGTAAATAATGAAGGTAATTCAGAAACAGTAAAAGGAATTCATAGGCAGATTTCTGCCTTCCAAGTAAAGAGAGCTGCCAGAAAAGATTGTAAATTGTTTGTTGTTAATGTTGTTAATGATGAATGTACATCTAAAGAAGACAAGTTAAAACTAGAGCATATTCCCATCCTTAGGGACTTTTTTTATGTATTCCCGGAAGAAATTCCAGGATGACCTCCGAAAAGAGAACTTGATTTCACCATTGAGTTAGTACCCGGTGCGGTACCAAACTGAAAGGCCCCCTATAGGATGAATATTCTGGATTTAAATGAATTAAAATCACAGTAGAAAGAATTAATAGATAAAAACTACATAAGACCCAGTGTGTCCCCTTGGGGAGCACCAATAATATTTGTTAAAAAGAAGGATGGTACCATGCGTTTGTGCATTGACTACCGACAGCTTAATAAAATGACAATTAAGAACCGGTATCCCTTATCCCGCATAGATGACCTATTTGATCAAGTACGTGGAGCAGAGATATTCACTAAAATTGACTTAAGGTCGGGTTATCATCAAGTCCGGATAAAAGACAAGGACATATTCAAAACTGCATTCAGAACACGTTATGGACACTACGAGTTCGTAGTTATGCCTTTTGGGCTAACCAATGCACCGACAGTGTTCATGTGTTTAATGAACAACGTTCTACATAAATATTTGGATAAGTTCGTAGTGGTATTCATTGATGATATTCTGGTTTACTCAAAAACTAAAGAAGAGCATGACAAACATTTAAGAATCATTTTACAAGTACTTAGAGATCATCAATTTTACGCTAAGTTCAGTAAATGTGATTTCTCTAAAGATAAAATTCAATATTTGGGTCATATAATTTATAAAGATGGTATTTCTGTGGATCCTGATAAAATAAAAGCAATTAATGAATGGCCTATCCCTAAAGATGTAACTGATGTACGGTCTTTCATGGGAATAACGGGGTATTATAGGAAGTTTATTGAAGGGTTCTCTAGAATTTCTAATCCCATCACTTCTTTGCAGAAGAAAGGGAAGAAATTCATATGGGATCAAAAGTGTCAAGACAGTTTTAATAAGTTAAAAGAATTGTTAACTACTGCACCCATCTTAAAAATTACAAATCCTAATAAGGATTTCGTTGTATGCACAGATGCATGCAACGAAGGACTTGGAGGGGTCTTAAGTCAGGAAGGTCATGCAATTGCTTTTGAGTCAAGGAAGTTAAAAATACATGAAAATAATTATGCTACGTATGATCTTGAATTGGCAGCCGTGATACATGCTTTAAAGATGTGGCACCATCACTTGATCGGAAGAAAATTCATTTTAGTGACTGATAACAAAGGCTTAAAGTATCTATTGGATCAAACAAATCTTAACACACGGCAAGCTAGGTGGTTAGCTTTCCTTAGCGAGTACGATTTTGAGATCCATCACATTAATGGAAAGGAGAATAAGGTTGTTGATGCATTGAGCAGAAATGCTAGATTGAGTTTTGTGGCAGCAATCAGTACTTTTAAAACTGATCTGGAAAATTACAAAAAAATTACATGATAAAGTGGTTGAAAAATCATCTAAAAATGTTATAACAGATTACAGTATTAATGAAAAAGGCTTCTTAACTTATAAAAATAGAATTTATGTGCCTAATTTTTCGAAGGTTAAGTTGTTGATTTTAGATGAAGTTCACAAGAATCCTTATTCAGGACATCCTGGTTATCAGAAAATGATAACTATGTTAAGAAAGGAGTATTTTTAGCCCAACATGAAGAGTGAAGTTGCTGAATATATAACTAGATGCTTTGATTGTTAGACTATTAAAGTTGAACATCAACATCCAGCTGGGCTATTGCAGCTCTTACCAATTCCAGAATGGAAATGGAAAATTATAAACATTGACTTTATTACAGGTTTGCCTAAAAATCAAAGGCAGGATGACTCAATTATGGTTGTTGTTGATAAACTTAGTTAAGCTGCTCATTTTATTCCTGTTAAAACTACTTTCAAGGCTTCTAACATTGTAGATATTTTCATGAAGCAAATTTTTCGCTTGCATGGAATTCCAAAGGTAATTATTTCATACCGAGACTCTAAGTTCACTGGTAACTTTTGGACAGCACTGTTTAAAGGATTAAATACTAAATTAAATTTCAGCACTTCTTTCCACCCACAAACTGATGGTCAAACAGAAGGAATAAATCAGATTTTGGAAAATATGTTAAGATTGTATGTTAAAGATCAGCCATCTAAGTGGGAAGATTACTTGCACTTAGCAGAATTTGCCTACAATAATAATTATCAAGCATCTGCTAAATTAAGTCCATTTGAAATTTTGTATGGAAGAAAATGTTGTACTCCAATTTCTTGGGATAATCCTATAGACAGATTGATGTTAGGACCAGATTTATTGAAAGAAATGGAGCTAACCATGAAATAGGTTCAAGGTAACTTAAAAGTTTCCCAAGATCGGCAGAAAAGCTATGCTGATTTGAAATACACAGAAAGAGAATTTCAGGTAGGAGACCATGTTTTTATAAAGGTAAATCCCAAGAAAATGTATTTGAAGCTTGGGAGCTGTGCTAAATTAGCACCAAGGTATTGTGGACCATTCGAAATCCTATCAAGGATAGGAGCTGTTGCATATCAATTGGCATTGCCATATAATTTAAAAATCCACAATGTTTTTCATGTTTCTATTTTAAAGAAGTATGTGCACGATGCTACTTATGTGTTGAATTGGAATGACATACAGGTGGAACCCGAAGGATATTTTCAGGTGGAACCGGATTGTATTCTCGACTAGAGGGAAATTATGCTTCGGAATCGCACCATAGGGCAGGTAAAGGTGCAATGGAAGCACTTTATCCCTGATGAAGCTACTTGGAAGCTGGAAAGTAATATGCGGGCAACATATCCAGTTATGTTCCATGAGGAACTTGATGATGAATAAGCAACATCGAGGACGATGTTGAGCTTAAGAGGGGGTGTTTGTAACATACTCTTTTTGTTGGAAAACATTTTGTGTTAGCAAACATTATTATAACTTTTATTGTAAAGTATAATGTTGGACAGGTGTCCAAGGATGACTGTAATTTGCACAATATATTATTATTAAATAAATAAAATAGGAGACAAACACCTAAGAGGACTGTTGAAAGAGTGGTTACTGATCCACTAGGTGGAATGGAATCTGGGGTAGAAGGCAATGGACAAGTGGCAGCATCATGATGCAACTAACTAGCTATTGGTATGGGACAACTCCCTTGAAAAGTGGTCATAGTGCCCTGAAAGATGGGACTGGAGCTTGAGGCTCATTTATTCCAAACTGACCACTAAAAGACCTAGGCAATCTATATAATAGCCATCAAATATTGAACTGGGATTCATCACTTTTCTTGACGAGAAAATTTACTTTGGGGTTTTGTTGTGTTTGCACCTAAGAGATTTGATGAGGGGATATGCTATGTTGTTGATCATGTAGTGAGTCTGCCAAACTCTTATTGAGTTCAAGAGGTTGATGCTGAGTGGAGAAGGCATTTTATTTCAGGAGGTTGATGCTGAGTGGAGAAGGCATTTTATTTCAGGAGGTTGATGCTGAGTGGAGAAGGCATTTTGAGTGCCTTGCTTCTACATAGATTCCACCCACTTATTGTATCAGTAATTAGGCTCGGAGGTTCACTAGAAGTCAGCAGTTGAGCTGCTTCTTCTGAAGCAGGTTGGGAGGAACAGGCCTCCTTGGGTGTTTTTCGGCCCTATCACCATCTACAGGTTCTATTTGTTTATCTACTATTAGTAGTAAAAATCTGTTTCTTACAATTATTTAATTTTATTTATAGAATGTGTTCTGGTTTAATTGCTTCTACTTTTAATTTCTAAATCAGTTAAAAATAAGAATAGAAATGCTGAATGAAATAAATGATCTCTGTATTTTTCCCCATGCAAAATAAATAGCATCGTACTCTAGTACAAAGACAGATTAAAATAGATAGGTATGATAGGCAAGATAGCCAAGTGAATGAGAAGATGCAAATGATGAATTTCCTTAAGTTACTGTTTACTGTAAATTTTCTATGTTTACATATATCAGTAATTATCCTTGTTATTCTGCACAATTAACTGTTCCAGAATATACAGTAATGTTTCCCTTGTTTTATTGATATTAGCTGAGTATAAATAAATCATTTTACTTTTATTTGTTTATATAAATTATTTTTCTGTTATAGCATTTAAGAAATTATGGTCAGCTTTTAAAGTAGATAGTTGCAGGTTTAAAATCCAAACATACAGTAGAAAAAGTTTAAACCTTAACAGTACGTTTACAACCCTCATCAAACAAAACTAGCATATTATGTTTTTATTCTATCAACAGAATCTTATAACAATTATCATTCTGATTTTTTACCAAGAGTAATACCCTTTCAAAACAACATCCTAGAATTGTTTTATTTTTGTTAACTGCTGCACTTTCCATTGAAACTTAATCAAATCATGCTATAACCCTAACAATGTTATCAACACAGTTTATAATCTCGGCAACATACAAACCAGCTAGCCTTCACAACATTCAAAGAATGATTCTAACAGTAGTATAGGCAACATTTACAATCGCAGATATTATATCGAGCCATGCTTCCACACAAGACAAAACCCTTACACAATTTATTATATATTGAAAACGCAGTTCTAGTTATAAATCATTAAACTATTCACTAACCGAAGTCTTCCACGGTTACATAACATCTATCATATGTCTTCTAGAAAAGCAAACAGTCGTTTTATTATTCACAAACTTTCATCCATCGTTTTGTAAACTTAGAGGTCTGCTAAAACCTAAGCTCACTTCTACATTATCAAACAAGCTGTAGGTTATGTTCATGGGTCAAGCCCCAAGCGACGAAACCCTAACCTTAGGGAAACTTCATAAGTTTTGAAATGTAGCAACACAGGCACAAACCCCATTTCTTTTACAGGATTACAAACCCCATCTCAACGAAGAACAAACTCCTCGAAGTAAACACAAAACCACACAACAAGTATCTTCGTAGGCCATTACTTCCACTTAACCAGAGTGCAAGGCAACCTCCGAGTTTTACCAGTTAGTGTATCCGTAGCCATTCCTTTAACATTCAAGCCAGAGAAGCTTTAGAAACACGGTGCCTGCAATGACATTTTAAATCGTGGTTAAACAAAATCTTTTTTTTAAAAGAATGATTTCAATCTAGAGAAAACCCTATCATCGTATAACATTCATATATAAAAGCTACAGGAGGGGATTACGAAACACATTACCTTTCTTTGATAACTCGTAGCAGGAATGCCAGCCTAGTAACATTACAATGCCATGGATAGTGGATGGTTGCAAAGATTGAAGGCAGCAACGCAGAGCTCATTACCAGAAGACCAACGTGAAGTCCCGAGAACTACTTTCAACTATTGCAAATATGGTCATCCCACTTCTAAAACTTAAATAGAATAGTACTGCATCTATAAGCTTCACAATAACCCTAAACTTCAAGGAAAAAACCTCAACAGATGTTGGTTTCAAACCATCTCTAAACCAGACTCAAACTATCGAATCTCAACATGAAAACACACCAAACTGCAACTATAACAGGTATCTACTGTACAAGAAATGGAGAGCTCGGCTCTTTATCTCTCACAGGTCACTAGTTCAAAACCCCGGCCTCACAACTCGAAAACGCATAACAGAAAGACCTACAAACCCTCGGCCATGTCGGCCAGTTGCAGAGCCACAACCATCAAACAACAAGTTCACAATAAACACTACGATGAAACAAAGGTAGGGTTTAACCCATAACCATCATTTCACTTCCAAGATCAATGGTGAAGATCACCGGGAGACTTATGAAGTATCAATACCATCTACCATATTAAAGGTGATATCATTACAAATGCCACAAAGGAGCCAGGTCTTAAACCTTCGCAACAATGTGTTTACACATCAGCATCAAGTTATTCATTACCAAGGTTATGGCACATGAACAAGCTTGATATGCCATCCACGATGGAAAACCACCAAACTTGACAGTTGTGTCCATTTAATGCACATGGCAGTGTTGGTGTTTGCCAACCTGTATCATTTAACATTCACACCGTAACATTCATAACATATTACATTGTATATTGTAAGGTGGAGCTAGGTAACCTTGTCAAGGCATAAAATCTATTAAGTCAGTATAGATATGCACCATAGTTTGCACATACTTCACAATATCACATAGTTTGCACATATCCCACATACCATATAGTTTTGCATAGATTTCACCTATCGTATAATATTACAATAATTACATATAATCTATATGTGTGCACACAATCCATATTGTTTGCACATAGATAATATGGTTTGCATATAACTCATATCATTTGCATGATAGTCAATAAGGTCCATAGGGTATAGTATCAAATAGGGTATCACAATGCACACAACTCACATTACAATAAATGTGATATATTTACAATATTTGTTAATATTACAACAAACTCTATTTGCAAGGGTTCGATAATATTTCCATAAACATTATAAATAGACCATATTGATAATCCATTAAATAGAGTTATACAGTGTGAATGGATTCTAGACATTACACACACATACATTATAATGTATTGTGTAAATGAAATAATTCAGACCAACATCACCATCGCAGGATATAGACCCTAAAACAAGTTAACAAAACAATTGTACATAGAATTTCCACAAATTACCACAGAGGAAAAAGGTAGACAATTACATACAGTCAACATGAATGGAAACCAAAATAATTCTGGGTACAACACTGCGATACGATCATTACAGACCTTCTCTCAAAAACTAATTGACTACTTGTCACACCTTTAAAACTCTTACCTGTAAACTGTCACGAGTACAAAATCACATGCTTTAGCAGGAATGCTAAGTAAGCCTCGAGGCGTCTGAAGGACCCCTTCATCAATTAAACAAAAGTACATTAGTCAAAGCAGTTAATTCATCTTCCATAAATGACAACAATAGAAGTTTGTAATAGTACAGCTGAATAGGAATAATATCAAGACATCTTCTGAAATATTTTAGTCAAAAATTCTTTTAGTACAAACCATCTTGGTATTTAGTACAGCAAGCTAAACTTTTGTGCATTATTCTATTTCCGCATACAGTAAATAAGTAATAGATGTCACGTAGAAAAAATTTAAATTTTTGTGATTTTCCGGGATGTTACACATAATCATATTCTTCTGAGGTATCTAAGTCAGCGAGACCACCATGTCTTTAATCATCCCTACACATGGAACTCTTTTGGAATCAAAGGAGAACAAATATTTATAAGGTCTGGTTATTTCTAACCCAAGATTATCCACCACTGAACTGGGCATGAGGTCATGAGAGGCTCCTAAACTAAACATGGCATTATGCAGGATATGGTCGTGTATATTGAGATTGATATAGAAAGGAGGGACATCAATTTCTAAGGCATTTTCTACATGGGGGCCAAACAGGAGGGTGGGATTTTCATCTTGTAGAATGAGAGGATCAATCTGCTTTTCTTATCCACCATTCACTACCTTTAGGATCTAGTCTTTATACTCTGAGTTTTTGACCAATTCATTCCAGGGGCTGGAGATCTTAATCTTGGATATTTCATTCTCCAAGCTGAAAGCAGTATGGACCTTCTCTGCTATCTTTGTGTCACCTTCACCTCTCCCTTCTAGACTTTTCTTTGGAGGCTCTGCCCCTTTCCCAGGAGTCTCCTTAGAGATTGCAGCCTTTGGGTCCTTTCTCCCAAGGATTTCTTTTCTTGGTGGCTGAGAAGAGGATGGATCAGCAGCAGCCTTTCCTTGGTCTACTGTTACTTTTCTACTCCTCAAATTATGCTGCCTCTCAAACTTACAGATGGCATTGTGGAACCCTCTCTGGTATTGGTCATATTCTGATTCACCAGGGGCATCATTTGATTGCAGGGAAGATCGGTCATGCTCATCTTTAGTTAGATAGAACTAGGGTTGAATCTGATCGAAGAGATGGATTTGGTCTTCATCCTGTCTACCTTCTTCCTCTTCATCTATGAAATTCTCAGCAAAAGGTGGTCTGATTGGCTGATTGTCAGGGTTCCTTGGTTCTCTAGGTCTTCCTTGTGGGGCAGGGGGTCTTCTGAGATTGTTATTTTGAACTTGGGGCTCTGGGTTTTCTCTGGCACGAGACCTGCTATCAAAGGAGATCCTATCCACCAGTCTCTCCATAGTTCTCATCATCTGTTCAAATTTGGCGTCCATGGACTGGGATGTGGAGGGATGCACTACTTCATTGCATCTCTTTTTCTCAACTTCATTCAAGTGTTTCATTTTTCCAGAGGCCATCAAATTGGCTTCTACTTCTAGTGCATCTTTCAGCATATCAGGGAGAGTGGGAGATCTCCTTTCTCTCAACATGAGAGAAAATTCATTGTCAAAACAGTTGGAAAAATGAAGCTTGGTTTCTCCAACAGGGGGTTTTATGTCCACAGGGATAGAATTATACATTCTCATGAACCTGGCTGAGAATTCTTAGATAGTCTCCACATTGGTTTTCTTTGTATGTTCATATTGAGTGAGAATCTAGAGAGGGTTTTGTGTATCCTTCCATCTGGATAGTAAAGCTTCTTCAAATATTTCATAGGTAGCTATTCCTCTATTTGGGAGGGCCTTAAACCATTTATTCACTTCCCCTGCTAGGATTTGGGAAAACAACCTCATCTTAACATCATCTTCATCCACCTCTTCTAGGTCTGTGAAGTCATTGAACTGGTCAACATGCTGTTGTGCAGAGACCCTTCCATCCCCATCAAATCTCATGAGGCGTTGGGCATAGCCCATAGGTAAGTCATTAGGATTTGGTGGGAGGGCCAAAGGAGCATATTTGGAAGCCATGGCTCTTAGGTTTTGTTTGGGAGTAGAGGGATTTTTAGTAGCAGCAGGAGTGATACTTAGGACTTGGGTACTTTGGCCAGTAGTTTTAGCAAAGGGGGACAGGCCACTAGTTTCTTCCTGGGCTTGTAAATATTCCCACCAAGCGCTTAGGCAATGGGTCTGGAATTTTCTTTGGTCAAACAGGGTTTCCCTTAGATCAGTCTCAGACCTAGATCTAAATGGGGAAGACTTAGTCCTTAAACTTGGAGGGATGAACTTTGCAACATATTCCTCTTTCTTAGGTTAAGAAGAGGACCTAGTTAATAGAGAAATACATGTTTGGCTTCTCTTTGCTTTCTTGATGACCTTCTCTAGGTCTGAAGTAACTTTTGGTAGCTCAAGATCTGGATGAATTTCGGTAGGTATTCTCCTAGGATCCAGACTTTCTTCTAGGGGTCCTCCGATTCGAAAGATGGACTTGCTACAAAAATAATGCAGCATCCTTTTAGCGTCTGACTACTGTTCTCCCTCAGTAATCAGCTCTGATCTAATACAAATCTTTTGAAGTAGGCTCAATCTCCAGTGGAATTGCCATAATGTAAGTTGGAGTCACCCCAGAAAATGATACAAACTTGAAATCTCACTCTCTGTTCATCCTCAGAGGTTTCATTTTACACCTTGAAAACCAGAGATCTTCCCCAGCGGAGCCGACAAAAATGTTATCACCCAAGATTTTCCTGTGTTGTGGCAGGAAATACCATGGGGTAACTGTTGAAAACCAATATTTAGTGGATGGAAACTAGCCTTTCCAACCATAGGGAGGGATCTCCCTTTGGGGATTCCAGCAATAGGATACTGTTAAATTTTCTGAGCTTACTTCAATCTGATCTAGGATCTTAACTGAGAGAACAACATGTACAGCATATCTACAACATATCAATCATGGAGACAATAATGCAAGCACATGAGAGACACAAAGATTTACTTGGGGAAAACCATAAAGGTGAAAAACCCCAATAACTTCCTCAGAGATAGATAGAGCAATGATACAACCAACCAAGAGAGATAGCCATAACCTAGCAGCAGATCCTCCTCCTCCATAAGTGCCCCACTCCTCCTTGAGTGCATGTGTGAGAAGTGAGTGAGCAAATAGAGTGCCTCCCGCACTCTATTTATACTTGACTTGACTTTCCTTTTTACCTAACTCATGTAGGCTCGAACTTAACCACATAACATAATGCTGACTGGGCCGACCCCCAATAGGGTGGTCTAATAACCCTTAGACCCACATGGCCGACCCCCAATAGGGTGGTCTAATAACCCTTTGACCCACATGACTTATACAGGGCCGACCCCAACAAGGTGGTCTAATAACCCATCAAGTATAAGTTACGACACTTACAATATAAATGACGACACTTCCTTATAGAGGAATAATACCATCTCTATAGGAATACAATATACATATACATGTGAAATACATTCCGAAGTTACATATACATAAACACTCCCTCTTAACTGGGAAGGTATTTCTCAGCACAGTTCTTCTAGCACAAGTCATCTTCTCTGGATCATCATCACTGGATAATCATCATCGAGTCATCATCATCGTCACTGCTGCTGCTATCTCAATCAATCTCTGTCTCTACTCGTCATAGGAAGTTCTACAGAGCCATTCCTTTTTCATACTGGATGTAGGCCCACCACCTGCAGGTCTTCGTCATCACTGGCCATACTGTGGAATCCTCAGGACTTATTACGTGCGTCACAAAACCTCGAAAGAGCATCCCAGGATGTTATGGGTACACAACTCCGACCTGTAGGATCTCCCAGGGCGCTATTACATGTGACCCCACCACAAAACCTCGGAAGAGCATCTCAGGATGTTACGGGTACACAACTCCGACCTGAAATCTCCCAGGGCACAAATTACATGTGGTCCACCACAAAACCTCGCAAGAGCATCTCAGGATGTTACGGGTACACAACTCCAACCTGAAATCTCCCAGGGCACTATTACATGTGGTCATGGCAAAACCTCGAAAGAGCATCTCAGGATATTACGGGTACACAAATCCGACCTGAAATCTCCCAGGGCCCAAATTACATGCCATAGGACAAAACCTCGCAAGAGCATCTCGGGATGTTACGGGTACACAACTCCGACCTGAGATCTCCCAAGGCACAAATTACATGTCCTCCCAGAGCAATGTCTCGAAAGAGCATCCCAGGCTGTTACGGGTACACAACTCCGACCTATAGGATCTCCCAGACATGCTCATCTGCACAACCTGATCCACGGCCACAGAGTATCAACCTGATACTCACCATACATCATCCTGATGTACTCATGATCGTCCTGATCATCATCACTGCAACATCCTGCTGCATGTCATCTGGAGCAACATCCTGAAGCTCACCATCCATGATCATCCTGATCATCATCACTGCAACGTCCTGCTGCATGTCATCTGGAGCAACATCCTGAAGCTCACCATCCATGATCATCCTGATCATCATCACTGCAACGTCCTGCTGCATGTCATCTGGAGCAACATCCTGAAGCTCATCATCCATGATCATCCTGATCATCACTGCAACATCCTGCTGCATGATCCACCTAATCATCAATGCATCCACCTGATGCATACCAAGTATCTACCTGATACATATCATCATACATGATCCTCCTGATCATACAATGTATCCACCTGATACATGATACATATCACCATACATGATCCACCTGATCATACAATGTATCCACCTGATACATATACAGATACATGGTCCAAGCATCCAACATGATGCATATACAAAATACATACACATGATCCAACTGATCATATCCAGCATCCAACATGATGCATCCATACATAAATGATCCACCTGATCATATCCAGCATCCAACATGATGCATACATACATACATAAAAATGATCCAACTGATCATATCCAGCAGAAACCAGAACATCATCCTGATGCCCATTATCCAGCGCTTACATCCACAGCCATGTGAAGGATCCTCCTTCCAACATGCTTGGAATGGCTTCAGCAAATGTGTCCATCACTTCTTCCTCGAAGTGTCCTCGATCTGAAGAACGCCAAGCCTCTCTCTGAAGTACTCGAACTTCACTCTGGCTAGTGGCTTCATCAGCACATCTGCAATCTGCTCGTCCGTCGCAACGTACAGGAGCTTCACAGCTCCTCTCTGCACCATATCCCTGATATAGTGATATTTGATCTCTATGTGTTTCGACCTGTCATGAAACACTGGGTTCTCGGACAGCTTCACACAACTCTGGTTATCACAGAAGATACCAGTAGCTTCCAGCGGGAGATCAAATAACTCAGACAGTAGCTTCCATAGCCATACTGCCTCACAACTAGCTGAACAGGCTGCAACATACTCTGCCTCAGCTGTACTCAGTGCTACACAGGACTGCTTCCTGCTAAACCAAGAGATCACACATGATCCCATACTGAAGCAACACCCAGATGTGCTCTTCCTATCTGCAGCACTGCCAGCCCAATCTGAATCAACATAACCCTGCAAGTTAAACTTTTGATTCGCCTCATATCTGAGCCCATAATCCACTGTACCCTTCAGGTACCTCAGAACATGCTTTACAGCAACCAGGTGAACACTCCTCGGATCCGTCAGGAACTGGCTCAATGTGTTCACAGCAAAGCAAATGTCTGGTCTCGTGTTCGTCAGGTACATCAAGGACCCAATCATCTGACGATACATAGAGACATCAACTGGCTCAGATGAAGCATCACATAGAAGCTTCAGTTTCGATGCCATAGGTGTGGCCATGGCCTTGCAATCCATCATCCTGAACCTCTTCAGTATTTCTACTGCATACTTCCCTTGTCCAAGGAAGATTCCTTCTGCACTCTGCCACACCTCCATGCCAAAAACAAATAGTGCATCATCCCCAAGTTCTTCATCTCGAACTCGATAGTAAGCTTCCGCTGCGTGTCGGCAATCAATCTATCTTCACCATACCAAGTTCTGCACATATATGATTTCCTATCATGTGTCTCAGAACCAAGTGGCTGCTCTGCATACACTTCTTCTTCAACTACACCATTCAAGGAAGCTGTCTTGAATCCATCTGGTGTATCTTCTATTTCATCACTTTTATATTTCTCAATGCTGCCATCTGCAACATGCTTGATCTGATAGTTCCATTTGGAAGTCATAACAAACTTCCCTTCACGTCTTGGGACTGCAACCCAAACATCATTCTTCATGATCGACGGATCATGACATTCCATTTCTTCATCCCAGATCCTGGGAACTTCAATATCTTCAATAGATATCTTTAATGCTGAACAAATGTTGTAGTTCTTCTTTTGTAGGAGATGGCATACGATCTTTCCTACACAACAAGTTAAATTGCATGATTAGAAAACATCTCATAGTTTTCAGAACAAATTCTTACACATAAAGAAATATGTCATACAGTCATGCAATTATCTTAGCCAATGCTTCAATACAACATTTATCCATATCCCATAACTTTCTAGATGCCTTCCAATCTCTACCAGAACATTGTTAAGAGTGTGCACAACTCCCAACATGTCAGCAAAGAGGTTTCATTCTAGATAAGTAGCAATGGAATGTTGTACAGTGCCATAGGCTACTTACCCATGCATATTAGTAGTATACTGTTCATTAATGTAATTATTCTAATATGCACAATACATATTCTAAGTCTAAGACCATGAGCATATACATCATTGAACAATTTTATTTAAACAAACAAATATGTAAGAAATGATAATTAAAATACTTATCTTTGTTTGTTCGTTGGGTGGACTCCCTCTGAGTCTTTGCTTCCTTACAGGAGCTGCTGGAGTCCTAATCTGAAGTAGCTTCTTCTACACCTTTCTGTTGTGGAATGTAGAGAGATGGACAACTCCCTCTGAATATCTGCATCCTTGCATAAACCACTAGAGTGTACTCCCTCTTGATCTTTGCTTCCTGGATTACCTGTTCTTGAGCTCATATTCATCCTTGGTCCCTATGCATGCTTATTAGTATCATGAATGTATTATCCTTGTGATCTCATATAAAATCATACATTCATTAGTATACTATTAAAACACAATAATCTCAAGCATGTATAGTCATGATCATTTCAAACAGAAAATAATAAGCATTAGCATTCAAGGTTTATGTAGAATTCTTAAGGTTAGTCAAATCATAAGAAACATAACATGTCTAAACCTGTAATTGCTCAAACCTATGACTCTTCAGGTTAGTTGAATCATCAATCAAGATAAGAGATATATTATGCATAAAACCTGTGATTATTCAAACCTATACCTTCATGATTCTTCTGGTTAGTCATATCATCAATTAAGGTAAGAAACATAATATGCATACAACTATGATTATTCAAACCTATGACTTCATGAATAATCATTATCAACAACAGTATAAGATCCTAACGCAAGGTAGGATTCTAGCTTGATATAGGAAAAACATACCTAGATTAGCATGCTAGCTATTTATGTCTAACATACCCATATAATGTCTTTTGTTTCTCTTCAGTGACTTGTGCTAGTAACCTGCATGTCTCATAAGTTAACCATTGTATAAACAAGTTATACATACCTCGTAAATGGATCTTGTAAGAGATCCATGACAATGGATGAATCTTTGTCCTCATGTTATCATGATCATATGTTCTTGAACCAGAACATGATTTGTCTTTCTTGGTGTACCTTTCATGTTAGTAGACAACATAAACCTCATACAACACCATAATGCATTAGTACAATCATAAGTGTCAACACCCTAACCAGTGAATATCTTCTATCATGCATTCATATTTTTGTTAAGGTTATACGACAAATCTAAAATCAAAATTGTACTAACCGTAATAACATGAAGACAAACATACCATAAACTTAATCATGGACAAATATCGAAACATACCTTGATGAGTCATACCTGTCGAGATCGCTTGTAATCTTCTTATGTAAGGCCTTATCCTCATCTCCCTCCGAGACAGGAACTTCTTCACTTATGCAGGTGATCAATCCATCTTCTTCTAGGATTAACCCAATCCACTTGATTTGCAAGAACTGGACCTTGAGCTGGATATGGGTTTGTCAGAGAAACCCCAAAAATTCAAACTTTGAATTTCAAACTTCTGACGGGATAGAAATATGTGCCTTGATGAGCTGATCAAGTTGGTATATTCAGAATTTGAAAACTGCAAAGTTTCACTCCTCAATTTTGCTTTTGAAACTTCTGGATTCACTGGACGTGACCCTGAACTGGGGTTTGATGAAGCTCACTCTTCTTCCCAATCAAAATTTTTGATCCAAATCTCTAAGCTTCTATTTTTCTGAGGAGCTTCCAGCCGTGGTCACAGATTTCAAAAATTCCCATTTTTACAAAAGCCCTAATTTTCCACTTTTCTGATCAAAGTCCCGAACTAGGGTCTAATCAAGCCCGGCCTTCTGCCCAACCAAAAATTCTGATCTTGGTCTCTAAATTTCTATTTTTATGAGTAGCATCCATCCGTGGTCTCCGATTACAAAAATTCCAACTTTCTCCAAAGCCCTAAATTCCGGGAGCCATGAATGAAGGTACCACAAAATAATTCTGTTTTGACAGAAATATGTACCTGATTGTTTCTGGTGTAACTCCGAAATTTTTGATCCACAGGGTCTGAAAAAGTTTCCTGAGATATCCTGACCTATTATCTTTCCATCCTGACAGGTCTGACCTCAATTGGATTCTCTGAGAGAGAGTTATGCCAAATGTCGCAACGTGACCTGTTTTGGGATAAAACAGGAGAGCGAACTTGTACGGCGTGCCACGTGTCACTGTTTTAACTTCGGCCTATGAAAAAGTTTTCTGAGATAGCTCGGCCTGTTACATTTTCATCCTGATAGGTCTTACCTCAATTGGACTCTCTGAGAGAGATTTATGCCAAATGTCGCAACGTGACCTGTTTATGGGATAATACAGGATAGCGAACTTGTACGGCGTGCCACGTGTCACTGGTTCAACTTCGGCCTCTGAAAAAGTTTTCTGAGATAGTACAGACTGTGTACTACCTGTCCATTTTTACGAAATTTCATTTGGAGCTTCCTAGCCCAAGATATGACCTTTTTCCCAAGGTCACCTGATTTTGACTTAGATCTGGAAGAGGCAGAAACCCTATATTGTACAGATCATAAATCACAAAGTACAACGAATTAGAGGTTGTCCTTTGGACACAAGATACCTGGAGATCTTAGCTTCGGCCTGTAACAATTTCAGATCCGAAAACTTCTCCAAAATGGATTTATAGCGAAAGTGCTACGATGACTGTTTTTTGCTATATCAAGCCCTAGCATCGTAAGTGCAACAAGTGTCATACATGCCATATCATGCCTTCTTTCAGGCTAGCTCTGATACCATGTTAAATTTTCTGAGCTTACTTCAATATGATCTAGGATCTTAACTGAGAGAACAACATGTACAGCATATCTACAGCATATCAATCATGGAGACAATAATGCAAGCACATGAGAGACACAAAGATTTACTTGGGGAAAACCATAAAGGTGAAAAACCCCAATAACTTCCTCAGAGATAGATAGAGCAATGATACAACCAACCAAGAGAGCTAGCCATAACCTAGCAGCAGATCCTCCTCCTCCATAAGTGCCCCACTCCTCCTTGAGTGCATGTGTGAGAAGTGAGTGAGCAAATAGAGTGCCTCCCGCACTCTATTTATACTTGACTTGACTTGCCTTTTTACCTAACTCATGTAGGCTCGAACTTAACCACATAACATAATGCTGACTGGGCCGACCCCCAATAGGGTGGTCTAATAACCCTTAGACCCACATGGCCGACCCCCAATAGGGTGGTCTAATAACCCTTTGACCCACATGACTTATACAGGGCCGACCCCAACAAGGTGGTCTAATAACCCATCAAGTATAAGTTACGACACTTACAATATAAATGACGACACTTCCTTATAGAGGAATAATACCATCTCTATAGGAATACAATATACATATACATGTGAAATATATTCCGAAGTTACATATACATCAACAGATACAGCTTAAAAATGGGTTGGGATATCGGTCAAAGTGGTGCCTAGACCTTCAAACAATGAATTAAAGGGGTTTTTTGGTTGGTTAGAGTTAAGAACGAAAGAAAAGTTGGGCATGGATTCAACTTCGGTGGGTTATTGTCATCAATGGAAGGTTTGGGTCGTGATTGTAGGAGCATGAGGAAATGTAGACATGGTTCTTTCACGTCAGAGTAATCACAGATGAAGGTAGAGGAAGGAGACAAGTTCAGCCACAAGGCTAGAGCATTTAAGAATGAATTCTAACCTGCAACTTCAAGAGGGAAAGGGTGGAATACCTATTCATATGCATCTGGAGCATGTGGGCATGAATTCCAGACCATGTAATCTTGATCTTTAGGTACTGCAGAAGTAAACAATTAATGGAAATACAGAATAAGAACACATACATAGGAAATAACAGACATTAGAAACACACATCACAGGAATCTCAAGCTCCAAAATTGGGTCTTCACATTGAATTAAGAGGTCAATTTTAATACAATGCAGAGCAGTAATCTCTCTGAAACAAAAATGTCCAACCTTTTGGTTTACTTCGAACCTTGCCTTTATAGGCTTACAAACAGCAAAATATCTTAACTGATTCAAAACAACTCGGACTGGTAATGATGAAGTCATTGGAGCTGAGCCGCCCAAATCAACAGCCTTTGATTCTGCCATGATTAGAGGGGAAGAATCACCTGTGATGCAAACACACCATTGGGCCTTGGAAACCACTTATTCATCCTGTGAATCATGTTGTTTTAGATTGAATGAGACAGATAACTGAAACAGGCCTCCTTCGTCGTCCTCCAATGTGCAATTTCTCTTTGAAAATATCCATTTCCCGCAACTATAACTGGCTCTGCAAAACTTTCTCGATCCGCAATTTTCTTTCCGCAATGGAGCTTCTGCAATGACCATTCCGCAATGGGCCTTTCCGCAATGGTCCTTTCCGCAACCCGCAATTAGCCATGTGGCGTGCATGGATTGGTCTTTCGGCCTCGTGCTTTTCTGGGGAACTATCTTTCCGCAATGCGGGATGCGGGATGCGGAAGCTTACTTTTTGTGCTTTTGAAAATGACCTTTCTGCAGTCCACAATCCACAATGCGAGATGTGGGATGCAGAAACTTTGTTTTTTCACCCCTCTAGATGATTTCTCTTCTGCAATCCGCAATCCGCAATGCGGATTGTGGAATGTAGAAACTTGTCTTTTGCGCTCTTTGGGAAATCGCTTCTCGCAATCCGCAATGTGGATGTGGACCTCAGAAACAGGCTTGCGAAATGCACTTTCGATCGTTGATCTGATGTGCTCCTTGATCTTAGCCATCCAATCTTCTTTGGTTGTGGAAGAAGCTCTTACTACTATTTTTTCCTGTGGAAGGGCCCTCCTGCCTTGTATTTTCCCATTTTCCCACTGCGGCTCAGTCATTTGGCTTGGATTTGTTTGACACTTAGCCAATTTTGGGTATCTGAATTCTTTATTTGATGCAACTGGTCAATGGGTGACCTCGGGGCTTTGAGTGGGAGCTTTCCTTCCCATTCCATGATGGAAACCATAATAAGTGTTAACATGTTCCATGGTATTGATCCATAGTATTGGACGCATATGCTTTGTAAGTCGTCCTGTATTATTATATGTTCCATGCTATTGATCCATAGTATTGGTGCATAGACTTAGTATATAAGTACATGTTGAGGCCAATGAAGGCATCCAAGACTTATTTTGTATTGAGCTTTCCTGCGATCAATAAATCTCTTTTGTGTTTTGTTATTTCTAATATATTGTGCATTTTAATTGTTGGAGGTTGCTCACATCTGGTATAAGAGCACTTTCTTGGGCTCGTTGGGTGGAATTTCTGCCAAAAAAAAATTGCATCCATATTGTTCCTTTCAATTGCAGGTTCAGATCTGGGAATAATCCCTATCCACTTAACTGTGGGAAGTACTTGGGCATAGCCCTAAAACTCATTGTGAGGAGTACCACAAGAACCCTGAAGTAGCTGGACCATTGAGAGGACCTTCCAGCGAAAAGGGAAACAAACCCTACCTGATTGACTAGTTCCCACATGTGAGGTAAACCAAGAGTTGTTGTTTATAGAAAAGCAGTTATCAGTTTTACCTGAGCCGTGGAGTGAGGGGTACTACCCCAATATGCAAGTTGTCAGATAGCATTAGTGGACGAGTGAATCCCCTGAACTGCTAGGAAGCCGAGTATACATGGGGTCCATATCTATTTTTAGCTGATAAATAGCAGATTACATCTATCTAGAACTGTTTCCGATCAATTTTGAGTCATTTCAGATCCATTCCGAAATATATATATATATATAGAGAGAGAGAGAGAGAGAGAGAGAGATTGCTATATAATATTTATTTAACTCTGCTTCCCTTGAAAATTCATTGACACCCCTACAATCCCATTATGAATATTTCATTCCTGGGTACCCTATCCCAAATTCCACTTCCCGAAGCCAAAAATCCCACATCCGTATATTTTTAGGGTTTACCATAAATTCTTCGATTTTCACCCAATCGCCTTCAAATTTTTCCACAGTGTTCATTTCCTATTTCTGCTTCTTTGTGCCTCTTTGAAAAAATTTCTCATTCTTTCACCCCGCTTCTAAAATCCCCATTTTTTTCTTCCATGTCCATTAGAAAGTGTCCAAAACCTAGTCAAACCCCAATTACCCATCATATTTTTTCTTCAATCCAAATTTTCCTTTTCTAAAGAAGCTTTTGTTTTTGTTTTTCTACCCATTCACAAAAAAAAACTCCTGGTTATGGTTGTCACCCGCACAGGAGAAAAAATCATGGAGGAAGAACTCGCAGGCCTCAAAACCAAACTCCAAGATATGGTTTCTCAGACTCCATCTTCAACATTTATCCATGAACAGTAAACGACATCCAGAATCTTCTGCAGACACTAGGTTCTCTTCTTCCAACGATTTCCTTGGGCCGAAGCTTGATTTTCATCGCTTCAATGGTAATGATCCGATTGGATGGATATATCGGGAAGAACAATATTTCAGTATGCATAATATTTTTGATGTCAACAAAGTTCCACTTCCATCCTTTCATTTGAAACATGAATCCCTTCAATGGTACTGTTGGTACATCAAGGCTCATGAAGAGCCAAAATGGATAGCTTTTGGCAACTCCTTTTGCAACGATTTGGTCCTAGTGCTTTTGATGACTTCACAGGAGCACTCACTAAACTTCGCCAAATTGGCACTGTGAGAGAGTATCAGACAAAATTTGAGAAACTGGTCAATCACACAGAACGATTGTCTGATGAATTATACAGGATTTGTTTTATCAGTGGTCTCAAGGATGCAATCCAATCAGAGGTTAAAATGTTCTATCCCAACACAATGATGGAAGTCTTAGGGTTGTCTAAGTTGGCGGAGGAAAAAATCATAGCCCAACAGAGCTCCAAATCCAATTTTTTACCATTCAGAAATATGGTTTCCCAACAACCTCCCATCACGCCAGCTCCTCAACCAACTCCTATCAAGCATTTTTCTAAAGCAGAGATGCGGGCATGTAGAGAAAAAGGGCGTTGTTATAATTGTGATGATAAATTCACTCAAGGTCATAGATGTGTTGAGAAAAAGCTCTATCTCTTGGATGTGGATTCTCCACCTGCCTCTGAACTTGGTGAAGAATCTCCAAATACCATATATGATCAGGTCGACATTCAGCGGCCTCATGTTGACCCTCCATCTCAGGACGACCACCCAGAGATATCTCTCCATGCTTTAGCCGGAGTCACCACCCCACAAACAATGCGGGTCAGGGGTTACTTCAAGAAGATCCCTATTAAAATACTCATTCATTTTGTAGCACTCATAACATCATTTACCCTCAGATCTCCAAACAGGCTGATTGTTTTGTCCATCCTTGCTCCAACTTTGAAGTCATGATTGCCAATGGGGGCACCTTACCTTGCAAGGGGGAGTGTCATAATGTGCATATCTCTATGGGATATTATAACCAGCGCTCTGACATGTTTACCTTGGCCTTAAGAGGATGTGATGTGGTTTTGGGCGCTCAATGGTTACGCACTCTTGGCCCCATCTTATGGGATTTTACTAAAATTTGGATGCATTTTTCAGCCAATGGGAAAGAACACACATTGACGGGATTACAACCAGGGTCTCTCCGCATCATCAGTTCACATCGCCTAGAAAATATCCTTAATTAGAATTCACATGGTGTCATCACTCAGCTCCATTCCATTCAGATGCCCCCATCAACGTTCTCCACTACTCCTTTGGATCTATAACAAATTTTTGATAGATATGCCTGTGTCTTTTATGAACCCGTGGGATTGCCACCTTCAAGAGCCCTTTCCGGTAAGAATTTAGACACCTCTACATATGAGAAGGAAATGATGGCTATTTTACATGCAGTACAGAAGTGGCGACCATACCTATTAGGGAATTATTTTGGCATCAAGACTGATCACCAGAGTCTTAAATATTTCCTGTAACAACGGATCTCCTCCCAACATAATAGAAATGGGTTAGAAAACTCATGGTTTATGACTATGAGATCACTTACAAGAAGGGTAAGGACAATTTGGTGGTGGATGCTCTTTCTCGCACATTTTGTCTTTCAACTATTTCTATGCCTGTTCCAAATTGGTTGCAATCTATTCAACAAGGTTGTGTCAATGACTCCTCATTATCTCAAATCATCCAACGGTTGGCCAACAACCCTTCTGGTGTATCACATTACGCTTGGGATGGTACTTCCCTGAGATACAAGGGTCATCTGGTGCTTCCCCAGAGCACAAATCTTCAATAGACTGTCTTCTATGAACTCCATGCTTCTCCATCAGCAAGGCACTCTATGTTCCTCAAAACGTATGAGCGGACACAGCGTAACTTTTTTTGGTACGGAATGAAAATGACAATTCAATAGATGGTGGTTGACTGTGATACTTTCCAGCTCAACAAGGGTGAAATGACACTCCTTCTGGGATTGCTCGAACGCTTGATTTGGACAGATATTTCTATGGATTTCATTGAAGAGCTCCCTAAATCTGGAGGGACAACAATGATTTTGGTTGTGGTTGATTGCCTCTCCAAATATAATAAATATTTTGCTCTCGGCCATCCCTATACAGCCTCCTTAGTTGCACAAATTTTCCTAGAGCAGATCTTCCGTCTTCATGAGATCCCTTCTTCCATTGTCTCGGATTGCGATGAAACTTTCACCAGTCACTCTTAGACAAAACTATTTCTCCACACTGGCACCAAACTGAATATGAGTTCAGGGTCTCTCCCACAAACAGATGGTGAGACTGAAATTACCAATACATATTTGGAAACTTATATTCGTTGCTTCACCTCCAAACAACAACCTCAGTGGGCGAAGTGGCTCCCTCTTGCTGAATGGTGGTACAATACTGCATCTAAAATGACTCCATAAGAAGCAATCTATGGTCAGGCACCGCCATTCTTCTTCCATACACCCTCTGTAGTTCACCAGTTCAGGAAGTTGACACGGTTCTTTGAAACCATGATCAGATTCTTCGCATTTTGCAGGACAATCTTCACATTGCAAGAATTCGAATGAAACAACAAGCCGATCAGCACCATTCTGAGTGCACTTTTCATGCAGGTGATATGGTTTTTCTTCATCTACAGCCTTCCCAACAATCCTCCCTGAAACTCAAAGGGCGTCATAAGCTTGCTCCAAAGTTCTAGGTGCCCTATAACGTTTTTCAGAATATTGGATATGTTGCTTATAAATTGGAACTTCCCCCTTCTTCTCGCATTCATCTAGTATTTCATGTCTCTTGTCTCACGAAAGTTCTTGGCACCAACATTAGAGGACAAACTATTTTACCAAAACTGGATAATGAAGGATCCATCCTTTTGGATTCGGAGGCCATCCTCAATAGGCGCACTCGTCAGCTTCACTCTCAATCTATCACAGAGGTATTAATTCAATGGCACGGAATGCAACCAGAAGATGCTACATGGGAACCACTCCTTCAGATTCAGCATCACTTTCCACATCTAAAGCTTTCAGGACAAAGATTTTTCTAAGGGGGAGGGGATGTTAGGAACCCATGTCAACCCTTCTCTTTACTTTGTTAGTATATTGTTGTTGGACGCATATGCTTTGTAAGTCATCCCGTAGTATTATATGTTCCATGGTATTGATCCATAGTATTGGACGCATATGCTTTGTAAGTCGTCTCGTAGTATTATATGTTCCATGGTATTGATCCATAGTATTGGTGCATAGACTTAGTATATAAGTACGTGTTGAGGCCAATGAAGGCATCCAAGAGTTATTTTGTATTGAGCTTGATCAAAGAAGGTTGCCCCCTCGAAGTGGCCTGCAATCAATAAATCTCTTTTGTGTTTTGTTATTTCTAATATATCGTGCATTTTAATTTCCGAAGATTCCTCACAAACGCATAAATGGAAAAAAAGAATCTACAATGAGTGTGTATTTCAAAGAAATTTATTGTTCACCCCAATTGGCTCATATTTTTTTTAAATATTGGAATGTTCGTCAGAGCTTCAACACAACTATGACGAATGTGTCCATCACTACTACAAAATGATCGTCGTAATATAGTACTTTCATCATAACTCCGACGAACTTATGATGAAAATCTTTCACACTATTACATAATGTTCTTCAAACGATAGTATTATGCATTAAAACTCCTACAAACTTGCGATGGAAGATGTGGTAAAAATTTTGGAAATATGGAAGGATCTATAGTGATTTTGAGTTGGTAATGCGACGAATTCTCGTCGGGGTTATGACGAAATTCCAAAGAATTTTTTCATCAATATTTGAGTCTAGTTGTCGAACCAACAACGGTAGTTATATGTTGGCAAAGTTACAAAAAAATTATGACATTGTAGGAGTTGCAACGGGATTTGGGATTTGGCACCCCGGACACATGGGAGTTAATAAACATCAAACTCGCGACAAAAACATAGTTCCATTGAAATTTCAATGAAACTATTGAGACAAAAATATGTTGTAGGTTTCTCCAAAAGTGTGACTTGAGTTGTCGAAACGTCATCGAGAAAATTTCAAAACATTAACCAAATGACATAGTGTGTGGAGTATTTCAAGTGGAGTATATTGCAAAGAGAATTAATTTTGCACCTCTTGTGGTTGCATTACAAGCCCCACATTTCTACCTTCTAAAGGACTTGATAAGGAAATCATCCTACTAAGACAAATAACCTCATTGTAGAGCTCCCTACCTCAAATTTCAAGTTATCTAGAGTAAAATGTTGATGTGTATAGAAAATAGCCTTATGCTCCCAAATCATGCTTGAAGAATTCTCAAGGTAAATGGTGATATGAGAATTAATTGTTCATTAAGGGTTGGAATATTTTGAAAAAATAATAATGATATATTGTATCGTTGTTATAATACTCGGTGATGATATCCATATCATCATTGAACAATTAAATAATAATCCTTATCTTATGGGTTATAAGAGGCATTTTGATGATTTTGCATCATTGTCAATAAGGATAGTGGTGGCTTTTTGCATATACCTTTTTTTAAATTGTGTTATGTAGCATCAATGAACAATTGTTCAATGATGATATCCATATCATCATTGAACAATTAAATAATAATCCTTATCTTATGGGTTATAAGAGGCATTTTGATGATTTTGCATCATTGTCAATAAGGATAGTGGTGGCTTTTTGCATATACCTTTTTTTAAATTGTGTTATGTAGCATCTTCTTCATACTAATTAATGGCAATTTTTTATTAAGAATATGCACTCAACTCAACATGTTGATTCACTTTCAAGTTGAAAATGGAAATTTTTATTAAGAATATGCACTCAACCTGTCATGTTGATTCACTTGCAAGTAGAAAAGTGTTTTTAATTAAAAAATTAAGGTCAACCCAACATGTTGATTTGTTAACAAAGAGAATTATTCTCATGGTAGCATGGTCTATCCAAATTACATTGAGTTTCAAAAGGATGAGGGTTGAGTAGTACCATGCTAATTTGATAAAATAGTCACCCCTCTAATCTATCCCCTAGGCTAAGGTGTAAGTCCAAGTCCACGATATATAATACAACTCCAAAAATGTGTCTCGAAGCAAAGCAATTCTAACAAAACAAAAATGACTCACAACTCCTTTGAGGGTAGTCTTTACGTTCAACAAACGATGGTGACTTGTAATATGTGCCTTGTTAAGTATATCACAAAGTGAAAAATAGTACAGGCATCGTATGGCGTCATTACAAACACAATAACTTGCAAAGAGGAATCCATAATACACCTGGATTATTTCTAGTGGAGTATATTGCAAAGAGATTATTTTTCACTTCTTACAGTTGCATTACAAAACATGCATGGCTGCCCTTTGAAAGACAATAAACAAATTATAAAAATGCTTAATTGTACTTTAAATATATTGGACCTTTTGCAACCTTATACATTACGCTAGATATCCACTCTCTTAAAGATAGCAAGTGGTGTTTCCCCTTTGAACCTGTTAATTTTTTTATCTTAGAACAGAATTATAGTAGAACTTGAAATCAATGAATAATAAAAAGCATAAGCATTCACATGAGACACAATATTTACCCTGGGGAAACCCTTTAGTACTTGAGGGAGAAAACACCAGCAAAATATTCCTTAGAATATTGATAGATAGCATAGAATGTCTTTACAATTAGTAGATTACATCAAGCACTCCTAGTGCATTATCAGAGAGGAATACCAAGCACCCCTGGTGCAATCACAGAATAAGAGAGAAGAGAGAATAATAGAAGAACCCAGCAGTTGATTCTGCACTGAGACCAATTTCTAGTTTTGGTCACATGCACACTTCCTTCAAGAGAGATTCTCTCTTCACCTTGATCTCATCAAATCCTGCCTTGGAAGTGTGTCATACATCTCATTCTTGGATTAATTTATATCCTTATGACTTCAAGATGAACTCGGATTCCAACTGGATGCTACATCACTTAGTTAGGTTACTAACTCAAGTGTCGTAACTTAATTGTCGTTACTCAAGTGTCATATTTTAGTTTAACTCAAGTGTCGTCATGTAAACACTTATTAATTAGATCTTCTACATCATGATGAACTTTCCCTTCAACTAGATGCTAGACCATTCAAGTGTTGTCTTTTAGTTTAGCTCAAGTGTGGTCATGCAAATACGTAGTTAACTGAAGTGTCAACGTGCAAACACTTAGTTAACTAAATATTCTTTGTTATCACCTAGTTAACTCTTTTAACTGAAGTCTTTCTTGTTAACATCACTAAAGTAAACAATTTGAGTTATCTCTTAATTAACTAAAGTCTTTCTTGATCACTAAAGTGAAAAATTCGAGTTCTCTCTTATCTTAACATATCTTATCTTTATGTATTGTCTTATCTACATGATCCACGTGTGCCATCTTTACTTTATTTATCATATCAAATATACTAAGGATATTTTTCCAATTATGTGATCATATTGTTCTACTATCGTTCCAAGTGGTCATATGCTAAAGTAATTCACTCTAGAGGTGGTCATATGCTAAAGTAATTCACTCTAGAGGTGGTCAGTCTCTAGAGGAGACTTAATAGCTCAACCATGGTTAGTAGTACATCACACACATTCATGCTTCGACATGCAAATCATTACATCAACACATGAGGCACCACCTCAACACATGAGGATCTGTCTTGACACACAGGACCTTAGCCTTGAAATTAAATATTGTACAACATCATCACTTTGACATACAAAGCACTTACCTCAACACATGAGGCTTAACCTTTACACATAAGGCTCGGTCATTTTTTAGTCCAACTCAAGAATCTACTCCAAGTTTCCTGAGTCCAAGTCAAGATCCCTAAGGCACTGCCTCAACATACGTGGCTCAATCCTGGTGCACAAGATTGACTTGGAGAATGACTCATGATGTTGTAACTTTAACAAAACCCTCAAGAGAAAACCAATTAATTTAATCCACATGGAAATCATGCACCAATGGCCACAATCAAATTGTGCAGGTTCTCATGGATGATTTGGGTCATCCGTGGGAGGAAGTAGCAATAAGTGTAATGATGAAACTTATCCTCCAATGGCCATGATGGGACCATGTAATTCTCTACATGAAATATGGATCATCTATGGCGAAACAACTTGCACAAGTTGTAAAGAGGGGACTTCCCCACCAACAAACAATATTTGATCTCGTAGTTTCCTGCAAGAAATATGGACCGTCATTAGCGAAGGAACTTGCATACGGTATAAAGAGAGGGCTTCCCCTCCAATGGCCAATATTTAGTCTCGCAGTTTCCTACAGATGATTTATACCATCTACAGTGAAGGGACTTGCACAAGGTATAATAATGGGTCTTATGCACCAATGGCAAGGATTGGATCAGTCAAGTTCTCACAAGTGATCTCAGTCGTCCACAGCGATGGAACTAGAAAAAAGAATAATGAAAGGACTCATGTGCCAATGAATAGGATTGGGTCAATAAAGTTCCAACATGTGATCTAGGTCGTCCATGACGCCAAAGCTAGAAACGGAAAAATAAAGGGGCTCATGCACCAATGGCTAGGATCATATAGAATATTTTATTGCAGGCGATCTAGGCCATTCAAGAGGGTTGATAAGATAAATATTATAATATGATGCAATATGCTCCAGTGGCCACGATCAAGATAGGTCATTTTGACAAATGATATGGGCCACTCACGCAAGGGGGTTCCCCTCGCCACCAAGGAAGATATCCAACCCCATATAATATCAAATATTCGTCGTAGAAATGATATTCCACCAGAAAACACTCCTGGAGCTCATTGATTCGCTATTTTCAGGTAAAAGTACAAAATTAGAGACAGGAGAAAAAGCCTCGCTAGGATATAAGCTCTAATGATGGGAAGGATCTCCCTGTACTGTCAACTCCAGAAATCCAAAGATGCCATCAAAATAGCATTAATGCGCGTTAAGAAGAGAATTATTTATCCTTACCCACTTAAAACTCAAAAGAGACCCCTCGGAAATATGTGTATGAGCCTCATTCGAGTTATGTGCTAAAGGATATCCTGAGAACAATAGTCACCAACTACGCAGATGCTGAAATTTGAGCTTCAGACAACTAGGACCAATTCATAAAATTTATGCATGTTATATTTAGTTGAAATAAGTAAAAACATCTGTATTCCAACTTATTTTTGTCAAAGTGTTTATGTGTCCATCCGGTTGACCAGCAATTGCAGATTTTTGTGCCTTGTTGTGTTCCTTCCATCATGCTTGTTGATGAACTTATCCTCCATATGTTATCCCAAAACCTCAAAATTCCAAGGAAGAAATCAATCTCGCAAGCTCGTCCTCTCAATCCAATATGACATTTCTAATGTATCATCATCCAAAATCGCAACCTTTATTCATAAATGGGTTAATGTATGTCATACTAGCCTAACCAAAACCTCATCCCAACAACTAATAGTATCTTCCCTTGGTAAATTGTCTAAAATCCCAAATGAAAATTCTGGGAGTTTGAGTTAGCTCAACACTCAGTGCCTGAAGTCTTTCCTTTTCCTGAATTTCTTCGGTTCTGTGTGAATAACTATAATCCAGCCACATCAACTGTTAACACTTGTGATGGTCAAACTGCTATGTTTGAAACCTCAACACCCTCAATTGCTAAAATGATGGGTACTTCCCCAGTCAGAGCAGTCATATCCCTTAAATATTAGGACACTCGTTATAGAGGTATGAAACCATTTCAATTGGATAAAATACAAGCTCGACTTCTGTACATTCGTGGTCAATGGGAAATTCCCTCCAACCCATGGAAGCATGAAAACTTATCACCTTGGAATTGAGAGATTGTTTCTTCCTTTACCTTGATATTTGGAAAGGATTTTGACCAAGATGTTGAAGGGGGAATGACATCAATGGTTGATGCATATGGTGCACTCAAATATAATTATGCATAGGCCATAGCAACAAGAATGAAGGCCCAGTTTGAATATTTCAATGAAACTAGGGTTTTTAGATATTATTCTTACCTTGTCTATCTACTCATTTTCAATTAATCTCAGAATTTTGAAATGTTGGATCTTCAGAAGAAGAAAAATAATGTTCCCAATAGAATATATGATTGGATCCCTTAGGTCAAGAAGGGGGAGGAAAAGAAGGTTACATGGTTTCGCTTTGAATCTCAATTTATGTATAGAGTCTTTTCCTTGGTTATTGGGAGATATCCTAAGCGCATGCCCCGGGAGATCAAGCCTTATTTACAACTCGGAGAAGTAGTTAGGAGAGGAGACTAGTACTTGGAATACGATTGACACTATAATCATGCTAGATGGATATAAATCCCCCCCATACAGATTTCCCAACATGCTCACTCCCATAAATTTTGTTCTTGAGTATGTAAGAAAGATGCTAGAGGTGGAAAACCATCATTTTGTTAAGTCTAAGAAAAAAGGGAGAACTCAATTTCCCATAGTCATAAGAGGGTATGCCATAAATAGCAAGAAATTCCTTGAACAAGTCATGAATTTCTTCGAGGTGTTGAAATTGTAGTTGGATACAACATGGAGGTATGATCCACATTTCTTGATTGGACAAGAAAAGGGAAAGAAACTCCCAAATCCACAAGACCATGAGGCAAAACCAGAACTTGAGAAATTGGAAAACAAACATACTTTTCAAGAATTCAAAAGGATAATTCAAGGGTAAGTAGACCCCACTGATGTAATGGTTCAATCATTTCCTGAACCTACTCTAGATCTTCTAAGGCCTGACCCAATTAGACATTTTATAGGCCAAAAGGAGCTCTAGTTAGAAAAGAATATATGGATTTTGTTGCTCCTCCACAGAAAATGCATGATGAGTATGTTCAACATAATGTACCTTACTATTCCTGAAGATAAGGAGTTTGAAAAATAGTATTAAGAATATCATGATAATGATAATGATGATGATCATTATGATGATGATGATGATGATGATGATGATGATGATGATGATGATGATGCAGATGTACCTAAAATGAAGCCAATTCCTGAAGAAGGGATGGGATAGATCGTTTCTTTATCAGAAATTGAATATGGAAGTAGAGAAGAACTTTCAATCCTTGAGGCCCATATTCCTCCACCTCCAAAAGAAGCAAAATTGTACCATAAATCTATGCCCATCATGTTATCTATGGGTTTCGATCCAGAACAAGGGGTATGGAAAGATGGATATGGAAGAAAAGAACCTATTCAACTTGAAGAAGGCCTAAAATATTAGGTTGAGGAGCTAAGACAATTACATCAACATGGGAATACAGCAATTTCTAAAAACCACCCATCAGGAGTCTCCTTAAGTATCTCAAAGTGACCCTACCAAAGCATAAATTAAGGAGCCCAAAATACCCCTAGGATAGGAACATAAGGAACCATGTGAAGGACACAAGGGGGGAAATGCTTAAAAATCCAAAGCATGAGAGATGCACCATGAGGAAGAGGCCCAAGGTGACTTCATGAATACAAAATCCAGTGAGACAAATAGGACACCACTTAATATGGTTGTGATCACCATTCAATCTCTAAACAGGGAATAATATTGGCCTATGGGTGAGATGGCAAGAAATCCTGAAGTAACTTTACTCACAGTCATGGAAAAAGCGGCCCAAGAGGAGAAAGACAAGGTTGACGATGCAGAGTCTAAGGCTACTGATGAGCCTTCAAAAAGTGTGAAGATAAAGGTTGATGAAAGAATTCAAGAAGAAACCAAGGAAAAAAGGATTAAGTCAAGTGAAGTTGCATCAGGGCCATTGAAGAGGAAAGGAATCAAGAAAAATGATGATAAGCTTCCCACAAAATATTGATCAACAACAGAAAATTCAACCTAAAGGAGGTGAAACTTCCATTGATCTTTTTCATTTTGATTTTGAGTCTAATGAGATTTTATCTATTGTAATTACAAGAAGCACTATGAGTGCTTATTCCAATTTCAAAGCTTCTGAAATGACACAATAGAGGTTGAAAGCGAAAATGTTGGATCAGTGGAAATTACAAATACTCACACGTTTTTAGAACATGAACAATAGAGGAGAGCAAAGATCCCAGAATTTTTCCCAACTACGAAATATTTGGACTCACAATCTCAATCTAGGTCAATACCAAGGTTTGATCATATCACCAATAAATTTACAATAATCACTATGGATCCCTCAGCAGATAAATAAAACAGAGACCTGGAATCCAGTCAGTGGAAACCTCACAAGATACAATATATACTACAAATTTTCTACTAGAGGATGACATATCAATGTCTCAGGGGTCCAATAGCATAGTGTACAACAAGAATTCCCATGATTCTTCTATTCTGAAAGGGTATAAGAAGCAAAGGAAGGCTCTTAAAACCAAAAATAAATTTTTAAATGCTAAAGTGAAAATTTTAGAGGATGAAAACCACAAGTTATAGAATTATGTGGTCAAACTAGGGAAAGGAACACAAGACCCAACTGAGTTGTTGACTTTATTCGATTAAAAGGACCAAAATATCAAGGAGTTAGAGGACTTCAGGACAATTCAATATTTTCTAGCTACTCTCCAAATAGCTGCAAAACACAACAACTCCAAGAAGAATTTCAATTTTTTGAGGAGATAACTTGCATCTCTAATTGTTGAGAGGGATGTGAATGAAGGAGTAATCAAAGAACTAGAGAAATCATAGGAAAATGCAAGAGAGTTGAGACTCCAATTAGAAGAAGCAAATGTACAACTTAACTCTTTCAAAATAAAACTAGCTAAAGAAAAAAAAAGTTGCAGTTACCACCTCAGATTGCTTCCAAGTCATATTCCACATGGCACCCTCTTTTTTCCATTTTGCATGTTTTCCCCAAATTTCAAAACGCGATATCTTTCATGTCCGGAGTCCATTTTTTATGAAATGAGCATCGTCGGAAAGATCTCGGTGAGCTCTACGCAAAAGTGTTCTCCTGTTAATCATTTGAATACTTTGATTTTTTTTCATTTGGGAGGATCCTCTTGGATCACATATGCAAATAGACAATTGCATACATAAGTTCACTTCCTTAGGGATACTCAAAGAAAGGATAACAGAGTCTGCAGCTTTAATCAATCCTTTATTTGAAACAATGAATTCCATGATGACAAATGGACTTCCACTTCCTTGGAATGAAGAGTATCAACTATTCCCAGAAAAATCATATGATCAGAATGTCCAAAAGATGATTCCTGACCTTCCCTCATCCTCCAAAAGGGTAAATCCACCCGCGAGAGATGAGTTGATGAATGAGTTGCAACCTACAATTGAAATTGCTTCCCTATTAAAGAACTTAATTGAAAATATGGGAGAAGTACACTACACACCTAAATATGAACTATACAAATCTTTCAAAATTTTGAAAGGTGGACAAAGCTTGATTGCACGAGGTGGGAAAAACATACAAGTTTTGAGAAACTATGTGAGAAAAAGGCAGTAGCTGCAAGTAACTCAAGGCATAGGGGAACCCTCTCAAATACCCAAGAAAGATATGTGGGGAGAATTAAATAAATAAATAAAATAAGAAAATTTTTGGCGGACCCCATCTCATCACAAATATTCTAACCATTAGCTAAAGAAGCAACAATGTCACCTCAACAAATGCTCAAACATAAATAAGACAGTGCATTATAGTATCCCTCAAAGTACACAGTCGGTATCTGGGTTTGGAAAGATATTTAAGCGCAGCAAAAAGAAGATACAAAGGAGGTTCATTCACTTCTCATGAGTCAGAGAAACCAAAAAATGTGTTAGGACCTACAACATTGGCCCTTACCTTCATATTTTCTCTTTTCTCTTTATAACGAATCATAGAAATATTGTTGTATAGAAAAAGATAATAAAACCAAGGAAGAGATGAACCAGTCCCCCTTGATGCATGTACTGTTGTATTAAAAAATACAGAGATGTTATGGATTTGAAACCAGAACCGAGGTTGTTTGCCACTAGTGTTTGAGGAAAAAGTATCTTGTATTATGCTTTAGATTTTCTTTTCGATAGCACGAATGTCTTTATCGTGTTACAGGAATCTATGGATTTGTACTTTTCTTATGCCTATATGATTTTATGTATTTCTTGAATGCATTTTAATAGAAGTATTTCAATGCTATATTGTTGAATGTGGTTTTGATGTTATATCTTCTCCCGAGGAAATGGGTTATGATTAAGGTGCCCTAGTTGTTCTTTTTTTTAGTTTTTCTACTTTGTTAGATACTTGTGCCTCCTCTCTAAAATTAACAGTCAAAATAATTTCTATAGTTGAAATCTATATATGTACCACAGGTCTTAGCCATAAATCCAATCAAAGCTTTCCAAGTATATTTTTAGGCACCTAGTGTGAAAGACTAGGGTTTAATGCCTTTATTCGCAGCGTTCCTTCTCTTGGTCTAAAAATTGGATCAATAACCTAAAGTGGCACATGAATGGTGCTTCCTACATAGCCCTCCATGGCGTTGTAACTTCATTCAAATCCATGTTAGATGTTGTCTAAATCCATGAATGATTTGAAAGATATAAATAAATGTTAAATATAATGAAGGTACAACCTAAGACACAACAGGGCTAACTGGCGTCATTGCTGGGGATGATATATTGGTATTAAATAATCATGACCAACACCCTTTCCAGGTCAAAGAAGAAAGGATCACAAGAAATTAATATTCCTTTTACTGGACAACCAAGAAGCACTTCATATTGTATCAGAAGGTCATACTGCTAGAAGTTTGATTAGCATGTTAGAGCTCAAGATCAAAGATCCTTATGCACAAGAGGAAATTTGAGAAGTAGTCTATGACTAGCAAATCCACCCTCCAAATAGACTCCACTGGGGAGACATGTCTATCTATTGAAAACCCAGATTCAGGACTCATAGTATGATCTAAAGCTAAGGGAAAACTCATTTCTCCCCTAGCAAACCCTATCCAAGTCTAGAAGAAAAGGAAAGAAACACCCCCATCAGTTGTGCAAAGATACACAAACTTGCTTGTGGCTTCCCCATTTTCCATTGAATGTCTTTAGCTTCCCTCAATCCCATATCGGTCATAGAACGTTACATCCCTTCCACCACTTGAACATCAATATCCATCGCCTTCAGTTGTATTGGACAATTTCTCGAATTCCCATACTCATAATATCATCCCACATGACGAGTACTCCCACCTAGGGTCCTCTAATTTCATGAAAGTTTACCCTTCTACTTATACATTTACCAAGCCTAGTCCACTAGCCATTACCCTACATATAATTGCACCCAATCTATCCACCAGTGGCCAAACCCATATACTAAGTCAAAACCCTAATATGCTAGGTCCTAATCATCCCAACCCCTATTTGGAAGCTAGATTTAAACCATTAGTTTTGCCTCCAGTAAATCAACTAGGAGATCTCCCAGATGGATTCAATGGAGAATATGGGGTTTCAACTGAAGATCATCTCAGCGCCTTCCAAGATTTCATCGATGATTTATCAGTTGATGATAATGATATTTTTTCTAGAATGTTTGCACATTCCTTGGAGGGAGAGGCTAGAAAATGGTTCACAAATCTACCCAATAATTCTATAAAATATTGGGTACATTTTATAGAAAATTTTACAAAGAAGTGGGGGGTGAAGAAAGATAACAGGCATATTCTAACTGAGTTTAATGCCGTCAAGAGTAATAATGGTGAAACCATCATAGAGCTCACCACTTCGTTCTGTAAGTTGTATCATCGCATCCCAGATACCGTAAAACCCTCAGAGGCTTCCACCATGCTCGCATATTCCGCTGCTTTTGATTCTATGTTCTCTCTTCACCTAAGGGAAAGAAAATATGTTGATTTAAAAATGTTTTTCAGTGAGGTTGAGGATTTAGAAGAAAATATGAAATCCATTGGGGTACCTATGAATACTAAAATAGAAAATCCAAATAGTAGGGGATATCCAGAGAGGAGAAAAGGGAAATATCCAGAGACCCCCTCGATCCAAGATGCTCTTACCCTCGAAGAATTTATCAAACATCTCAAGAACACTTCCAATGATCTTACTAAAGTCAGACAAGGTCAAGCTGCAATATCCTTTGTTGGCCCTGCTCCCCGAGCTCAGAATAACCAAATTCATGGTCAACCAGAATATAGAATATCTCCCCTGATGGATCCACAATGAGAGGTAAGACGGAAAAAACATAATCCTCAACAATGTCCCAGGGGACCGCCTAATGTCGTTCCTTTCGTCGATGAAGGATACGAAGAGTATTATGAGGATGAACAAGAAAATTTTCCATATCCCTCCTCAAGCCTTAATATTCCTTTTTATCCAAACAAGGTTGAAGATGAAGAAGACCTATTAGGATCGGAAGGTATGTGCATGATGGGAGACGAAGAATATATTCAGGAGGAGGAGGTTTTTCTACAGAAAGAGAAAATCCCAAACATATCCCCTTCTTAGTTGCATATGGTTACGGATAATATTATGGACGAGGTAAGGAGGACTTATGATCTAAGGTCATGAACTAATGCTCATAATTTCAGGTGAGATTAACCCTATAGGTCATATAATGAGAATCAGAGGGAGAATGGTAAGACTGCACAACAAACATGAAAAGATACGGTCCTAAAGGCGACAAATGTCAAGCAACCTGTCATTCCAATCAAGCTAGATATCAAAATCACATAAGCCGACAAATATCAACCCATGCCAGTGCAAACTCCAATAAAGCATCTTCCAGTTTCCAAAGTACCATAGACAAGTCTTCCTCTAACTCCTACTTTTGATATTAAGCATGAATTGAGCAAAATCAAAATACCAATGCATATTTTGAAAGTCCTAAAGTTCATAGATCACAAAAAATAAATGTCATATAATCTAGGCCTTAAAGGAACCAATACACCTATAGAACTCAAAGCTCTGCCTCGCATCCAAACAATCCCACGACCTCTTCTTTTAATGTAATGGGTTTGAGTGTTGAACCTCCCTTGAAAGATGACCTGATTAACCTTCCAGATGATGCCCCCAAAATAGTCATTGGAAATATGCTCAATGAAGTAGATCGTATTACTCCTCCTTTCTACATCACTCTAGAGTTTCAAAACTTTCATCTACACAGTTTTATGTATGATTCTGGTGCTTCTCATTCTTTAATGTTGTTGGCCATCATGGAAAATCTAGGTCTAAATATCACAAGGCCATATTAGGACCTATTTTCCTTTCATTCCAAGAGATTCAAATGTGTGGTTATGATTAAAGGTCTGGTGATGGGAGTAGTATAGATTCTTAAAACAATTGTCATGATGGATGTGGTCATAACTGATGTCCCGCCTTCATATGGTATGTTATTATCTAGACACTGGAGAACCTATGTGGGGGGGGGATATTCAATTTAATTTATATTATGCTACCATCCTTGTTTTCAAGGGGGGAACTGGAGACTATATAAGGATCCCAAAATGACACATGTCATCAGTGATAAAAAAAAAAACCGCACTAATTTTCCTGCCTATACTTTTGATGAGTTTGGAACCTACCCCCTCAGTCACCAACCCCCTTCTCAAGATCAAACAGAAATCGTTTCACTACCGAAGAGCCACCTTTAGATACCTCAAGGTTAGGGGACTTGTTTTTTTATGGGGCTTGTAATAAGGTTGGGAATGGAGTTGGTGTTGTGCTAAAATATCCATCTGGGAAAGAATTTCCTTATAATTTCAAACTTTGCTTCGAGTGTACCAATAATATGGCAGAATATGAAGCACTAATATTTGGATTAGAAATGGCAAGAAAAATGGATGTTACACAGATAAAAATATTTGGAGATTCAGACTTGATATTCGATCAAGTGAGAGGAGAATGCCAGTCAAAGATTCCCAGGATGAGACAATACAAGCATGTTTTTTGGGATCTCTTTGACAATTTATTTGAAGCCATCAATATTGCAGCCATATCAAGAGAAATGAATCACTGGGTAGACAGTTTGCCTAAATCAAGAATAATGCCAGTCAAAGATTTCCGGGATGAGACAATACAAGCATGTTTTTTGGGATCTCTTTGACAATTTATTTGAAGCCATCAATATTGCAGCTATACCGAGATAAATGAATCACTGGGTATACAGTTTTCCTAAATCAAGAATAGATTTTTACCTCTTGATGTAGGTCACTTATATTATTCTTTCAAAGCAATGAATAGAGTTTCCATTCCTAATAACGAAAAACAATGGAAAGTATTTGAAGATGATAAGCAGAATTTTAAAAAAAATATCTAGTTGAAGAATATGCTGAAATGTATATAGATTCAGAATAAGAACATGGGAATGGATATTTTGATTCGGAAGTTGACGAACATATAGATCTTCTAGAAATGATAGGAGGACATAAATTCATATATCTCAAGACCAATTGCATACCAAAGGGATCGGTCCCTTTGGAAAGATCATTTAGTTCTAATGAATTTCCATCCAAACCAATGATCAAACCAGATGCAACTAAGGTGGAAGAATACAACTTAATACATGAAGAATATCCCAAAATAATCAAGTTGTCCAAAAGTTTAACAAGCAAATAAAATGAGCAATACATAGAGCTCTTTAGGTAGTTCAAATATGTGTTCACTTGGAAGTATGAGGACCTCAAAAATTATAATCCTGATATTTTTCAACACCAAATCCCATTGAGGGAAGATGCTAAGACCTTTAGGAAAAAACAAACCCAAGTAAATCCTATGCTTCGCCTGTAGATTGAGAAAGAGGTGAGAAAGCTATTTCAATCCAAAATCATTATACTGGTCCGATACTCAATGTGGGTGGAAAATATAGTGCCAGTAAGAAAAACAAACGGAGAAATTAGACATTGTGTAGACTACAAAAATATAAATAGAGATTCTTTGAAGGATAATTACCCTTTACCTAGGATGGATCAGATGTTACAGAAAGTGGTAGGTTTAGAGAAGATGTCTATGCTAGATGGATTTTCATGGTACAATCAAGTGAGAATGGACCTTGATGACATTTTGAAGACCACAGTTACCACCCTGTTGGGTACTTCCACCTATCAAATAATGTCTTTCGAACTAATCAATGCAGGAGCCACATTTTATAAGGCTATGGATTTTTCCTTTTTAGATATCAAAGACAGATTCATTGTCATTTACTTGGATGAATTTACATTGTACTCAAAGAAAGATGAAGATCACATTTGGCACTTGAAGGAAGTTTTTGAAAGATGAAGGTAGCTTGGTATATCCCTTAACTCAAATAAATATTTTTTCAAGATGGAAGAAGGCAATATATTAGGTCACATAGTGTTATATTGAGGAGTGAATATTGATCCTAATAGAGTAGAAGTTATTAATATTATTCCTCTTCTTAGACACAAGAAAGGATTACAATCATTTTTTTGCAAGATAAATTTCCTAAGAAGATTCATTCCGAATTTTGTTGAAGTAACTAAAGGAATGACTCAAATGCTAAAGAAATATTTAGTTGTTAGATGGGATGATGAAGCTAAAGAGGCCTTTGTTGCGATTAAAAGGGAACTAGGGGAATCTCCAATCTTGATTAGTCCAGATTACCAAAAGGATTTCCTTATTTTCTCATTCACCTTTTATCATACAATAACTACAATTATATTACAGAAGAACGATGATCAGTTTGATCAACCTATTGCATTATTTAGCAAAGGTCTTAGGGATGGTGAATTGAAATACAACATTATGGAAAAACAAGCATATGCATTGGTCAAATTGGTTTACGCCTTCAAGGAGTATGTATTACAGTCACAAATAATTGTATTTATACCACATGCTGATGTCAAACAGATTTTATGTCAGCCTCAAGCAGATGGAAGATGGGGTAAATGGATTACTAAGAATCAAGAGTTTGATTTGGTAATGAAACCTACAAATATAATGAAGGGACAAGGATTGGCTAAGCTAATGACAAAAACAAATTTGCAAGCAATCGAAGTAAACATGGTAAGTACAGACCAATAAGAAAGCTAGCAAAAAGAGGTGAATGATTGTGTTCAAGAATGGATTCAATGTACTTACCTCTAACTTAGGTTTTTCAAGTACTTACCTCTAAATCCTTTGAAAAAGTATCCTTCGGTTGCGTTGTAAGACTTCAAAGTGTCCACAGCAAACTCTGTAATATAGCCTTCCAACAAGTATCCAGCCAAAATTATACTGCTCTTGAAATATGGTTATCAATCCCTTTAAGCCTCTAAATCAACTCTGGATTCCAAACTGTAGGTTCTTCACCCTGAAAACAGTTTTTTCGTTCTGCTACCCTCAATATCCATTCATGTAATTCATTAGAAAAATATGCGAAGAAAACTTCATGCAAATCAGTGAATATATATATATATATATATAGATATATATATCTGTAGCCATTGTTCTGTAGTAAGGCATGGATGTTTGTTTTCTTTCTTTGCAAACTTGCATTCTGTCTGAGTTACCCAGTTCTGTATTCGTTCTTCTCTGGATTCCACATCAACATGAACATCACCAAAATTTTAGTTCAAAGCACGGAAACAGAACCATTTGTTGGTTCTGCTTGGGCTGACCTGGGTTCGGTGAAGTTCACAGCAACAACAAAACCCCCTTCACTGGCCCTTTCGGCATCAACCTACGAACAGGATGAAGTCTCAACTGAAGTGAAGATGGGGGGCTACAGAATCATATTTATGTAACCATGGTGATGTGCAGATGTGGTAAACAACCTCGCAACACATCTTTTACTTAACATCTACTAACAAGATAGAATAAATATATAACTTCGCACTTTGCAGCTATCACAGTATACAGAACTACATTGAATCTCTATTGTATTCACTCTATAATGATGCATTCATCATTGTTAGTGTTACTTCGCAACTTTCATACACTTGTATTCCATCTACTTAACATGTGATTATCATTTAGTTACATATGAAAGAAAACACATAAACACATCATAACATGTACACAAAGTGCATCACAAACTCATACACATAACACATGATTTACGTGGTTCACCCCCAGGTGGGAGTTACATCCATAGGAACTGTTATTTCTATTATCTTGGAAGTGTAAAAATTCCATTTTGCGCACTCAGCTGCAGAATCTTCTCTACAATCATATCTCTATGCACTCAGTTGTAGAGTTTGTTGTCTCTCAGATCTCTTCTCTTACAATCTAGAGCTAAACCCCTCTAGCATCATAATCGTAACCGTAACCCTTCCTCATACAAAAACACCATTATATATCGATGTGCCTGAAGGTCACATATTACAATAACTATGGGCCAACCCCCATAGTACCCTTAAGCCCAAAAACCACTTGGTTCTCCTGTAGACCACACTAAGCTTTAACTTCGTTGTCCCTTTAGCGTCACTTCTTCTGACTCTGATGCTTCCTCTGACAACACAGTTCTGACTTCTGCAGTGGCATGTCTTTTACACCATTCCGCTTCTTTACTTTCGCTCGGTCTTTAACTACTTCAACCACTTCTGGTTGTCCTTAGTACTTTGTCTTTAGTAAGGAAACAGGTCCTTTCTCCTTGATTGAACTTCGCTCCGTACCCTCTTCCTGAGATTTGCGGAGTCGCTTATCTCCCAAAAATGGTCAATGTCAAGCCTCACCTAGCTGTACTTTTCCTTCATAACTTCCTTTACTTTGGGCTGTGCCCAACACAGTCTGTGGCTAGGACCATTTCTAATTAAGGAGGCCATAAGTCTATCTCCCAACACTTTTCAACTTACAAATATGGAAGGCCAACTACTGGAATATCCAGTCAATGGAAGGTATTTGGAACCCTTTTTCTCAATCTAATAAGAGGTTACTCAAATCCTGTATTATAGTTTTCCTTGTTTATTGTTTTGTATTTTCTCATTTTTCCTTAGCTATTTTCCCTAAAGCATCGCAGTCAATGTCATCTGCTATGTTGAGAAAATAACCTAAGTCTTCAATCCACATTTTGTCTTCCAGAGGATGCTTTGTAAGTACTCAATCTTTTTGAATCGGAAATTGACTCCATAGCCCAATAGGAAAAATACATTGGTCATCTCTCCTTAAAGATTCTATCTGGATTCTTGACACCTCATGAGGAGGATTCATCCCACAGGAGGAGTCGATGTTGTTTCCTCTTTCACCCTCAAGAGAAATCCAAGTAATTTAAGCTGCAAGGAAATCATGCGCAAATGGCCACGATCAAATTGTGCAAGTTCTCAAGGATGATATGGGTCGTTCATGGGGCAGAAGTAGCAATTAGTGTAATGAGAACTTTTTTGCGTCAATGGCCATAATGGAATCGTGTAAGTCTCTGCAGGAAAACTATATCGTCTATGGTGAAGGAACTTGCACAAGGTGTAAAGAGGTGACTTCCCCGCCAACGGCCAAGATTTGATCTCGTAGTTTCCTACAGGAAATATGAGCCGTTCACGGCGAAGGAACTTGCATAAGGTATAAATAGAGGGCTTCCCCTCCAATGACCAAGATTTGATCGTGTAATTTCCTACAGGGGATTTGGACCATCCATGGAGAAGGGACTTGCACAAGGTATAATAAGGTTTCTTGTGAACCAATGGCTAGGATTGAGTCGAGCAAGTTCTCATGAGTGATAGCAGTCATCCACAGCTATAGAACTAGAAAAAAGTATAATAAAAGGACTCATGCGTCAACGGCTAGGATTGGGTTGAGCAAGTTTCCATGGGTGATCTCGGTCGTCCATAGTAGTAGAACTAACAAGGGAAAAATAAAGGGGCTCATATGCCAATGGCTAGGATCATATGAAATGTTTTATCACTAGCGATCTAGGTCGTTTGCGGTGATTGATGAGATAAAGATTATAATATGATGCACTATGCACCAACAGATCAAGATAGGTTATTTTGACAAATCATCTGGTCCATTCACACAATGGGGTTCCCCTCCTCAGCAAGGAAGATATATGACCCCCTAGAATATCAGATATTCACCGTAGAAATGAGATTCCATCGAAAAGCACTATCAGAACTCGTTGATTCGTCGTTTTCAGGGAAAAGTACAAAAGTGGAGACAGGAGGAAAATGCCTACTGGGATCTAATCTCCAATGATGGGAAGGATCTTCCCATACTGTCAGCTCCAGAAAGCCATTGATACCATCAAAATAGAAATAATGCCCGTTAAGAAGAGAATTAATTGGCCTTATACACTTAAAAATTGAAAAAAAAACTCAGGATTATGCGTATGAGCCTCATTCGAGTTATGTGCTAATGGATCTCCTAAGAAAAACAATCATCAGCTATGCAAACCATTAAATTTGAGCTTCATACAACCAAGTTCAATTTCAAAAATCAATGCACAACATTTTTGGTGGGAACAAGTAAAAACATATGTACTCCAACTAATTTTTGTCAAAGTGTTTTTGTGTCCATCTAGTTGAGTAGAAATTACAAAGTTTTGTGCCTTGTTGTGTTCCTTCCTTTGTGCTTGTTTTTGAAGTTACCCTCCATCTATTATCCCAAAACCTAAAAATTCCAAGGAAGAAATCCACTATCATAAACTCATGCTCTCAGACCCTCTCAAGTCAATCTGACGTTTCCGATGTATCATCATCCAAAATTGTGCCCTTTCTTGATCAATGGGATAATGTATCTCCACCCAGCCTAACCAAAACCTAAACCCAACAACTAATAGGAGTCTCCCTTTGGAAATTTCCCAAAAATACCAAATGTAAATTCTGGGAGTCCGAGTTAGCTCAACACTTGGTTCCTAAATTCTTTCTTTTTCCTGAATTTTTTCAACTATGTGTGAATAACTATAATCCAACGACATCAACTATCAGTACTAGTGATGGTCAAACTACTATGTTTGAAATCTCAGCACCCTCAATAGCTAAAATGATGGGTACTTCCTCCATTAGGGTGTTCATATCCCTTGAAGATCAAGCCACTCATTATAGAGGTATAAAACCATTTCAATAGGAGAAAGTAAAAGCTCTACTTGTGTACACTCATGGTCAACAAGAAGCTCCCTCAAACCCATGGAAGCGTGCAAACTTATCACCTTGGAGTCAAGAGACTGTCTAGGCATTACTTTGCAAGTATTTGGAAGAGATTCTGACCAATATGTTGATAAGGGAATGGAATCAATGGTTGATGCACATGTTGTGCCCAAATATAGTTATGCGGAATATATGACTAGATCCCTTGGGTCAAGAAGGGGGAGGAAAATGAGGTTACATGGTTTCACTTTGTATCTCAATTTATGTACAGAGCATTTTCTTTTATTACTGGGAGAGAGTCTGAGCGCATGCCCTAAGATATCATGCCTTATTTATGACTCGGAGAGGCATTCAAGAGAGGAGACTGGTACTTGGAAGAAGATTATAGTGTCATTAGGATATATGGCACCAAATCCCCTCCATACAGATTGCCTAAGTTGCTCACTTCTAGAATATTTTTTCTTGAGTATGTAATGTTGATGTATTTGTGACTTCGGAATATATTCACTTGTATATTGTATGTATTACATTTGTACTTTATTGTATCCCTAACGGAGATGTATTATTCCTCCGATTGAAAGTGTCTTCATGTGTACTTGCAAGTGTCGCGAGTTATATTGTAAGTGTCATAACTTATACTTGATGGGTTATTAGACCACCTTGTTGGGGTCGGCCCTGTATGAGTCATGTGGGTCAAAGGGCTATTAGAAAACCCTATTAGGGTTCGGCCCAGTTAGCATTATGTTATGTGGTTAAGTTAGGGCTGACCTAGTTGAGTAAAGGTCAAGTGATGTAGTGTATAAATAAAGAGTGTGTCTCTCTCATTTTACACATTCTATTGTTCACTCACTTCGCATTAGTGAGAGAAGAGGAGGATGCGCACAAGTGGAGGAGGAGCATGCTGTTGAATATATCTATCTCTTGGGTTTGATCATGGTGATCCTTGTATTGATGCTTATTCTATCTTTGAGGAAGTTGCGGGGTTTTTCACCTTCTTGGTTTTCCCCGGTGAAATGTTTTGTGTCTCTTGTCTCTTATGCTTGATATGTTGTACATGTTGTTCTTTCAGTTAAGATCCTAGATCAGAATGTATTAAATTTTGAAAAACTAACATGTAAGAGAGATGCTAGAGGTGGACAATCATCATTTTGTTAAGTCTAAGAAGAAAGAGAAAACCAAATTTCCCATAGACATGGTAAGGTATTCCATAAATAGAAATAAAGGCATTGAACAAGTCATGAAGATCTTCAAAGTGTTTAAATTTTATTTGGATACACCATGGAGGTATGATCCACATTTCTTGATTGGACAAAAAAAGGGAAGGAATCTCCCAAATCCACAAGACCATGAAGCAAAACCAAAACTGAAAAAATTGGCAAACAAAGATACTTTTGAATAAGCCAAAAGGATAATTCAAGGGGAAGCAAACACCATTAATATAATGGTTCAAGTATTTCCTAAACCTACTCAAGAGCCTACTAAGGCCCCAGCCTATTATACATTTTATAGCCCAAGAGGAGCTCTAATCATCAAAGAAGATATGGAGTTCCTTGCTCCTCTACAGAAAATATATGATGTGTATGTTCAACATAATCATAGTGCGGATAATCATAAAAGGGGAGCATATTGGAGAATGAAAAAATACCTAAAGAAAGAGAATGTGTCATGCTTTACTATTCCTGAAGATAAGGAGTTTGAAAAATAGTATGAATAATATCATGATAATGATAATGATGATGATAATGATTGTGATAATGATGATGATGATGATGATGCAGATGTACCTAGAATGAAGCCAATTCCTGAAGAAGGGATGGGATAGGTCTTTTTTGTATCAAAAATTGAACAAGGCAATGGAGAAGAACTTTCAATCCTTGAGGAGCATATTCCTCCACCTCCCAAAGAAGTGGAATTGTACCAGAAAGTTATGCTTTTCATGTTATCTATGGGTTTTGATCTAGAATAAGGACTAGGGAAAGATGAACATGGTGGAAAAGAACCTATTCAACTTGAGAGGAGGCCTAAATTATTAGGTCTAGGAGATGATACAAGTACATCGGCACATAAACACCAGGATTTCCAAAAACAATTCATCAGGATTCTCCTAACGTATCTCAAAGGGATCCTAGAAAAGCAGAAATTCAAGAACCCAAAATACCCACGGGATGGGAACATAAGGAACCAAGTGAAGAACACTAGGAGGGAAATGCTGAAAAATACAAATATGAAGAGACGCACCATGAGGAAGAGGCCCAAGGTGACTTCATGAATATAAAATCTAGTGAGACAAATATGACACCACTTAATCAGGTTGTGATCACCATTTAGTCTCCCAATAAGGAATAATATCATCCTGTGGATGAGATGACAAGAAATATTGAAGTAATTTTACTCATAGTCATGGAAGAAGTGGTCCAAGAAGAGAAAGAAAAGGTTGAGGGTTCAGGGTCTAAAGCTATTGTTGATCCTTCAGAAAGTGTGAAGAGAAAGGATGATGACATAATTCAAGAAGAACCCAAGGGAAAAAGGATTAAATCAGGTGAAGTTGCATCAGGTCCAAAAGAGGAAAGGAATCAAGAAGAATGGATGATAAGCTTCCCACAAAATGTTGATCAACAACAGGAAGTCCAACCTGGAGGTGAAACTTCCATTGATCCTTTTCATTTTGATTTTGAGACTGATGAATTTTCATATGTTGTAATTACAGGAAGCACTATGAGTTCATATTCCAATTTCACAATTTCTTAAATGAGGCTAGTCAATTGGAAGTGAAAATGTTTGATCAATCAGAAACTTCAAATCCTCTCACATTTTTAGAACATGAACAACAAACAACTACAAAATATTTGAACTCACAAGATCGGTATAGGTTGATACCAATGTTTGATCCTATCAACAATAAATTTACAATAGTCACTATGGAGCCCTTGGCAGATAAAGCATATAGAAACTTGCAATCTATTGAGGGGGAGACATCACAAGTTACAATAGATACAACAATATTGTCACTAGAGGATGACATATCAATGCCCAGGGGTCAAATATCATAGTGTACAACAAGTATACCCATGCTTATTCTACTCTAAGAGGTTATAAGAAGCAAACCAAGGCTCTTTAAACCAAAAATCAATTTTTAAATACTAAAGTGAAAAGTTTAGAGGATGAAAACCACAAGCTATAGAATTATATGGTAAAACTGGGGCAAGGAACACAAGAATTAGCTGAGTTGTTGATTTTATTGGCTGAATATGACCGAAATATCAAGGACTTAGCTGAATCCAAGACAGTTTAAGCTTTTCCAGCTACTCTCCAATTTGTTGTAGAACACCAACAACTCCAAGAAGAATTGCAATTTTTAAGGAGAGAAAATGCATCTATGATTGCCAAGAGGGATGTGAATGAAGGAAGAATCAAAGAGTTAGAGAAATCGGAGGAAAATGCAATATAAATGAGACTCCAACTAGAAGATGCAAATGTACGAGTTGACTCTTTCAAAATAAAACTAGATGAAGAAAAAAAATTAGAATTACCACCTCCTACTAGTCAGAGCACAGGTCAAAATGAGCAAATAGCCAATTTACATCATAGGTTGGAACAAAAAGAGAAAGGACAATGTGAATGGAAGACCAAAGCTTTTGATAATTTGATGGAAATTGTCAAAATGAAATATCTCATAGAGAAAAAGAATGATAATCTTAATACACGGGGAGAGCAGATCAACAAAACAAAACAAAAGAATTGTGAACTTAATAAACTCGTAGCTCAACTTAAAATAGAAGTAGATGATTGGTGAGCAAGGCATCAGGAAGGCTTAACTCAATCCAGAATGGTTGATAAGTTATCCATGAACAAACAATTCATGTGAACATACATAATTGGTGATTTTCCCAAAATTAGAACTCATGCAATTTTTCTTGGGTTTTTATGTAGTTTTCATAGAGGAAAACGAATATGTGGAGAAAAATCGAGGACATCTAGGACAAATATCAAGTGGCTAATATAGCCACAACAATGGTGAACGCCTTATCTCTGGAGCAATTGAAATCACTGAATATATATGAAAAGATAAGAACTCATATGCAGATAGACAATTGCATACATAAGTTCATTTCCATGGGGATACTCAAAGAAAGGGTAGCAGAGTTTGTAGCTTTAATTAATCATTTCTTTAAAATAATGAATGTGGTGATAACAAATGGATTTCCATCTCCTTGGAATGAAGAGTATGATCTATTCCCAGAAAAATCATATGATTAGATGGTCCAAAAGCTAATGCCTGACCTTATGTCAGCCACCAAAAGGGTAAATCTGCACACAACATATGAGTTAATGGATGAGTTGCGGCCTGCAATTCCAACCATTGCCCTGTTAAAGAACTTGATTGAAAATTTGGGAGAATTAAACTACCCACCTAAATTTGAACTAGACAAAACTTTCAAAATTTTGAAAGGTGGACAAAGCTTGACTACACGAGGTTGGAAAAACATACAAGTTTTGATAAACTATGTGACAAAAAGACAGCAGCAACAACAAGTAACCAAGGGCACAGGTGAACCCTCTCAAATTCCCAAGAAAGATATGCAAGGGAAATTAAAGAAATAAATAAAATAGGAAAAAATTTGGAAGACCCCAGCTCATCGCAAATATTTTGTCCAATAGCTAAAGAATCAAAAATGCCACCTCAACAAAAGCTCAATTAGAAATAAGATAGTGCATCATAGTATCTCTCAAAGTACATAGTCAACATCCAGGTTTGGAAAGATATTTAAGCACGGCAAAAAAGAGATACAAAGGAGATTCATTGAGTTAGAGAAGCCAAAAAGTGTGTTAGGGTCTGCAACATTGGCCCTTACCTTCTTATTTTCTCTTTCTTCTTTGTAATGGATCGTAGAAATCTTGTTGTATAGAAAAAGACATTAAAACCAAAGAAGGAAAATCAATCCCCCTTGATGGATGTATTGATGTATTAAAAAATAGATACGTTATGGATTTGAAACCAAGACCAAGGTTGTTTGCCACTGATGTTTGAGGAAAAAGTATCTTGTATCGTGCTTTGAATTTTCTTTCTAATAGCAGGGATGTATTTATCTTGTTACATGAATCTATGGATTTGTACTTTTCTTACGCCCATATGATTTTATGTACTTTTTTAATACATTTTAATAGAAAGCTTTCAATGCTTTATTGTTGAATTTGTTTATTGATGCTATATTTTCTTTCAAGGAAATGGGTTATGATTAAGGTTCCCTATCTATTCTTTGTTTGATTTTTGTTGCTTTGCGAGATACTTGTGCTTCCTCTCTAAAATTAACACTAAAAAACATTTTTATGGTTGAGATCTATCTATGCACCACATGTCTTAACCATAAACCCGGTCAAAGCTTTCCAGGTATATTTTCGAGCACATAGTGTGATAAACTAAGGTTAAATTGTCCTTATTCTCAAGGTTCGCTCCCTTGGTCTAAGGACTAACTCAGTGAACTCATGTGGCACGGGAATGATGCTACCTACACAACCCTCCTTGGCATTGTAACTTCATTCAAATCCTTGTTAAATGTTGTCTAATTCCATGAATGATCTAAAGGATATAAAGAACTATTAAATCTAATGAAGGTACAACCTAATGGACAACAATAAGCAAATTACAAAAACACTTAATTATACTTTGAGATATTGTTCCTTTTGAAACCTTATACATAGAACTACCTATGTGTTAAAATTAAAAACTTGTATTTTTCATTTGGAATCAAAGTTGTTAGTTTGGCTTTGGACAAATCATGAAATTCATTTATCGTTGAACAGCATGCTACCTTGTTTAGTAAGGTCTTGAAATGGAGTAGAAAATACAATGTGTATGAACTCTTCCACCTGATAAGCCATCAAAATGATCACAATATAAGAAGATACAAATGAAATCCTAGGTGTATGAGTTCAAATGAAGGGTTCCTTCAAGAAATGAAATATCTATTCAAAAAGGAGTTTATGGTCTACAAAACAAGAGCACACACCCCCCAGAGGGTTATGAAGCTTATATATCGAGTTTCACTAGGGTGGCCTTAACCTTACCTAGAAATACAATAGAGTACATAATGAAGAATATGGCCTTGGTGATAGTTACTAAAGATAATGATGAATGAGCCATGGCCATATCTACATATTACACTAATAATTCCAACAACACCCTTATGTTGAACATGGGCCATAGAGAAATGACATTATAGCACATCCCCCCAAATGGCAAGTGTACCACAACAATACATTGGGCCACAAACTAGTGAACGTTGACCCCATCAAGGTTTTGGTGAAGATATCAAAGAACAAAGATGAGCATTATACATTCCAAATGATAGAGGTGATACATATAATGCACCCAAATCTCTAATACCATGTTGAGATTCACAGATGAAAGCAAGAACTAAAATGTAACCATAAATTCTATGATAACTGGAGGGAGATAACCCTAATGCACTAGAGTAATAGAGAAATATGCCCAAATATAAGTGTGGTACACAATAAATGAACAAGCACATATAAAAGAAAGAAATGGTAGGCACAAAGAAACATAGGTTCCCTTGAGCATAACACACTTTATAATAGAGATCAAAATTATCACAAGATGGCATTATGTAAATGAGAGCTTTACTTGGGTATTTATTTACAACTCAAGTGTGTAGACCCTTCAAGTATGGAGGCATCCTTTGAGAGGGGGATATGGACCCACAAAATATGGGCACTCATCCCAAGAAGTTTATGGATCTTATATATCAATTTTTATTACATCAACCTTTTTTGGTTGTGGAGCCTAATATTCCTTATTCAAAGGTCGTGTATCAGTCTTGTTTGGATCCTAGCACCTGACAGAGGGATGTGGGGGGGTTTTCCAGGGAGGTCCGAAGGTGGGGAGGGGGGGAACGACTAATTTAGGAGTAGCACCTAACGGAGGGATGTGGGGGGTTTTTCCAGGGAGGTCCGAAGGTGGGGAGGGGGGAAACGACTAATTTAGGAGCCCCCCTGGTGGGGGTTCAGGGGAAGCGCCCCCGTAGCAAAAATTTTGAAAAAAATTCCTTGTAAAATGTTGTAATTTCATAGTCATGACTTGGTCAATAATGGATGATTTACAAGCCCATGGTAATCCCTCTTTAAAAGGAAATAATTTTAATATGGTTGGGTATTGTAGTATTGTATTGTAAAAAAGATCTATGTGATTGTGTGAAAGAGATTGTGAGAGAGTGAAGAGAAAACTGCAGCAGATTTGTTGCGGATTGTATCCCTTTTGTTGGATAGGTTAATAAAAGGACTGAAAATTTCTCTGTGGACATATCCCATATTGAGTGAACCACATATATTAGCATCTCTCTTATATTTTGATCTTATGTGTTTTATTTATGCATAATATTTATTTTATTACACTACGATCATGTTTTTCTAACAACCTTAACCATACCTAGTAATACAATAAAAGAATAAAGAATGTGACTTTATTCATAATATAGGTAATGATGACACATGAGACATAACATATATACATATTACATTAATTATTCCAACATAAATATCTACACTGTGAATTCAAAAAGTACACAAGGAAATTCAAAGCAACAAAGGAATAAAGACTAAATCTTCATAACATAATTCTAGTATTTAGGACAACAAAATGCAACTTACAGCAAGCAATCAATCACATCACTCTTTATTACTCTAAAGACAAAAAATCCCATTGATTACAAATTGTGACTACGGGATCTAAACTATGTTGTAACTCGCTAACTTCCACTATCTATCACTACATATAGTAAATCTCACACATAAAAACAAGTAGAGGTTACAAATTAAAAAACTAGATTCCACTAATGGTGTGCCTTCCTTTTAAGTGCTAAAACCTAAATCTAGGTGCTTAGGATAGATCATCCAACATACATGATGAATGCTTGTACTATGACTTCTAGTTGACTATGCTTCAACTAACCCAGCATGCAACACCTTATTCTATAGATATGCACCTCTGCTAAATATGAACTCTGCATCCATTTACCGAACTTAGCACTACACCTAACTACAGCTAAACTAGTGTTCCTAACTCTAGAAAAGGCATTTACCATACTTGCAGTGAAGACTATGGTTTTAAAAAACACAAATCTAAAGCTCACACGTGCACATCACAAGCATGCATGCACCCCCAATCACATAACTTACCTATAACAACACTTGGTGTGCTCATATTAGAGGCTTCTTCATTAACGCACCTGCATCCATGCCATTGTCTCTATTGTTTGAATTTGGTGTGTATCGTCAAAAAGGAATAATCACTTTCATAGCAACAAGGTAAATCTAACACTCCATATTTGTAAGAAAGGTGTTCTCCACCGAAATAAGTTACCTCCCTTTTCATCTCAATCCACCTAAACCATCAAGGTTCAAAGAAGATTTAGTCAACGATTGCATGTTCAAAATTAATAACTAATACCAGAGTGAGTTTTGGAACCATTCCCCAAACATCACACTCCTCCATCGTAGCATCTTGCAATACCTTGTCTTCAGGTGCTCCCTCACCACTAAAAAGCTCTATATCAATGATAGAAGACATCAATGCAACAAATCAAAAACTTATTAGGATGATTACTCGCCTTAAACGTATTGTTAGGTGCTCCCACTTGTACTTATGGCCCTTGTAATGTCTAGGTATTCCATCTTGACTCCCTAAGTGAATAGGAATGTATTGAAGCTTATGCTCTTCCATCGAAACCTTGTTGATTTGAATCCAATTTTTCCTCCTCTCGAAGCATTGTGTTTCCATCTCTATTGTATGAATTCATTTTTTTCCATCACTGGGGAATAATCAATTTTAGAGCAACAAGGTAGAGCCAACACTCCATCTTTGTGGAAAATGTGTTCACAAAAAGAAGTTACCTCCTTCACCTCAATCCTCTTGAATCTTCAAAGTTCAATGAAAATTGTATCAACCACTCCATGTTCAAAATAAATCATTGATACCAGAGTGATATGTGGAACCATTTCCCAAACATATGTCACGTCCCCTTCCATCAATCCGACTTAAGAGATGGAACATGAACTAAATCCAGGCTTCCAAATTTAGTCCCATCATCATTTTACAAATTCATAACAAATGAAACATACATGTGCAGATGCCTAATACAAAGAAACAATGGAAGTAAACTCCATCCACCACACATAGCATGCATAAACAAGCATAGTAATCACGGGCATCATTTATAAATGTAAGTGTTCATTCCATTTAACACTTGAATAACTAATGAATTGAAAACAACGAAGCTTTCATTGAATACTTATCCTGAAATGAAGATGTCCTGAGCAACTGGCTATGCAAGTGCAACGTTTCAGGGTGAATCCATGAATGTGGTATTTTTGGCAGATCGCATGGGGAAAATTCATTTTTCGAACCCTCGACCGAGGTGTTTTAGATCCCTCGATCGAGGTTTTCAATGCTCAATCGAGGGTTTAAAAATACCTCGATCGAGGGCTCTAACATACCTCGATCGAGGGTATTCAAACCCTCGATCAAGGGTCTAACCAAACCCTCAATCGAGCTAACCCTTGATCGAGGGTTTGGTTAGACCCTCGATCGAGGGTTTGCTCGATCCAACATATAAAAGAAACAAAACAAGGCCCGGCTGGTTGTGTAGTGGCTTGACAGACCCTCGATCGAGGGAATGCAATAGGGAAAAAAAAACAAAACAGGGCCCTGCCGGTTGTGCGGTGGCTTGATAGACCCTCAATCGAGGGTTTGCTCGATCAAGGGTATGCGATAGGGAAAAAAAAACAAAACAGGGCCCGGCCGGTTGTGCGGTGGCTTGATAGACCCTCGATCGAGGGTTTGCTCGATCAAGGGTATGCGATAGGGAAAAAAAAACAAAACAGGGCCCGATCGGCCCTGTTTTGTGCAGTGGCTTGACAGAGACCGAAAGAGCAGTGACAGGGGACCTCGACCGAGCACACGCCCGACACCACCTCTCTACAGCGACGCCACCTCCCCACACAGATGCCATCATGTCATCTATTCCACTAGGTGGGTAGAATTCCACCATTTTTTTTGTTATTTAAAAAATATATATATTTTGTATTTGTTGTATAAATTTGTGTTTTTTATCAAATCTAGTTTTAATTTGGTTTTCTAGAAATGGTTAGGATGTAGGCATTGAAACTAAACCAAGATTGAAACCGAAAACCGCCATTGAAACCAAACTAATTGAAAAAAAAAACCATTTGATTTAACTAAAACAAAAACCCATTTCAAACCAAAACCATTTGAAATTTGAAATAGAATTAGGGTTTTAGATATTTTGCATTTATTTGTTTAAGTTATTTGATTTATTTTTGTTTATATATCAACCGGTAGCATTTCACCACATAAATGCTACCGGTTTTATTTTAAAATGTGTTTTTACAAGCATAAATGCTGCCCATTTTTTTTCAATCCTCCGAGAACGCCAAGAGGATTGAAAAAAAAACCATTTGAACCTAAAACAAAAAACCATTTCAAAACAAAAACCAAAACTATTTGAAATTTGAAATAGGTTTAGGATTTTAAATTTATTTTGCATTTATTTGTTAAAATCATATATTAATATTAATATTATAATATAAAAAATTTAAAAATGAATATTAATAATATATATAATCATATATTATTTATTAATTTTTACTTAATTTATTTTAAAAAAATAATATTTAATATTAATAATATAATATAAAAAATTAAAAAGTGAAGGCATGTGGTCTATCCTTTGCAAGAAAATAAAATTCCTGAATTTTGGGCATGCACATGATTATTTGAAATTCATTCTTACTAGATTTGGGATCATAGCCTAGGCCACCATAGTTTTTACAAACATAGAAATTATTCAAACAAGTACAATCATTATGAAAAAATTATGCACAAAAAAATGGTCATGAACAATACAAAATAATTCCTCCATTATTTAGTGAACTAAAAAATAATTATTGCTAGAACTACAAACTTTTTCCATTCGATCCGCCCAAAATGGTGAACCACATTTGTGGATTCACCCATCTCCACTAAACCTTGAAATATATATATGTATATATAGAGAGAGAACGTAAATAAGCATATAAGATAATATTACTCTTATAATATAAGAATACTAATACTTCAAATGCCAAGGACCCACTACATAACATAAATATGTTCTTTCCACATACGTTATTGGTTCTTGATATATATAATGAGGATTCACTTTCATAAAAAAAAATGTAATACAAATAAAATCCATGAAATTATTGTTAGGAGTATAACAAGACAAGAGGGGAAGTGAGGGCCCCTCACCTTTGGTGATTAAATGATATCATGTATCCGCATAGGGGTTAGCTATCCATTTTATGCTATTTATTACTCCTTTATGAGATTCATACAAGGTAATGATAATTGTTCTCATTTTGGATATCATTGGGACTAATATTTTCCACACTATACATATTGTTGGGAAATATTAGTACTAACAACACTTGGAGAAGTACCACCTACAATTTTGAAAGAAATGGAATGGCTATAGTGAACTCTAAGGAATTTTATAACTATCATAAACATATACTTGGATTGAATATGGAAACAAAACTATTTCCTAAAATTTCCAATAGATTCCTCGGTACAAGAGTTTAATAACATACACTACTAAATCAAATATCCTAGGATAATAGTTGTAGCCTCAATGCCTTCTGCAAGAATAATAACTAAGAAAATTAAGGATTCGTAAGTTAGCATATTAGAAAAGGGATTTCTTGAGCATGAATTATGGAGTATTTTATAAAGAATGTGCCTTAGGGATAATCATGCATTTTGAGTGAGTTCTTAACATGAGGGTTCATGGTAGATTTTTTATAATGGTTGGGTCGTGCAACACTATGGGTGGGTCATAAGGGTCATGATCAGAGAAAGAGACCATTAAGCTCATTATCATATAAAGAGACCATTATGAAGTCCCTTTCCCCTTGTTTCTCACAACCCAACTTGAGGGTGGTGTCCATGTTTAATATATATGGATGGGTGGGGTGGTAAATTTCTCTTATCTTGCATATAGTTTTATTATCTCTTTTGTATTCACTTTCTTCGAAATGTATGCTTGGAGATGGATTGGACAATGATAATTGGATATTTGGTTTATTATTTGATATGGTTATGGGAACATCATTAATGTTGCATATGTTTAATGATATTTGTCATTTTTAATATGATTCATTTTCATGTGTGTATTTTGATATGGGAATATTGCATAGAGTTTTATATAAAAGCTTAGAATGTCTTATAATTAGAGATGAACGTGTTATTGATGTAATTTCAGTGAATTAAAATTTTTATGTTTTATGTAGATACATTTATCTAAGCTATCATTATCCACATTCTATACATAATATTTGTATTTGTTATTTTAAATTTTTTCATGTAGACGCTATAAAAACTTGTGCACAAATGCAAACTTTCATCCATGGGGAGAGTGGGGGGATGAAGGTGTGCATTTCTAAGTAGATTTACAATCAATAATTAGACTAGTAAATGGGAAAATATTGAGTTTTGGTGTTAAATTTTCAGAATTTACTTCAATCTGATCTAGGATCTTAACTGAGAGAACAACATGTACAGCATATCTACAGCATATCAATCATGGAGACAATAATGCAAGCACACAAGAGACACAAAGATTTACTTGGGGAAAACCATAAAGGTGAAAAACCCCAATAACTTCCTCAGAGATAGATAGAGCAATGATACAACCAACCAAGAGAGATAACCATAACCTAGCAGCAGATCCTCCTCCTCCATAAGTGCGCCACTCCTCCTTGAGTGCATGTGTGAGAAGTGAGTGAGTAAATAGAGTGCCTCCCGCACTCTATTTATACTTGACTTGACTTGCCTTTTTACCTAACTCATGTAGGCTCGAACTTAACCACATAATATAATGTTGACTGGGCCGACCCCCAATAGGGTGGTCTAATAACCCTTTGACCCACATGGCCGACCCCCAATAGGGTGGTCTAATAACCCTTCGACCCACATGACTTATACAGAGCCGGCCCCAACAAGGTGGTCTAATAACCCATCAAGTATAAGTTACGACACTTACAATATAAATGACGACACTTCCGTATAGAGGAATAATACCATCTCTATAGGAGTACATACAACATACATATATGAAATACATTCCGAAGTTACATATACATCAACACTCCCTCTTAACTGGGAAGGTATTTCTCAGCACAGTTCTTCTAGCACAAGTCATCTTCTCTGGATCATCGTCACTGGATAATCGTCATTGAGTCATCATCATCATCACTGCTGCTGCTATCTCAATCAATCTCTGAATCTACTCGTCATAGGAAGTTCTACAGAGCCAGTCCTTTTTCATACTGGATGTAGGCCCACCACCTGCAGGTCTTTGTCATCACTGGCCATACTGTGGAATCCTCAGGACTTTTACGTGCCTCACAAAACCTCGAAAGAGCATTTGCCAGATGTCCCAGGGCACAGATTACATGCCATAGGCAAAACCTCGAAAGACCATCTGCAAATCTCCCAGGGCACAAATTATATGTGACCTCACCACAAAACCTCGAAAGAGAATCCCAGGACTGATTACGAGCACACGGCTCAACCTATCGGATCTCCCAGGGCACAAATTACATGTGGTCACCACAAAACCTCGCAAGAGCATCCCAGGACTGATTACGAGCACACAGCTCAACCTATCGGATCTCCCAGGGCACAAATTACATGTGGTCATGGCAAAACCTCGCAAGAGCATCCCAGGACTGATTACGAGCACACAGCTCAACCTATCGGATCTCCCAGGGCACAAATTACATGCCATAGGACAAAACCTCGAAAGAGCATCTGCCAGATATCCCAGGGCACAAATTACATGCCATAGGCAAAACCTCGAAAGACTATCTGCAGATCTCCCAGGGCACAAATTATATGTCCTCCCAAGCAAAACCTCGAAAGAGCATTTGCCAGATGTCCCAGGGCACAAATTACATGCCATAGGCAAAACCTCGAAAGACCATCTGCAAATCTCCCAGGGCACAAATTACATGCTTATCTGCACAACCTGATCCACGGCCACAGAGTATCACCCTGATACTCACTATACATCATCCTGATGTATCCATGATCATCCTGATCATCATCACTGCAACGTCCTGCTGCATGTCATCTGGAGCAACATCTTGAAGCTCGTCATCTATGATCATCCTGATCATCACTGCAACATCTTGCTGTATGTCATCTGGAGCAACATCTAGAAGCTCGTCATCTATGATCATCCTGATCATCACTGCAACATCCTGCTGCATGTCATCATACCTGATCCACCTGATCATCAATGCATCTACCTGATGCATACCAAGTATCTACCTGATACATATCATCATACATGATCTTCCTGATCATCAAAGTATCCACCTGATACAAATACAAGTACATGATACATATCACCATACATGATCCACCTGATCATACAATGTACCCATCTGATACATATACAGATACATGGTCCAAGCATCCAACATGATGCATATACAAAATACATACACATGATCCAACTGATCATATCCAGCATCCACATGATGCGTACATACATACATAAAATGATCCAACTGATCATATCCAGCAGAAACCAGAACATCATCCTGATGCTCATCATCCAGCGCTTACATCCACAGCCATGTGAAGGATCCTCCTTCCAACATGCTTGGAATGGCTTCAGCAAATGTGTCCATCACTTCTTCCTCGAAGTATCCTCGATCTGAAGCACGCCAAGCCTCTCTCTGAAGTACTCGAACTTCACCCTGGCTAGTGGCTTCGTCAGCACATCTGCAATCTGCTCGTCCGTCGCAACATACAGGAGCTTCACAGCTCCTCTCTGCACCATATCCCTGATATAGTGATATTTGATCTCTATGTGTTTCGACCTGTCATGAAACACTGGGTTCTCGGGCAGCTTCACACAACTCTGGTTATCACAGAAGATACCAGTAGCCTCCAATGGGAGATCAAATAACTCAGACAGTAGCTTCCGTAGCCATACTGCCTCACAACTAGCTGAACAGGCTGCAACATACTCTGCCTCAGCTGTACTCAGTGCTACGCAGGACTGCTTCCTGCTAAACCAAGAGATCACACCTGATCCCATACTGAAGCAACACCCAGATGTGCTCTTCCTGTCTGCAGCACTGCCAGCCCAGTCTGAATCAACATAACCCTGCAGGTTAAACTTTTGATTCGCCTCATACCTGAGCCCATAATCCACTGTACCCTTCAGGTACCTCAGAATATGCTTTACAGCAACCAGGTGAACACTGCTCGGATTCGTCAGGAACTGGCTCAATGTGTTCACAGCAAAGCAAATGTCTGGTCTTGTGTTCGTCAGGTACATCAAGGACCCAATCATCTGGCGATACATAGAGACATCAATCGGCTCAGATGAAGCATCACATAGAAGCTTCAGATTTGATGCCATAGGTGTGGACATGGCCTTGCAATCCATCATCCCGAACCTCTTTGGGATCTTTACTGCATACTTCCCTTATCCAAGGAAGATTCCTTCTGCACTCTGCCACACCTCCATGCCAAAAACAAATAGTGCATCATCCCCAAGTTCTTCATCTCGAACTCAATAGTAAGCTTCTGCTACGTGTCGGCAATCAATCTATCTTCACCATACCAAGTTCTGCACATATATGATTTCCTATCATGTGTCTCAGAACCAAGTGGCTGCTCCACATACACTTCTTCTTCAACTACACCATTCAAGGAAGCTGTCTTGAATCCATCTGGTGTATCTTCTATTTCATCACTTTTATATTTCTCTATGCTGCCATCTGCAACATGCTTGATCTGATAGTTCCATTTGGAAGTCACAACAGACTTCCCTTCAGCTCTTGGGACCACATCCCAAACATCGTTCTTCATGATCGACGGATCATGGCATTCTTCCCGTATCCTGGGAACTTCAATATCTTCAATAGATAATTTTGTCGCTGAACAAATGTTGTAGTTCTTCTTTTGTAGGTGATGGCATACGATCTTTCCTACACAACAAGTTAAATTGCATGATTAGAAAACATCTCATAGTTTTCAGAACAAATTCTTACACATAAATAAATATGTCATATAGTCATGCAATTATCTTAGCCAATGCTTCAATACAACATTTATCCATATTCCATAACTTTCTAGATGCCTTCCAGTCTCTACCAGAACATTGTTAAGAGTGTGCACAACTCCCAACATGTCAGCAAAGAGGTTTCATTCTAGATAAGTAGCAATGGAATGTTGTACAGTGCCATAGGCCACTTACCCATGCATATTAGGAGTATACTGTTCATCAATGCAATTATTCTAATATGCATAATACACAACCTAATTCTAGGAACATCAGTATATACATTATTGAACAGTATTATTTAAGAAATGACAATTCAAATACTTATCTTTGTTTGTTCGTTGGGTGGACTCCCTCTGAGTCTTCGCTTCCTTGCAGGAGCTGCTGGAGTCCGAATCTGAAGTAGCTTCTTCTACACCTTTCGGTTGTGGGATGTACAGAGATGGTCAACTCCCTCTGAATATCTGCATCCTTGCATAAACCACTGGAGTGTACTCCCTCTTGATATTTGCTTCCTGGATTACCTGTTCTTGAATCTCATATTCATCCTAGGTCCCTATGCATGCTTATTAGTATCATGAATGTGTTATCCTTGTGATCTCATATAAAATCATACATTCATTAGTATACTATTAAAACACAATAATCTCAAGCATGTATAGTCATGATCATTTCAAACAGAAATAATAAGCATTAGCATTCAAGGTTTATGTAGGAGTCTTATGGTTAGTCAAATCATAAGAAACATAACATATCATGTCTAAACCTGTAATTACTCAAACCTATGACTATTCAGGTTAGTTGAATCATCAATCAAGATAAGAGATATAAAATCCATAAAACCTGTGATTATTCAAACCTATACCATCATGATTCTTCTGATTAGTCATATCATCAATTATGGTAAGAAACATAAAATGCATACAATCATGATTATTCAAACCTATGACTTCATGAATAATCATTATCAACAATAGTATAAGATCCTAACACAAGGTAGGATTCTATCTCGATATAGGAAAAACATACCTGGATTAGCATGCTAGCTATTTATGTCTAACATACTCACATGATGTCTTCTTGTTCTTCTTCAATGACTTGTGCTAGTAACCTGTATATCTCATAAGTTAACTATTACAAAACCAAGTTATACATACCTCGTAAATGGATCTTCTATGAGATCCATGAGAATGGATGAATATTTGTCCTCATGTTATCATGATCATATGTTCTTGGAATAGAACATGATTTGTCTTTCTTGGTGTACCTTTCATGTTAGTAGACAACATAAACCTCATACAACACCATAATGCATTAGTTCAATCATAAGTGTCAACACCCTAACCAATGAATATCTTCTATCATGCATTCATAATTTTGTTAAGGTGATACGACAAATCTAAAATCAAAATTGTACTAACCGTAATAACATGAAGACAAACATACCAAAAACTTAATCATGGACAAATATCGAAACATACCTCGATGAGACATACCTGTCGAGATTGCTTGTAATCTTCTTATGTAAGACCTTAGCCTCATCTCCCTCTGAAACAGGAACTTCTTCACTCATGCAGATGATCAATCCATCTTCTTCTAGGATTAACCCAATCCACTTGATTTGCAAGAACTGGACCTGGAGCTGGATATGGTTTTGTCAGAGAAACCCCAAAAATTCAAACTTTGAATTTCAAACTTCCGAAAAGATAGGAATATGCGCCTTGATGAGCTGATCAAACTGTTATATTCAGAATTTGAAAACTGCAAAGTTTCACTCTTCAATTTTGCCTTTGAAACTTCCGGAATCACTGTACATGACCCTGAACTGGGGTTTGATGAAGCCCACTCTTTTTCCCCATCAAAATGTTTGATCCAAAGCTCTAATCTTCTATTTTTCTGAGGAGCTTCCAGCCGTGGTCACAGATTTCAAAAATTCCCATTTTTACAGAAGCCCTAATTTTCCACTTTTCTGATCAAAGTCCCGAACTAGGGTCTAATCAAGCCCGGCCTTCTGCCCAACCAAAAATTCTAATATTGGTCTCTAAATTTCTATTTTGATGAGTATCATCCAGCCGTGATCTCCGATTACAAAAATTCCAACTTTCTCCAAAGCCCTAAATTCCGGAAGCCATGAATGAAGGTACCAAAAAATAATTCTGTTTTGACAGAAATATGTACCTGATTGTTTCTGGTGTAACTCCGAAATTTTTGATCCACAGGGTCTGAAAAAGTTTCCTGAGATAGCCTGACCTGTTATCTTTCCATCCTGACAGGTCTGACCCCAATTGGATTCTCTGAGAGAGAGTTATGCCAAATGTTGCAACGTGACCTGTTTTGGGATAAAACAGGAGAGCGAACTTGTACGGCGTTCCACGTGTCACTATTTTAACTTCGGCCTCTGAAAAAGTTTTCTACGATAGCTCGGCCTGTTACCTTTCCATCCTGATAGGTCTGACCTCAATTGGACTCTCTGAGAGAGAGTTATTCCAAATGTCGAAACGTGACCTGTTTATGGAATAATACAGGAGAGCGAACTTGTACTGCGTGCCACGTGTCACTGGTTCAACTTCGGCCTCTGAAAAAGTTTTTTGAGATAGTACAGACTGTGTACTACCTGTCACGTTTTACGAAATTTCATTTGGAGCTTCCTAGCCTAAGATATGACCTTTTTCCCAAGGTCACCTGATTTTGACTCAGATCTGGAAGAGGCAGAAACCCTATATTGTACAGATCATAAATCACAAAGTACAACGAATTAGAGGTTTTCCTTTGGACACAAGATACCTGGAGATCTTAGCTTCAGCCTGTAACAATTTCAGATCCGAAAAATTCTCCAAAACGGATTTATAGCGAAAGTTATACGATGACTGGTTTTTGCTATATCAAGCCCTAGCATCGTAAGTGCAACAAGTGTCATACATGCCATATCATGCCTTCTTTCAGGCTAGCTCTGATACCATGTTAAATTTTCTGAATTTACTTCAATCTGATCTAGGATCTTAACTGAGAGAACAACATGTACAGCATATCTACAGCATATCAATCATGGAGACAATAATGCAAGCACACAAGAGACACAAAGATTTACTTGGGGAAAACCATAAAGGTGAAAAATCCCAATAACTTCCTCAGAGATAGATAGAGCAATGATACAACCAACCAAGAGAGATAGCCATAACCTAGCAGCAGATCCTCCTCCTCCATAAGTGCGCCACTCCTCCTTGAGTGCATGTGTGAGAAGTGAGTGAGTAAATAGAGTGCCTCCCGCACTCTATTTATACTTGACTTGACTTGCCTTTTTACCTAACTCATGTAGGCTCGAACTTAACCACATAATATAATGTTGACTGGGCCGACCCCCAATAGGGTGGTCTAATAACCCTTTGACCCACATGGCCGACCCCCAATAGGGTGGTCTAATAACCCTTCGACCCACATGACTTATACAGAGCCGGCCCCAACAAGGTGGTCTAATAACCCATCAAGTATAAGTTACGACACTTACAATATAAATGACGACACTTCCGTATAGAGGAATAATACCATCTTTATAGGAGTACATACAACATACATATATGAAATACATTCCGAAGTTACATATACATCAACATTTGGTACTTGGTTTGATATTAAACCCACTCCAATTTGGAAAAAAAAAAACAATACAAATCTCCATGCAAGCAACTTAGAATTGAAAGATGAACTTAGAATGAGATATAACACAACAAATTATCATAAAAGGACATGCTTGACAATAACTTATTAAAATATCATCTAATATATATATTTCTTATAAACCATATAAGAATAAAACAAAATAAACATTTTCAATAACATAATCGAACCATTGAGTAGTCATCCACACCATGAAACTCCAATATTTATAGTCGAAAAGAATGTGATAAGTCGATAGGAAAACCCACTACTTAAACAATATATCAATGTTTATCAACTACTTAGTGTAGGGAGACACAATAGAAATCACATAGCAAATTAATGTCTAGCCTACTACTTTTGTGCCATCTATACTTGTAACGTAGGAGTCTTTTGACAATGTCAACTTTGGTCAAACTCTCTTTCTATCATCTTGTTGATAATGTCAAAATTAATTCTTATATTTTACAATATATTTTTATCTGAATGTTTATGTGCAGTGTTTACTCGCTTTGGGTGTATTTACACCCACCATTATTTGACGCTTAATAGTTTGGTAACGTCCTGGCTATGTTGGCTTATTGAGTAAAATTTGGTGGTTTGGCATTGGTACTTTTTTCTTTTAGTTGGTGCAATTTCTCATACCAACATCTGGTAAAAATGAGCATTTCATCTACATTAGAGTGACAACCCTTTATCAACCAATTTGACAACTTCTCACACTCTCGTGTCCTTTCTCTTTCCATAATGTTGGAATGATTGTCTCCTTCATTGTAGCTTTGATACCAAATTAGATTTCTAGGCATATAAGAAAGATATATATACATGATTAAAAAACTACCACAATGGACTCATGTAAAATTTAAATGATATGCTTTTATTACAAAGAAATCAAATAATGCAATGATCTTGATCTCTTTTTATATTCAAATGAAATAAATCTATCGAAAACACACCCTACTCAACAATTCAAATAACTCGCTTAGCTCTATCAAACACCAAATCCAAAAAAATAAATCTTGCAAAATTGAATCCAAAAATCTAAAACAATGATTGTAGGAACCTTCCTCTCACTCGATGGTTGAGGATCAATAGGAGCAAACTCTAGTCCAGTGGCGGCCTTGAATTTGAATTGGGATTGAAATTGAATTTGGAATTGAATTTGAAATTTGAAATTGAAATTGAAATTTGAATTTGAATTTGAATTTGAATTGAATTTGAATTTGAAATGTGAAATTTGAAATAGAATTTGAAATTTGAATTGAATTTGAAATTTGAATTGAATTTGAAATTTGAATTGAATTTGAAATTTGGAATAGAATTTGAAATTGAAATGAGAAAATTTGAAATTGACATGTGAAATTTGGAATAGAATTTGAAAGAAAATTAGAATTAGAAATTGAAATGTGATGTAGATAGTCCTGAAGAGAGAGATTCAGTGCTTCGTGCTCCGCGAAGCACGAGAGGATCTGACGTCGCCCGACAGGGCGGCCATCGGCAATGCTCCCATTCACCGAGGAGTGATGCCAGGCCGAGGTCGGCTGCCACTGGTGGCGGCATCAGGAGAGATGCCAGGCCGAGGTCGGCTGCCACTGGTGGCGGCAGCAGGAGAGATAGTGTGTCGGTTCATCCCGACAACATACATGTGGATCCCCAGGAGGAGGATGTGCAACAAGACACGAGTGCATCAGGTGCGTATTTTTTGTTAGCACATTTTCAGTCAATTTTTAGTATATAATGCATTGAATTTCAGCTGCAAGTTATAATATATATTTTTAGTAACATTTGTGTTTTGGTTTGGATCGCAGGTGCCCCATCAGGGGGATCGTACGATGATGAGGTCGCACAAATCACTCTCGCTGACATCATTTCCCAGCGAGAGTGGGTGAGCTCATGTGTGTGCACTTTGAGGGAGGATTCTCCCACACGGCGATCTTTGTCGATGATGTTATCAGCAATTGATGAGATGTTGGCCCTCTACAGGAGGGTAGGACCTCTCAGTGACATTTGGCGACATTCATGCCAGAGGAGGAGACATGGTGTCATTGGGATCCACAAATGGGAGGATTTCAAAGTCACCATAAGAGGGCATGACATCAAGGGTGTTTTATTCGACATCCCTCGTGACCGCGGCCCCAGTCAACCGCTTAGACTCAGGGAGTTTAAGTTGGAGGTCGCTACACCACATATATATGATAGATTCGTGGGAGCGTGGGGCATGTTCCCCCACCATGACCAGGTCCCATTGTACTTTGCAAAACATGTTTATGCAAAGTTTGTTTTGGACATGCACCCAGATTACACTAGCACAGGGTCCCAGTTCTATGGGGCTGGTAGGGGACGCTCCTACCAACGTCCTGGAGCTCGGAGAGACCCTTCCTTCATGGCACCCACTCCGAGGTTGGTACCATTTCCAGATAGGATGGTTATCAGGTTGGGGATGTGGCACAATCATCCCAGCTTGTTGTAGAGTCTAGACAGGACCTTGCAGAGTCGTTGTTCACTGCCATGGGCAGTGCTATTGTTGTTGTGCATGGAGAGGCATCTAGACCACCCCCTCCACCTACAGAGCCAGAGATACAGTATGTCTCTAGTGACATACTCAGGAGTTTCGATGGCGAGACCCTACTGCGGTATGCTGAGTCAGCGTGAGATGCATACTTTCAGTTATATCGTAGATGCGTCGCTACAGGATAGGTATACTTTTGTACAATTATGTATATATGTTCTTCATGTTACATCATATCAATGTCGCAAATTGAATGGTCAATAATACTTAAGGGAGTTGTATTCTATTGATCCATGCAGGGGACCCCATTCATGGATCAACTCTTTGGTAGTGAGCCATTGGTTGGTCCATCCGCTCGTCCCCACCCACAAACGATAGTAGTCGAGGTAAGTTATAATTTATGTTCCAATTTAATTTGTGTTTGAATATTATTTCTCAGTTTAAATAATTTGTGTTTTATTTCTTAATTTTCGAGATTTTATGTTGTAGATCTTAACTTCAAATGAATTTGAAATTGTACAGGGCACCGGAAAGGAGGTAGATCCTGATTATGGACATGAGGACCGTGAAGGTCCTGACGAGCTGGGTTTAGAGACACATGTGAGTTTTAATTTATGTTCCAATTCATGTTATTTAGTCACATTTAGTAATTGATTTTTGTACTTTATGTTTCAATTTTTTACGAATAGCTTTTAAATTATGTTAAATTTAGTTTTAATTTTTAATAAATCTAACTTATTACATGTAATGGCATATTACACAGGCATCACAACAGGCGGGTGTCAATGCTGCAATGGATTTCACACATGGTTGGGATGTAGCTCGAGCACATGGTCCTGATGAAGGGCCATCTACCCGTATTCCTACCCAGATCCCGGATATCACCATTGACACGAAGGATATGGTGGAATTCCTTGATGGTTTAGAGTCTCAGAGACAGCAGTAGGCTGCTGCACGTGAGGGCATTCAGAGGGACGATCACAGGCCTCGTGGGGGTAGTGGCCGATGGGTTGATGATCTATACATTTCCATGTTTTGGATATTTTCATATTTTATATATTTTCATGTGTTTGGATGATCTATGTATACATTTTCATGTTTTGGATATGGATTTCTATCGTTTATACATGGACTTTGGATATGGACTTTTGGATATTTTGTATATTTTATCATATTGATGTCTTGATGTGTATTTTGTATATGATTTGAAATCGATTGTTTTTTCATATTAGATCTGGATATAGTTATTACAGTTACAAATTTATGTTTTGTCGTTTCAAATGTAGATTTAATGTTTAGTTACAATTTAGTTCAATTTAAAATGCAAATTTTGACTACATTACAGAACATCTTCGAAAATTTAGAATTAAATACATACATTATTTTTTAAGATTGAAATTACAATTACAATGTAACATTTCAAATTTAATGTGTAATTTCAATTCCAAATCAATTACAATTTAAAAGCTCTTTTTCAACTACATTACAATTGCATAAATGAAATCAAAATTTAAAATTGAAATTGCAATTACATTATGTTGTCTACACATCACAATTCAATTACAATTTACACATTCCAATTCAATTACAATTTAAGATTAAAATCTCAAATTTAATGTGTAATTTCAATTGAAAATTCAATGTGTTTTTGATGCATGTAATCCAAAAATTGAGAAGGTTTGATGGTTATAAATTATAGTGAATGTTTGTGAAGTTCATATACTTTGATTATACAAAATGTGAAGTTCATATACTTTGATTTATACGAAGAAAGGTAAGATAAACCATTATTGCAATTTATATGTCTCACGAAATAAATACTTAGGCAACAAAAGTAATGAAATGTTTATTAAAAGCAAGCATGTAAAGTAATGAATGTTCACATCAACATACAAAATAATGTTTTATTGAATGCGAGTATGTAAAGTTAATGAATGCTTACATCAACAAACAAAATAATGTTTTGTGAGACTATGCTTCCCAACTACTTATGACAAAACCATACAAATCGTTTTGATGATATGGACGATGTAATCCTCATCTCATCATGGCTTGCACTTGATGCCATCAAGGACATAGTTCACCATGATACAAGATTATAACAAATGAAATCAAGAATTATGTGGATGCCATACAAGTGTCAAGCAAAGGGATTGTCGACCACCAAATCACCATAACTAAATGTCAACCACGAATGTAAAAATTCTACTAGCAAGGTCAATCTAATTATTAATCAATTGCTTTGGAAGGAAATCAAATTGAAGGAGTGTTCTGGTGCCCTTCATTTCCCTTAGTAAGCAAAATTCAAAACTATGGATTGATTGGGGTCACTTCCCAAAAAATATAGCTAAGGAAGAGTCACATATATACCACACATGGGTATGTATGAGACCTCTGGTTGAAGCTTCAATGATAGAGTATGAACAATCAAGGGAAACACAATAGTCCTAAATAGTAAAAATTCTAGGTTATCAATACAAGAATGTGTGATCCAAACAATAATTATAATGCCCAAAATTTTCTAAATTCATATATTAAAGAATGTTGCACAAAATGGTAATCAGTCACCAAATTCAAGTTCAAGGTAGGTGACAACATTGAGTATCTATTATATAGAGCATTGTCACATATGAATACAAGGGACATAGAAGAGTCTAGAGGTTTAAGGATCAAGTCTAGAGCCATATAAATTTCCCTGAAGGTGTGGGGACTCTCAATTCCATAAACAAAGTATGCCTTAATCATCATACTCCTAAATTGAATTAAGTGGACATGCATTGCATGCTAACCACGGTAGTTATCTCTCGATTCCTTTTTGCTTGTGTTTCAATTCCTTTATGCTTGTGTTTCAGTTGTAGAGATCCAAGCACCAATAAAGTAGTCACTTAAGTTATATATTAAAGATTGTATATGAATTTATATATAGCATTCTACAACACCTAAACCATTTGTATGGAATTTGATATATCACTCTAAATTATGATACTTATGTGTTTTCAAGGTACCCAAACTCATTTCAAATGATTTCCATACTTATAAATATGAAAATATAAATTAAGTTTTGGCCATCATGAATTTTACTTAGTTGAAGGAATTATTTAGTGACCTAAAACCTAAAATACATAAGTTTATTGATTTTGGTTTAACCTGGATTATAATGTATAAAATTTTGCAAGTTTGGAATCAAAATTTAAAATTAGAATACATTGTACAATTCAAAATTTAAATTTTACAATTCCACATTGTATAGATGTATTTTAAATTCTCAATTACATTGCAATTGTATTTGAAATCAAAATTTAAAATTAAAACATGTACATGTTCAAGTGTATTCACATTGGAGCACCATGACCCAAATTTCACAAAAGCCTCCCATCTAATATTTGTATTCTTGACATTAAAGCATCTACAAAAATACATTTATAAAACAACCTCCAAAAAAATATTACACAAGACAACATGAAAACTGTGCCAATGATGCAAGTGGCATACATGTAACTCATTCATCTGGCCAATGGGTTATAGGAATGCAAGTCTCCATAATACGATCATGGTCAGCTTCTGTCATCTTCTATCTCTTTGGATCACCTCTCTTCACCTTGATTTCTGTTAGAGGAATCCGAGCTGCAACCACCAAATGACTGTATTGACATGATATATATTCAGGCATAAAATCTCTGTAAATAATGTGAGCACCCTGTTTTTTCACATTTTCAAAAAGGTGTCCCATTAGAACCATGTCTCCAGTCTGGTATGTGAAGTCCCCATCTTGGTAGGGTCGCACCAACCTACTCTTTATTTGCGTGCACCGCATCAAATAGTATGCAACATTTTCTTGGTTGTGGAGGGGTGCAATGACAATGAATACATCACCTGCAAGATACATTACAAATCTTATTCAAATGTACTACATGCAAATTTCTACAACATTTGTATATGTGTAAGATATAATGAACTAATTAACTTAATAAAGACTCTTGTACCTTCTGTAACCATATCGGAAACTCGATCATGATCTAATGAGACCATTGCCTCTTTAGTGTGCATCTCTTGCCATGTTGGAATTGGATGTGGGCCCTTTGGATTAAGAGATACATATTTCCATGGTTTGACATATAAATCATTTTCACAGTGATCAAGCCCGCATCCATTTGCATCAATGCAAAAATCGCAAAAGCAAGCATACTTCCTCGTTTCAATGGAAAATATGTCCCCCATATCTTTACTTCGAACAGAATGCAATTCCCTCGTACCAAGGATGGTGTCACAATACCATGGCATGGATCTATTAACATCTCCAATGGAAACATCCAAGAAGAACCTGCATGGAATTCAGTTTGTCATATGTAAATTCCTATCAAGTACATGTATTCTTTTGGAAATGATGATATTGAATGTTATTAGCTTATTAATTGAGTTTGGAGTTTATTACCTGCACACCGGCCTTGCTTGTTCACGACCTTGATGTCCCAAATGACGTGTGCACCAATCAACTACTTCAGTGGAGCATTTGAGTCGGGTTGCACCATGACTCATCTGGTACCTCCGAAGTGCTCGTTTCACACATGCACCTGTGTCATCATGTTCACCCTTTCCATGCCCTGTCTCAAAAAAGCTCCGGGTGTGTCGGATTTCTATCTCTTTGTGAAGGCGACTCAACCAATAAAATGAGCGTGCCTATTTGAATTTCCCTGCACACTCATCTAACCAAATCCAATGTTCAGTAAATGATACGCCTCTCTGTCTGAATGAATCATAAATCAACCCAAAGCAGTGTTAAACAAACAATGTGTCATGCTCACGATCATCACTAACATAAAAATGGTACTCCTTGATCACTTCACGTGACTGAGGAGTGCTATCCCTACCATCAATGTTTTTCTGAGCATGTCTGTACAATACATGTACGAAGATAGACACCTAGTCGGAGTGATAGTACTCAATCTGTATCTCTCTCTGAGGAGAAAAGGTGTAGTTCTCTGTAAAGTCTACCACCGATAAGATTGTGCCCGGTTCAAATACCTCACGGGAATGTTTGAATTCTGAAGCTTGCCACCTGGACCTATGGGAGTGCTTTATGTTTTTATAAATCTGACTTTGAAACTTCTCCATGAAATCTGAAACAGGAATCTCATCATCGAGCAAGTCGATCCTCTTGGATGGCACAGATGAAGAAGATGTTGGATTCATGGTGATGTACTCGTACCTCTTCCACCTAATGGTGATATCTGACAATCCATGGTGTGTTGGATCGATAGGAAAGTTCCTATGGAACAATGTCAAATCACCGCATTCATGGCAATTTTCTCCCACCTACACACCTCTTATTGAAAAACACGTGTTCAGGATTCCTATTGCACAGTATCATACAAATAAAATCTCGCACTGTGTGAGGAGCTAGTACACCGTTCTAGTGCCTTTTGCAAAAATCCAGAAATGTGTCATAATATAGTTGAAATTCAATGTGGTACCGACAGCAACAAGTGTCGCAAATCGTATACGGCCTAATATACCACGGTTTCAATTTGTTGAACATGCTAAATGATATTTGAACACCAGGATTGGTTTCTTGGAATTCCTTGTAAAGTGCAACTCCTGTCATCTCCATCACATGCTTACAATGCTCCTGATAAATGCCTATGGATAAACGTTGTCACAGGACATGCTTTCGATCTGGAATAGCACGAGAATGGCTATCCCAAAACTCTATCACCTTCTCTCTAATGCCTGCTGCCATCCTACCTCAATAGGGTTCCCTAGAAATAAGATCCCAACAAGCAGCTTCATCATTTTCATCTATCCGGACCCTGAATTTAGTATATTTGAGCAATGTTCTTTTTGAAACATTGAGCAATGATGCCATTGTTGATACCATTCGATTTCTTAAGGTGCTTTGTGCCACAACAACCATTGTAATTTCCCTACGAGCAGCTCGGGTATCATTGTTTCTTGCTTTTCCAAATGAAGATAATGCAGTTCTTACATTTTCTATTGCATTCTCGCATGTCTTTTTCGTTTTAACATCTTGAAAACCCAACAACTTTGTGGCACGTTTCAATTTTTTGTGTTTTATCAACCCATGTAGGATTTGAGCTTGTGCCATCGTTGAATGTTGTTCAAAATATGACTTGATTATGTTATTGACATGCTCTCTAAATCTCCTACCAAGGATCGAGTTCCCAATCTCTTCTTGTGCAGAAACAACTGCACAATCCTATAGAAAATTTCCACCCCTTCCAACCCCACTACAACTCCCAATTATATTTTCAATGTGAGAGGGAAAGGTGTCATGTGATGGCTGATCAAGATCATGAGGGGGCACAGGGTCATGTGATTCTTGATCACCATGATGTGATGTCTGACCATAATCTCTCCCTACATAACATGTAAATTAACAAACTGAAAATTGGTTACTTGATAGTTGTGCATTGAACTTTAAAATTGCTAGTAACTTGAAATTTGATGTGGAAATTGAAAAATTGAAAAATTGAAAATTGCATGTGAATTGAATTTTCCAACTAATACATTTAGCTTGAGAATTGTTCTAAGTAAAAATTGAAATTGCTAGTAACTTAAAATTTGAAATTGCTCAAGTAACTTGAAATTTGAAATTACTCAAGTGATACGAACTATTACACCAAAACCCCGAGGTCTTAGTGAAGGCCTCCCACTAGGATCTTAACATCCCACCACGCTCTGCAGTCCAAACTCTGGGTTGGATGTGCCCCCGTACGGTGGTATCCCCTCTGCATCGTACGAGCCCCGGACGAACACTGCAATGCCGACGTTGGATCTGAAACGGCACGGAAGTGATCGACAACAGTTCAGCTGAAAATAGATATGGACCCTAGGTATGTTCGGCTTCCTAACAGTTCAGGTGTTTCACTCGGCAGCCAATGCTGTCTGACGGCTTGCGTATTGGGGCAGTACCCCTCACTCCACTGCTCAGGTAAAACTGATAACCGCTTGGCCACAAACAACAGCTCTTGGTTTAGCTCACGGGGAAAAACTAGTCAATCAGGTAGGGGTCGTTGCCCTTTTCGCTGGCAGTTCCTCTCAATGGGCCAGCTACTTTGGGGTTCCTGTGGTACTCCTCACAATGAGTTTTAGGGCTTATGCCCAAGTACTTCCACAGTTAAGCGGATAGGGATTATTCCCAGATCTGAACTTGCAACAGATGCGAAAAAAAAATGGCAGAAATTCCACTCAACGAGCCTAAGAAAGTGCTCTGCTACCAAATGATACGAACCGTTACACCAAAACCCCGAGGTGTTAGTGAAGGCCGCCCACTAGTATCTTAACATCAACTAACTTGAAATTGCTAGTAACTTGAAATTTGAAATTGCTAACTTAATTAAACTTGAAAATTGTTCTAGAAGTAAAGTTTGAAATTCCTAGTAAAATTTGAAATTGCTTGTAACTTGAAATTGGTAGTAACTTGTACATTTAACTTTAAAATTGCTAGTAACTTGCAAATCAACTATATATATTTAATTCAAGATAATTATTAATAACTTGATAAAAATTATTGTGGGCATAAAAATTAATATCATTTACAATCATCACATTATATAATTGTAGGCAAATTGTTTTTATGCAATTTATGTCCATTTTACTTTTACATTACAAGAAAAATGTTATTTTAACTTTATGGTATAATTTATAAATAAATAAATATTTAAAATACAAGTTGCAAATCACCATGCAAAGAATAAATGATTACAACACTTCTACCCTAGAATTTCAAGGACAATATCATGCATCCTATGTTGTATATACGTGAAATAAAAATTTGAGATTGATTTTCTACCCATCATAACATACCTATTATACTCTAATTGTGAGAAAAAAAACATTGATTTAGAGATGAATACGATATTTAATTAAAAACATTGTAGTGATATGATTGAGGGAAAATTCATAATTTTTAATGCAAAATAACGTTTTCATTAGTTGATGATTTTGCAATTTCAACAATAGACATTTAAATGGAAATTGTAATTTTATCATAAATTGCAATTTAATGATGTTTTATCAATAATGCTTCACATATCAATGCAAGGTTTCAAACATTGCAAATTTAATTATTTCCAATTTGTCCTAACAAAATAGATGATTCTAATCATTAATCTTATCATGGTAATATGTCATATTATGCAAATAAAAATATATGTGATAGATGAAATTTTTTCTAAAGTAAACATTATAATTAAATAGCTCTTTGAACATTCATTTGTATTCAAATATTTATTACTATGAAAATATTGCCAACCACCATATCGATGAAAATATTCATTCATTTGTTTTCAAATTGAATAAATTTTAACTAATGCATAACTATCAAACATGTAAATTTCAAAATATTCATTCATTTGTTCTGAAATTAAATTTTCTAACAAAACAAAAATTGAAATTACATTTAACTTGAAATTGTTAGTAACTTAAAAAATTGCAATTAGTTAAATATGTACAATTTAACTTGAAAATATAGTGTCTAAGTGTACATTTAATTTGAAAATTATTCTAATAACATTGAAAATTGTTAATAAAGTTTAGAAATTTGAAAATAGTTAATATGTACATACATTTTAACTTGAAAATAGAATCTAAGTGTACATTTCATTTAAAAATTGTTGGACAATCAAAATTGAAAATTGTTAGCAAACTTTGAAATAATTTGAAAATTGTTTTAAAGCAACTTTGAAGCATAATTTGAAAATTGTTAGCAACTTTGAAATAATTTGAAAATAGTTAAAAATATGTTCATATCTTAACATGAAAATAGAATCTAAATTTACATGTTTCATTTGAAAATTGTTATAATTTAACTTTTGTTTAAAGCCACTTGAAAATTGTTCATTTAACATAAAAATTGTTGGAAACTTTGAAATTTAAATAACAAATTGATTAAATAAATAAGAATATAATTACAAATAAATATGAAACAAATTAAATTATGAAATTTAGTTAAATTTATTGGAAAATTGTTACTAATTTTATAAATTATGTAGCATGATATTTAAATTATGATAGCATGTAATTCAATAATTTACCTTGGTTGTCCTCCATTAGAATTTGTTACACCAAATGTGCATCTTCTTCTTCTCTCAACCTTGTTCTTTGCTGTCTCATTCATTCTCTATTGTACTCACGTTCTTCATTGGCATTTTGTTGTCTAGCATGTTTTCTTTGTCTTTTTTTTTATTCCTCATCAATCTACAATGAAAACAAACAATTTTTTTTCAAAATGTTATAACAAACAACAATATGTTAGCATGAAATCTTGAAATATGTCTACAAAGAAATCTTACATGAATCAATCTACAATGAAAACAAACAATTTTTTTTCAAATTGTTATAACAAACAACAAAATGTTAGTATGAAATCTTGAATTATGCCTACAAAGAAATCTTACATGTCTAATGAGATCTAATTCAGCAATATGAAAATAACAAATATCTAATTCAACAAAATCAAATTGACAAATCTCTAATTCAACAAGATCAAATTGACAAAGTTCTAATGGAAAAAAAAAAAAAAAAAAAAAACTAGAAATGAGGTAAATTGTTGTTTGTGAATCCTTGTTTGTTAGTTATATACAGGTTCATTGATGTTTTTACAAGGGAAGGGTAGTTGGAAATATTAATTGTTGCCAACTCCTTTCGCAGTTTCGCCCTGGTTGATTTTTATATTTTTTTTTACACAGACGAACCCTCGATCGAGCCTATTTGACAGACCCTTGATCGAGCAAATACCTCGATCAAGGGTTTAATAACACCTCGATCGAGGTCTTGTTAAACCCTTGATGGAGGTATTGTTAAACCCTAGATCGAGGTTATGTTAATCCCTTGATCGAGGTATTTAAAAAAGCTCGATCAAGCAAATAACCGTTCGAGGGCTTAAAATATAGGCCAAGAGCCCTTTTCCCTGCAGAATGGAATGTTTGTCTACCTTCCATAGAGTTAAACCATGTCATTAAATGCTCATTAATGAGCGGCCTTATGCCATTGGATTCGTCAACGAATCCTCTATCCAGATATATAAAATTCATGAATTTTTATCTTCATATGTCTGTTGTTTTTAAATTTATACTAAAACTTGCCCTAAAAAACCATGCCGACAACTTCAATTGAGCTCAAAGATAAATCCACAACATTCAAAATACACATCCAAAAAATTTAAAAAAATACACAAGCCCCAGATAAACGCGTCCTCTTTAAAACGGTATTTTTAGTTTTGCAGATTATGTAAAAAATTAAAAGATGTCGTGCACGCACACACGTGTGCAAAATGCGACTTCAATATTCATTGGTAAGTTTCGAAAAATAATAATAAATATAATTTTTCGAGAAAAAATAAAAGAAAAATATGTAAGCCCCAGTGCACTTTGTCTAGATCATGTTCACATATTTCATTTTTTAAAATTATTACTTTAACATTAATTTATTGTGCACACACACAAACTACTTGTTAATTGCTCTTCAAATTTTTAAGTACACACGTTTCATTAAATGAAAATTCGACATGACATATGGCATTGGTATATTTCGAAAAAAATATCATTGGAAAGCCAACATAATTATCTACATTTCGTTTTTCAACCGCATGTCAAAATTCATGTGGCAAGTATGAGTTTCGAGGGCTTCAATTTAATACATGGGTAAAATTTCTATTTTTCACCGTCATATTTGGCCAAAAAGAGTTACCCATCTTCATGGAATCACCCTTGGAACACCTAACCATAGGACAGTTGGTGCTCATCAAACTCTCAACATAGATGCCACCCCTGAGCTGGACATGATTTCCACAAGGAAAAGGGAACAACAAAATCACACATAGCCAAGTATATACCACATCTAACAAGTTATACAACTTGATGAGAACCCGACATTGTTCTCGTTTTTTTATAAGCGTCAAAACCACCAAAAAACAAACCTGAATTGAAAATGGTGCTACCGGTAGCACCACTTTTTTTTCGGGGCTAAAATTGCAACTTTTTGGTAACCATGAGCAATGCAGCACGGTGACATTGTAATAAAAATCTTAAAATCGGCCCCCAAATCGAAAAGTGGTGCTATCAGTATAACATGTTTTTATTTCTGGAACTAAAATTGCAACTTGTTTGACATCGCCACCTCAACAACCAACAGCGTTACAACGCAAATACTAAAATAAACCAACGAGTCAAAAAAAAGTGCTACCAATGGCGCCCCACTCCTACCCACTACCCCCTCCACATACCCACTAACCCCTAGCCCTACCCCTACCCACTACCCCCACATCACCCTCGCCACCTAACTCCACTATCCACTCCATATTCCCCTTCACATGCCCCTTTATGTTAAAGGGTATACTTTTTATTATATTTTAATGTTTGATTTTTAATTTTTAATTTTTTTTTTTCACTTATTTCTTCTCTTTCTTTTGTTTTTTTTGTTTTTTATTACTTCTTTCTTTTAGTTAGGCTTTTATTTTGTTTTGTTTTGTTTTGTTTTTAAACATGTGTAATTGTGTTTTATTTTGTTTTTAAACATGTGTAATTGTGTTTTATTTCATTTTGGTTTTTTCTCTTTTTGGTTTTTTTTTAAATTATTTTCCAAAATGTATTCAAAACATGTAATATTTGTTTTCATATTTGGTTTTTTAAAGGTGTTTTTGTTAAATTTTGTGAAATATTTGTTCCTCTTTTTTTGAAATTGTCATATATTTTTCACCTTTATAGATATTTAAAATATATATATATATATATATATATGGCATGGTTTATAAATGTCCTCAAATTTAACCCGACAAAGAAAAGAGGTGCTACTGATAGCATCTCTTTTCGAGTCGTAGGTTAATTTTGGCATTCATATTGCGAAAGCATCGACTGTTATGGCTACAATGTTAAAAAGTTACAAATTTAGCTCCCAAAAAAATGAGTGAAAAATGTGTGCTACCATTTTTTATTCGGGGTCTATTTTATGGTTTTGATTATAGTGACACCACTCGGGATTAGCAAAAAGTTATAATTTTAGCTCCGAAAAAAAAGTGGTGCTACCGATAGCTCCGATAGCACCACTCTTCGATTAAGGGTAGTTTTTTGGTGGTTTTGATGAAAAAATATAAGTTTTTATGGCTAGAGTTCATGTTTTGAGTATAAATTTCTCGTAAAGTTATATGACTTGTTATCTCATCCAAGCCAGCCCACACCTGGATTTATCAGACTGTCAAGGCAGTAGAGGGAAATGAATTGCTAAGCTAGTGAGTTCAATTCATAGAGTTATCGGAACCTCTAGAAGATTAGCTAGCTTGACACCCACAATACCTACACACCCAACACAAGGAAGGCATCCCCTTCATTGCTCCACAGTCCCTCAGGCCATACATTTCCTTCTAGTGCTCTTCAAGGTGTGCATAGAAAGGTAACCAAAGACCTATCATCTTCAGTAGGGTTACCGTTTTCACTGGGTTTATCAAGTCAATTTCAAATCCTCATCTACTCCTAGTTGCTTATACACAATTTCAAATTAACATAAGGGATGCATATAACCCAAACCTAGAAATCACCCACACACATAGCAAGGCACAATTGTTGGGCATGGCAAAACGTTTTAGCTCTGAGATTCACATAACACAATTTCCATGAGCGATCAAAATCGTGGGCACATCAAAAACGGATTTTGAAAGGGGAAAACAACCATTGAAAACTACAGATCGAAATCTCAACAGGTACATTAGAAACCAAGTAGCAAAAACGGATCTCACAGAACCCCAATTCAACTTCCCTTCTCCCCCACCATTCTGCAATACCAAAAACGACTTTCCTAGCTAGAAAACGAAGGAAAACACTGTAAATTCGTGGAGGAAAACGCCCAGCAAGTAAGAGAAACATGAGGAAAAAAAACTCATAGATGAATGATGGATTGGGAAGCAAATTCATGGGTATTTTCTTGCCAAAAAAAAAAACATGTTTTTCCAAAATGGTGACTTGCCCATACACGAAATTTGGACAACCATACTCCATTTTGATATATTTCTCGTTTTTCGTGGGGTGGAGTACCTCAAAAGTATGTAGTGTGAGTACTCGTTAGATGCGGAATATAATTCTGCATCCAACGATCGCTCCTGCTCAAAATTTGAGTAAACCGACAATGAAATATGTTGAAAATACGAAGAAAAAATGTAGTTTTTTTTCTCTTTTCCTACAAAATTCATAAATATTATTTTATTATTTTCCTTAGGAAGCCCATTTTAAACCTCAAATTTTCTCTAATGCTTGGTCATGGTTGTAAGTAACTCTGTCTATGGTTCAAACACTGTGAAATTTAATGATATTGTTGGTGTTATTCTTAGCGAAGAAATGTGGAGGAAAAGCACAGGTGAGATGTCGGGTAATGCATTAACCATAGAGAGTAGGGGAAGACAAAATGAGAGAAGAAAGAGCCCAGATAATCGTGAGAAATCTAGGAAGGGAAGATCCAACTCCAAACTGGGAAAGATAGAGTGTTGAAACTGTGGAAAGAAATGACATCTAAAGAAAAATTGCAGATCTCTAAAGAAGAAAGGAGATGGACAACAGAAGACTACTCAGGAAGCAAATGTAGCAGGTGATGTGTTACAAGTTGTTTTGATTCTTGCATTATATAGTACTAGTGATTACTGGGTAGTAAATTCAGGGGCTTCATGTCATACTACACCCCATAAGAAATTTATTTATGATTATGTTCAAGGTGATTTTGGACATGTTTTATTGGGTGACGATGAACCATGTAAAATTGTTGGAATGGATAAGGTACAGATAAAATTAAAAAATTGAGGTGAATGGTTGTTGAAAGATGTAAGACATATTCCTACTATGAAAAGAAACATGATCTCGACAGGGCAGTTGAGAGATGACAATTGTTTATCTACATTTGGAAAAACATGGTGGAAGATCATTAAAATATTACTAATAATGGCAAAAGGATATAGGATATGTACGTTGTATTTATGTCCTCATAATACTAATTCTTCTAACTCTATAGCTTCCACAAAAACAGAGACAACATTGTAGCATCATAGGATTGGACACACGAGTGAGAAGGCGATGCAAATTCTCATCTCAAGAAAGTTGATGCCAGATCTTAAGCAAGTAAGTTTGGAATTCTGTGAGAATTGTGTTTATGGAAAATAGAAGAGAGTTAGATTTATCAAAGTTGGGAAGCAAAAAAAGAGTGAAAATTTAGATCTTGTGCATACAGATATATGGGGACATGCTCAGGTAGAATCTCTTGGTGAATCTCGTTATTATGTTACTTTTATTGATGATGCAACTAGAAAATCTTGGGTTTATTGTATTCGACGAAAATTTGATGTTTTTGTTACTTTTAAAAAATTGAAAGCTTTGGTTGAGAATGAGACAGGAAAAAGGTTCAAGTGTCTCAAATCTGATCATGGAAGTGAATAATATAGAAAGGAGTTTAATAGTTACTGTTCATACCACGAGATTTGTAGAGAGGTGATTGTTCTAGGAACACCACAAGAAAATGATGTCAGAAAGAATGAACAGAACAATCATGGAGCATGCAAGGTCTATAAGATGCATGCAGAGTTTCCCTTACAGTTTTGAGCAGATGTTGTAAATACTACTATTTAATTAATAAATAGAAGGCCTTCAAGCGCTTTGGATGGTGGGATTCCAAAGGAGGCATGAACAAATAAAAAGATAAACTACGCATTTCTGGAAAAAAAATGTTGTGAAGCATTTGTCCATATTAATAAAGAAAATAGAACAAAGTTTGAGGCTAAATCCAAGAAATGTACCTGTATTGGATACAGGGTTGATGATTTTGGTTTTCACTTATGGGATTATGAAAATTAAAAAAATCATTAGGAGTAGAAATATGGTATTCAATGAAAAGGTCATATATAAAGATCAATTGCCGAGAAAGAATTTGGGAAAGAAAAACACAAAATACACATTGCTTAATGAAATCAAAGAAAATGAAGTTACAAAGGTGCCCGAAAATTAAAAAAAATAACAGCGGGTACCTCAAACTTCTGCAAGTGTTAGAAGATCTACCAGGTCAAGTAGACCCCCTGAAGGATACTCTCATTCACTATATTATTTATTGATCATCGACTCTAGTGAACCAGAATGTTATGAAAAAACAATACAAGTGGAAACTAGAAAGAAGTGGAAGCAAAACATGAATGAAGATATGGAATCATTGGTAAAAAACTAGACTTGGGATTTTGTTCAATTTCCTTCAGGTAAAAGAGCATTGCAAAATAAATGAGTTTACAGATTGAAGAAAAAAAATGAAATAAAGAAGTGATACAAAGTCAGACTTATTGTAAAGGGGTTTGCGCAAAAGAAAGGTATAGATTTTGATCAAATATTTTCTCTTGTTAAAATGACTTCAATTAGAACTATTTTAATTCTAATAGTGGTAGAAGATTTGCATCTCAAACAGTTAGATGTAAAAACAATGTTTCTCCATGGAGATTTGGAGGAAAATATTTATATGCAGTAGCCACAAGGGTATGAGGACAAATGGAAGGAGAATTTAGTATGCAAGTTGAAGAAGTACTCGTATAACCTGAAGCAAGCTACAAAGTAGTGAAATTTATAATTTGATAAGTTTATAACAGAACAAAGTTATAGTAGATGTCATTCTAACCACTATGTTTATTTCAAGAAGCTAGATAATGGAAGATATATTATATTGTTATTGTATGTGGATGACATGCTTGTTGCAAAATTTAACATGCAGGATATAAATGTGCTCAAAATGAAATTATCTAATCCATTTGCAATGAAGGATTTTGGTATTGCAAAGCAAATCTTTGATATGATAATAACAAGAAACTGAAAAAATCACAAATTGTCATTATCTTCAAGTGGGTACATAGAAAAGATGTTAGAGAGGTTTAGAATGCAGAATGCAAAACCAATTAGTACACATTTCGCCAGTCATTTCAAACTAAATAAGGATATGTGTCCCAAGACATAGAAGAAGATAGAATAAATGTCCAAGGTTCTCTATTCATCAGCAGTTGGCAGCTTGATGTATGCCATAGTGTGCACAACACAAGATATTGCACATGCAATGAGAATTGTGAGCAGGTATATGAACAATCCAGGTAAAAAGCATTGGAAGGCGGTAAAGTGGATTCTTGGGTATTTGAGAGGTACCTCTACTCATGCATTATGTTTTTGAGGTTCAAACACTGCTCTACATGGATATGTTGATGCAGATATGACTGGTGATAAAGATAGCAAGCGGAGCACCTTAGAGTATGTCTTTACTGTAGGTGGAACAACAATAAGTTGGATTTCGAAAATGCAAAAGGTTGTTTCACTTTCAACAACGGAAGCATAGTATGTTGCTGCTACAGAGGCTAGTAAAGAGATGATTTTGCTACAAAGATTCATGGAGGAATTGGGTAAGAAACAGGAGAATAGCAGATTGTACAGTGACAACTAGAGTGTCATTCATCTTGCAAAAAACTCAAATTTTCATTCCAAGACTAAACATATACAGCTCAAGTACCATTTCATGCGATCTGTTATGGAAAATGGACTGTTGAAGTTGACAAAGATGCACACTAGCCAAAATCCTGCAAGAATGTTGACGAAAGTAGTAACCAGGGAGAAACTAAGTTCGTGCTCAGTTTCACTTGGCCTTCAAGCGTGAAAGAGAAGATGATAAATTTTTCAAGTCCAAAGTTTGGAGCATAGTCCAGCAAATGCAGTAGCAGTGGAATTGTTGTGATCGATCTCCAAGTGGGAGATTGTTGGTTGTGGAGCCTGATCTTCTAGATTTAGAGATCGTGTTTAAACCGTGTTTGGATCCCAAACCATGATGTGGGGGTGTTGGGAGGCTTTCCCCCCCACTATAGTCGCCATGGGGGGTCCAGGGAGGTGGCAACTACTTTTGGGAGGCCCCCCCTAGGGTGGGGGTTCAGGGGTAGCAATTCTATAGCAAAAATTTCGGGAAAAAATGCCTTATAAAATGTTGCATTTTTACAGACATGACTTTGTCAATAATGAGTCATTTATGGGCCCATGGTATTGGATATCCCGTGGTATGTTTCCATGGTAATCTCTCTTTAAAAGGAAGGCATTGTAATACAGCTATGTGTTGTAGTATTGTATTGTAAAGATCTCTGTGATTGTGTGAGAAAAACTGTAAGAGAGCGAAGAGGAAGTTGCAGCGGATGTGCTGCAAGTTATATCTCTTCATTTTACTGGATGGTTTAACAGAAAGGACTGGCAATTTCTATGTGGACGTAACCCATCTTAAGTGAACCACATTATATTAGTGTCTCTCTAGTAATGTGTTTAAGTGTTTTATTTCTGCAGCTTGTTTTATGCTATTGTTTTACAATCATGTTTTCTAACAAATTACTCATATTAAATGTATAGTTAGGTGCTCCCACTTGTGTGTATGCCCCCTACAATGTCTAGGTAACCCATCTCAACTCCCTGATTGAACTGGATTGTATTGAATCTCATGCTCCTCCTTTAAAACCTTGTTGATTTGAATATGATTTCTACTCCTCTCAATGTTAGCGACAACAAACCTATCTCCCTCATCAATCTATCGTGGAGTCCCTGAAGACTTAAAGGACCATCTGCTCCCATCATCTCAACTTAATGTTGTCTTCCACTATCTTGGAATATATATATTTGATAAGCCTTGTGTAGGTCTCACTGTAAGCCACAGATATACCCTTGACGCTCAAGAGTTCAAACTTAGTCCTCTTTTACTCAAGCACGAGAATACAAACAAGGCAGCCAAATACAAAAGTGTGATCCCAAAGATGTCTCACCAATGAAACTTTCCTCTATCCCTTGTTCTTGAAAATCATGCAAGGATCGGTTCAAAATATACATAGTTGTGTTGCATGTCTCTAGCCATAAACACAAACAAATCCAAGTTGTCATTGTTTTTATTGTCTCACTGATAGACCACTCTTCATCTCTACAACCCCATTCTGCTATGGCTTCCCTTCAATAGGCACCAACATAGATCCATCTTAAAAGGGGATCTACCAAGCATCGAGAGGGATCAAATCTCTCATAGGTTTCCCTTTTTAAAACTGAAAATGTTGAGGAAGAGTGTATTGCAATGTTTACGGTTTTAATTTATCTAATTTGTGTAGTTATATATATATATATATATATATATATATACAGTTCTCAAATATTTTAAATCTAATTTGAGCCCACGTGTTATTTTTTATAATAGCTTATTATTTTCAATAAAAGACATGTGTCAACTATAGGATGAGCATGAAAGGAGTTACACATCTCCCCCTACCGGACTGTAGAATGCACCTCTTCGACGCAATCAAAATCCTTGGAGGTCTACTTTCCTCCATTGTGAGATATTAGCACTTTATCTTCTAAGCTATCTAATTCTCATCCAAGGCTTTGACTATTGTGAACCTATTGAACACTTCATCCTTAGAATTCATAAAATATCCACAAATCTTTCTAAAGGAAACTTCAACAAACAAGACTATTACAAACTCTATGTCAAAAACCTATTAAACACTTCATCCTTATTATTCATAAAATACATCCAAATCTTTATGAAGGAATCATCAACAAACAAGACTGTGACAAACTCCATGTCAAAAACCTTAAAGACATTGGTCCCCACACATATGAACAAATCAAATCCAAAATCTCTCTTAATATGTGCTCACTCCTTGAAAAAACAATCTTAGAATGCTTGGTTATGTGCACAACTTTCACACACTTATGTCATCTTCTCAATCTTGCATGTGTGTTTATGTGCACAACTCTTGCACACTTATGAACCTATTAAACACTTCATCCTTAGTATGCATAAAATATACCCAAATCTTTCTGAAGGAATCATCAACAAACAAGACTATTACAAACTCCATGTCAAAAACTTTAAAGACATTGGTCCCCACATATGAACAAATCAAATCCAAAATCTCTCTTAATATGTACTCGCTCATTGAAAAAACAATCTTAGCATGCTTGTTTGTTTGCACAACTCTCTCACACTTGTGTCTTCTCAATCTTGCATGTGTGTTTATGTGCACGACTCTTGCACACTTGTGTCTTCTCAATCTGGAAGTCCTACAATTCATGTACCATGTATGTCCTTCAAAATAGTTAGTACTCCATCATCTAAGCAACCAAATCACTTGTGTCGTAACTCACATAGATTTTCACTCTTATGTTTACGTGCACAACTCTTGCACACTTATGAACCTATTAAACACTTCATCCTTAGTATTCATAAAATATACCCAAATCTTTCTGAAGGAATCATCAACAAACAAGACTTACAAATTCCATGTCAAAAACTTTAAAGGCATTGGTCCACACATATGAACAAATCAAATCCAAAATCTCTCTTGATATGTGCTCACTCCTTGAAAAACAAATCTTAGCATGCTTCTCTATTTGCACAACTCTCACACACTTATGTCTTCTCAATCTTGCATGTGTGTTTATGTGCACAACTCTTGCACACTTGTGTCTTCTCAATCTTGCAGTGCTACAATTCATGTGCCATATATGTCCTTCAAAATCGTTAGTGCTCCATTACCTAAGCAACCAAATCACTTGTGTCGTAACTCACATAGATTTTCACTCTCATGCACTTAAACACCATGGTTCGCTAGCTCTATGATTGCCTTATAAATACCACCTTCATTCATTCCTTCAACTAAAGCTTAACCAAGATTAGCGTTGTGTTTTCTAATGATCATCCATTGATCATCAATCTCAATGATAATTGTAACTTTGTCATGCAAGACACTAAAAGAAGATTTTACATTAACCCAAAAACATAAAACATTGTATAACACTAGACCATCACCTAAAATCATGAGAAATGAGATAAATCCCATCTCAATCACTAGATATCTGGCATCATCACCAAGCTCCCCTTGTTCTTGAAGTCTAGAAATCCTCCTTGTAGAAATCCTCCTTGTTGAGGTCATGTGCCTAGACGCTCAACTATCGACATACCACCCCCTACCACAAACGGAGTTAATAAAAAGACATAATAACATGGAGGAAGTTGTATTAAGTATGGATACTAATTCATCCACTTGTTGAAGAGTCCACTCTTGCAAACTAATTTTGCGACAACTTGACTTTCTTCTTCTATGGCCACCAAGATTGTACAATGACCCATATTTTGACAGACGAAACTTTTCACGTGACTCCAATGTGTATTCCCTTGGTTCCAATGCCATGAGTCTTCTTCCTTACCATGCCTAAGTCCTCCTTTCTTACTTCCTCTCCTCACCTTCCCAATGGGGGCTTAGCTCTGTAGCTCATCCACTCTTGTTGAAATTGTCTCTACTCATCTACACTTGGATGAAACCATCAAATAGTTTCCCAAAAGTGGGCAGCGTCTCAAGAGCAAAGACACCCCATGAACAAAAGGCTCTCAACATGAAGAAAACCCATTTAGTGTTATGGGAACCAACTCCTCATTCTTGACCTTCATCCCAATCATAGTGCTTCAATCTCAAATCTCGATATCTCCATCACCTAGTTGACCTCCATCCTTGTATCGCTCATACGTGTTATAATGAGCTTGTTCTTCAATGGTGTCTTGCAAGAGACCCTACAAAATCTGGTACAAAGTAATCAAACCATCATTCTATTTTTTCATCATCTTCTTCATGATGTGAGAGATCAAATGATCTTCACCAGTGTTGCAAACATCGACCGAGAAAACGAGGTGTCCAGAAATCGTGAGTTTTGCTACTTGCCGATTTTTTCTCAAAAAATCACCTAAAAAATTGGGCCAGAGATCAAATGATCTTCACCAGTGTTGCAAACATAGACCGAGAAAACGAGGTGACGAGAAATCGTGATTTTTGCTACTTGTCGATTTTTTCTCAAAAAATCGCCTAAAAAATTGGGCCAATTTTTTTTGAGATATTGCCGATTTTTTCTCGATTTATCCCGAGATATTGCCGATTTTTTCCTAGGGCTAATTTTTTTCAACATATTGCCGAATTTTTCTCGATTTATCCTAAGATATTGTCAATTTTTTCTAAAGGAGATTTTGACTTCATGGAGGGTGGAGCCTGTTATGAAATTTGCCCTTGTTGAGCATTCTTACAGCGCTAATTAATTAATTTTCAGAGCATTTTTATTTCTTACAGCACTAATTAATTAATTTCAATGCATTCTTATGGCACTAATTAATTAATTTCAGTGCATTCTCACAACATTAATTAATCCGCCCTTGTAGAGCATTTAATATCGTAGTCGAACTAATTAATTTCATTTAGTATTATTATTGACTCGTGATGATCATGAGATACATTTGTTATTTTTTTTATGACTCGTGATGATCATGAGATACATTTGTTATATTTTTTTATGACTCGAGAATTGGATTCAGGACACTACATTTTTTTATGTGTGATGTATCTCTAGACATCTTATATATCGGTTTTCATATTCATGTGGCAATGTGTTTATTTGATGTTATTGTTGCTTTAGATGTTTAAAAAATTGAAAAAAAATGAATATTTTTGTATTTTTTTAACTCTGCCCATGTTTGCTAATGTGTTGTCGAGATATCCCGAAACAATGTTTCCTGGACCTTGCTGATTTTTTCACCGCGTCGATGTTTGCAACATTGATCTTCACAATCCCCGGATGCGGGTGACATTGGTTACGCCACCAAGACTCGACCAGACAAGACACCTAGACACGAGCAGTAGCCAAGTGACAACGCTGAGGTTAGGCACGCTATAGAAGCGACGTCAAGTCGTTGGGCGCATTAATCCTCCTGCTTTTGACGTCGCCTCAACCAGCCTGGCCTGCACCATCCCCATGGCCCTCAGGGGTGTGAGGTTCAATCCGCCAGCTGACCGGCATCTCTATCTGTCTTACATTGTTCAGTCTCAGCCCCCAGCCATGCTCATTTGCATTCTTGTCATTCTAGTCCAGGCTCCTTCTCCCGCGCTCCTATTCCTGTTCATCAGGCTAGTCCAGCTCCCGTTTGCCAACCACTACGTCACCCTTACGATTGTCTGCATGGGTCGACCGAAAGGAACCAAGGGCAAAAAGAAGGATGAAGCCCGGGACACAGACCAAACCAGGAAGGGATACGATGCAGAAATCTCAATTCTGGTCCGACTGCTCGTAGACAATTGGGAGGCAAGTATTATCGCGGACAATCTCTCCAACAGGAAGCAGGAACAACCTTGGGATCCCTACTGGCTGGTTAAAAATATGTTAGGTGAGCTTATGGATGACATGCTGAATAATTGGGCAATTGCTTGGCACACCACTCAGACCCTGAGGGCTACCCTGCCAAACATGGCAGCCACTCTCTACAACCTAGAAAATACCCTCAGCTGGGACTCCTATGCCCCCCACTCGTCACCTCTGTCGCGACCTTCATCCTGATAGTAGTGCATAAGGAGTCACCCCCCCAGTTGTCAGATTTGAGGCCACTCTCGGCACTCCGGCAACCCCTCTTGGCAAGGATTGGTGCAACCCGGTAGGCAAAGGCTTGGTTCCACCTCGTGGCAGGGCACCTGACACTCTGAAAGGAAAGGAGAAAGCATGCTCCTCCTTCCCCATCCCCCCTCCACCTCGGGCCCGATTCTCGCCAACGCACTCGCAATAAACCAGCTGGCATTGCTCCTGTCGCCAAGAAGCCTATGCCCTACTAACAACATTCAGCCTTCAGCGAAGGTTCCTATGCCACCTGTGAAAGAATCTCAACGTCCTGCACAGGACGAGGACATTGCTTGCTACAGCTACCCCATCTTGGAGGAAACTCCTTCTGATGCAGAAGTTGGTTAAAGAGGTTTTTCAGCTGGTCTTTTTCTCTCTTTTTGTTTGTTTTGTTACGCACCAGACTGTCAGTTTTCTTCAAACCTTCATGGCTATGAATACTCTACCTGTTTACCCTGGTCTCCCTATACTGGGCAAGGTCTTTTTGTATATTTTTGATCTGAACCTCCAGGATTCAGTTGATCTTCAAGGTTGGCATCTCTTGATAAGGCCACCTCAGATTGTAACTACTACTGCATCTTTACTTCTAATAGTTTAATAGAATTTGCAGCATTACAAAAAAAAAACATTGATCTTCACAATAGCAAGGATAATTCTCTTCTCTTTGGCAATGTTCTTATTGGAGACACTCTAATTACAAAGTCCAAAAAACACATCATATCAACCTCCTCCAATAGTGTGCACTACCCAGGAGGAAAGTCAAAGTGCCATCTAGATGGTGACACTATAAGAAAAAGACTAGTGTGAAAAACAACACTCCTCAAACACACCTCAACCAAACACATCAATGTAAAAAAATAATCAAAGCAACACCATATCATAGGTGTAGATTCTCTCAAGCAGAAACATCACACAAACCATCGAAATCTCACAAGCATCTCAACCAACAACTTATCACGTGCCTCTACACCTTATCTCAAGCATGGATCAACGTCAATCACTCGGGTGAGAGCATCACACCTGCAATGGTCCTCTGGCAGCTCCCTCTACGCCTTATCTAAAATATGGACTCAACGTCAATCACTTTAGGTATTGACTCAACATCAATCACTTAAGTGACGACATCACACCCGAGATGATCCACCCAAAATTATCCTCTAGCGTCTCCCTCTAAGGGAGCACAACCCATTCCATACACGGATATGGAAAATCACAAAAATGTGCTATGATACCCTCTGTTGAAATTCAATCCATGATACACAAATCTGCAATTGCTATGAATCAAAGTCCTATAACCACGAAACTGAAAACTTAGGATACCAACATATCCTAAAAGTTTTATACGATTCGAAAAGCACATAGACTCCACTCTAGGGAATTCAAAACAACAGAATGAATAAGACTAAATCATAACAGAATTCTGAAATTTTGGGCAGCGGCTGCAATTTCCAGAGATAATCACATCACGCTTTAATACTCTGACAGACGGAAACTACCACAGCAACTACAAGCTCAAAACATCTGTTGTAACTCCTACTGTCGACCTTTGGATAGAATGAAGCCCCCTCTCACACTCTTATAGAACAAGGAGTGGTTACAAATTAAAAAATTAAACTCTACGAGAGGTGCACCTTGATGCGCCTCCACCTCTCCATCGAAGAGCTAAAAACCTAACTATAGAAGTCTGGGGTAGAGAGCACCAACCTCCATGAATGCATTCGCTATGAATCCTCGTTCACCGCGCCTTAACTACAAGTAGACAAAACCCAAAGCCCAGCACGCAGCACCTCCTCTCCTAGAGATATGCGCCCCATCTAAATCTGAAATTTGCATGCAATTGCCTAAATTAGAACTGCACCTAAATGAAGCTAAACTATTGCTTCGAAATCTGGAAAGAGGCATGTGCCTTACTTGAACTGAAAACAGCAGTTTTAAACAAGGCAAATCTAAAGCTCCCAATTGCACGCTTGAAGCTCAATCATAGAACTGCCTATAACATCATCAACAGTTGGGCTTCTCCTGGAGGCTTCTTCACTGCTGCATCCTCCTCCATGCTGCCATCTCTGCTGTACGGATTTGCTAAGTGCACCATGACCAAGGAAGAATCACCTTCAGAGCACAAGGTAAAGCTTAAAAAAAGTAATGCCTACATAAGGCCTTGTAATATAGGTTTTCAATACAAGAATAAGATTTCTGAGAGCAGAAAAGATTCTAAAATGATAAGGCATAAGTCAATATAAAGATATGAATCACTTTCATCTAAAAATGGTAAATATCCCATGATCACCCTAGTTCGACCCTACTGGTTCAGGGGATGGAGATGAATTCTCCACTATAACTTTGGTTGATACAGGATGGTGATGAACAACAAATTAATGGCAGATGATGAGTCCTCACATTATCATGAAGTTTACTCTCATGGTTACACGGATGACACAACTGTCTAATTTACTCTAGATGCACCTTTATTTGCTCCGTGTACCTCATTGGCAAAACAATTACATTATCATACATGATAATATGAAAGCAATTAGATCAAGAAAAAGAAGAATCAGTCAAAAGAAAAAGAACCAGTGAAAAGATTTTATCAAGATTCATATACATTTCAATATGCCCACCCTAAGTCAACAATCCTCTCGGATTACACAAGTACAAATGCATACTAAATAAACACACTTTACCTAAAAACAAATTAGACCAAGTTGATTTTAACTAACTCTTATGAGTCTAAATATCCTAACAATATACAGTCCAATATGCCCACGATACATCTCCCCCCCTTCTTCATGTCGGACAATACATCTCCCTTCTCCATATTGGACAGTACGTCTTCCATTTGTTGCAGTTAACCGACAAACCCTGGCCCAAAGCTAAAAACCAACTTGAGTGCACTGCACAGACCTCTACTTATCTGATCTTCTACTAAATAAATATTTTTGGTTCGTGTTTTAAGCGGTCAAGTTTAGTAATGCTAATACTGTCAAACCAAATGGAAATGAGAACCTAATACAGGCCATTAAAAAACCAAAGGCAAGATCAAATTTAGATATTGCATATACAAAAATTGAAATTGATTACAGAACCATAACTACATTGTACTTTTCCATGACTTGCATTCTACACAAAACAATGGAAACCAAGCTTGCCATCTATAATCAAAATGACACTTAACTGTTTAGCTTCCAAAAACACGCTAACCTCACTGTAACTCCCACCAACACCCAAGGGTCCCAAACATAAGCTGCATTTGATGCTGGGATTTGAACAGCCCTTAAAAGTTGCACATAGCTGCATTGTCGTAGCTAAATTCTAAAACTTGTCCTACCAGACCAGAGTATTTGTTAATAGTTATTAGTTACATCTAGAATAGGCAAAGAAAGTGGATACTCATTTACAAATACATATCAAACTCAGCTGTAGCAGATGACAAGTGTTAAAATGTAAATCAAAATGGCATTAACAGATGATAACCTTATTTTAGTGTAAATTAACAGACCTGTGCAGAACTCTGAGTTTCTAAGAACTGAAGGCAAATCATTGGAATAAGAAATTTAACAATCCAATTCTCATCAACAAGCTTCCAGATAATGTGACCAGTGTTGTAAAGTAAGATGTCTATGGGTAGACTCCGAACTGTAAATTGGAAATATTAACTTGAGCATTGTGAAGATAATCATAGCAATGCTTGAACAGGTATCATCTATTGCTCTGCTTCTACTCAAGTAGTTTCTCGATAACTTCCGGATAGGAAAATGAGAATTCTTTATGTTGAATCTGAATATTCACCTATAATCACTGTAAGTTGGAAAGTTTCCCTAGTTAAGCAAAGCAAAACTCATTAGAATAATGTTATTTCCACAACTACATTAGCTCACTTAGTCTGACGTTACTCTCAGGATCACCTAGCCTGAAGCAAGTAAAGGATCACCTAGCCTGAAAAGTAAGTAAAAATTCTTTGTTACATATAGCATGGCAAGTGTCAACAGAGATTGATGCAAATTCCGGTACCTCAACAAAGCAAGTCTGAATCAAGAACTGAAAGGAAACAAAACCATTGCAACATATCTGTGTAACTAACCATCATGACACATGGAAATGCTTTTTGGTTGCTTCCTGAGTTTATATTTCTCAAGGAGTCATGGCATATTCATATTAAAAAAGTTGTTAGTACATATTAATATTGCCATGTATAAACCACAATGAAGAAATCAAGCTAGCCATACAATGAAATGTCATTAAGTGGCAACATAATTATATTGCCTGCTTGATCTGCAGTAGTAGTGCAATAGAAATTAATTCAGTCTGATGTTTCAGCCAAAAGGAAACAGAACAATAACTAACAAATTTTAGGAAGTTATCCTCTTATTACAACCATGCACCTTCATGCTTGTAGCAAGGAGTTGTACTGAAGAAAATGAAAACCGAAAGACGACATTTCCCAGATTCCAGAGCTCAACAAAGAAAATAAAGAATAAAATCAATTAGATTTAATCCGACCAAGAAATTTGAGTAAGTGAAGACCCACCAAATGGCCAGAATTGCCTGCATAACATTAATGATGTTAAGGCATAATAGAACATAAGTATCAAGAACCCATAAAGCATTACACTTATAAGTCAGCAAGGATCGTAAATTGCATGTTGAATGTAGCAGACTTTGACATACAAGTATGCAATTACACATGTACAGGAACATTAATGGAGTCTAACTCTAAAAAATAAACCAACACTTTTTCTCCTAATTACCTGAATTTTTTCCCGCCCCATTTCGTTGGACCCAATTGTGACTGAAGGTACATAGTTACAACCTATACCTCCTTGGCTGCCCAAGTGAAAGGCTTGGCCGTTCAACAGAGTTCAGGGAGTTAATTAATATACCTTTCTCAACTATGGGAAAAACATCTCATACCCTACTCCAAAATTTGCGATGTTGGCGTTTGCTCTGCATTCTAAATTTTCAAACATCTGATCACAACCCACCCTCAGCGACTTGACCTTGAAGCAAAAGCTAGAACAATTTTGACATCTGAAAAGCCTTTAGTGCCGTTCAGGGGATGAGACAGACTACAGATGGTTGGTACATGTTATTAAATTAAAACTTCAGGTATATCTCATTGCTTTTGTCTGGGACTCCATCCAGAAATAGCCTCAAGTAATTGGTCCTTAGTCAATGCCTGGGCTCCGCTCAGCTTAATCACAAACGTGTGGAGGATATTTTCATTTGCAGCAGATATGTTTGCATGATGAACATCTAATTGCATTCTTTGCAATGCAAGCATTACTCTACCGACAGGATGGCTTTCCTTTGGACAGCTTACTCTGACAGTGGCCTCTCCACTCGTCATCTGGACATCAATATCAGAAATAGGATCCACGATTCTGCCATCCTGTATGTTGGACTTAGCCTGCTGCGGCTGCGGCTGCTGTTTCTCTTTCTCGGTTTCCATATCCTTGACTTTATTCTGGAGTTCTTGAATGTAGGCAATCGCATCTCCTAACAATGAAGCTTTGTCCATCTTTGATATGTTTGGCACCACAGCTCGCAATGCATAAAATCGTTGGTTAAGCTTCTCACGTCTTTGGCGTTCTGCTTCAACATGATTGAGGGGCTCTTCTCTTCCATTAGCTGGTTTCCTTCCCCTTTTCCTTGGTCTTCGCTCTTCAACCACCACGGGCCTACGCTCTGAGGCTTCCACATCCGAGTGTTCCTCAGACTCCATAAGGGACGTTCGAGCAGTTACTGCACTTAGGGAAGGACCAGCAACACTAATTGACGAAATTCTGCTAGACTGTTTTATCAGATCACGAGTATTATAAATCTCTCCAGCCTCACCATTACTGACATGGCTCCAGTTTGGTGATTGCAACCCATTCTGATTGGCACTTGTATAAGGTATTCTCTGTTCGTTTGTTATATAAGGAGCAGCATGGGAGTAAGGGGGACGGAAAACTGGGTGATAATGACGATCTCTGTCTTCCACTTTGGTGACAACAGATTCGGTAGATTTGCTGAGTTCTTGGCCAAAGATTTTCCAATCATGGGAAGGCTTTAGAGGTGGAGCAGCCTTGGCATTCACAGCATTCACCCTTATTGGATTCGGTGAGAAGGGTACAACTAAAGAACTCTTCACTGTTTGTTGGCCTCTATTTCCATCACATGCATTTTCATTGAAACTAGATCTAATCTTATCCATGGCATGTTTACCTTCCCTGATCAACTCGACCGACCCAACTTCCACAACCCCATGTTCCATTGGCAAACAAACAAGTGTCTGAATGCCACCTGTTCTGGCCAGGTATGCTCTAGAGCAAATACCGGTTGGCAATTTGTATGGCTCATTCAGCCAGATATATTTTCCGTTTGCGAGGGCTTGGCCAGGAACTCCTATCCCCCGAGGGAACGAGTAGTACATGGAGGCCAAATAAAACATCTCTGTATCAGAAACATTGTCTAATCCCGACACGAAATTATTATCCTCTTCACACCCACCCCCAAAGAAGCTTTGAAGTTTTTGCAATACCTTTTTCTTCAGTTGCTGGTCTGTTTCTGCGAATCTCTGATCGAAACCCCGTGCTTGATCTGCTTCTTGACCTTCTCGAGGCCCTTTGAAGTAACCGTCACCCCATCCGAGAACCACATCTCCAGTTTTGGATCTGGAGAGTTGCCAAAAAATAGCATAAGTCCAGTTCAAGGACGAAGACTCCACTAGGTTTTGTAACTTTTGTTGTAATGCACAATCATTGATCCCAGAAACAAGCCCTTCAGAAGAAACATAGCTCATCATCAAGTGCTCGAAAGCACTAGGGCCTAGAAGCGAATTCACCGTGGCTTTATCCTCCTCGTTCCAGAACCTTGATGCAGCGGCCGCATCGCTCCCCATTTTTATCTCAGTTAAAGAAACCAAAACAGGACCAAAATTCACCGATTCTCACGAATGCTTATCAAAATTCAACAACTTCTCCCGCTTTAATAAGCCCATTCACCGCCGCAAACTAATGTCGATGACTGATGGAAATCTCTGTCAAATTCAGCCTCCAGATTTAAACAAAATCTCGAAATTTGCCGCTGGAACCCTTGCCTTTTCTTCATATCGAACACATTTTCATTTCTCCTTAATAATCACAATGAAAAACAAGCAAATAGGACCAAACGAACACAATAACTTACAAAACTTCACCCGAATCTGTAGCCACGGAACAAAAAAAGTTCGCACACATCCCTAATACAAAACCACGGCCTTGAAAATCAGCAAGAATGCCCCGACCTCCTCCGCATTCCATCAAACCAGGGTTCCTCTCCCGGCCATGAATCTCAACCTTCCGACCACCACAAGATTCCTCAATTTCCACAAAATCATCTATCCATGACCGTCAATGCAACCTTTACGAACTGACCCAAACTACGACGGCAATAAATTCACAAAACGTCGGGCCTTGACTGGAAAAACACAGTGTGCACCATTCACAAACATTTAAAACAGGTAATACTCACCGCGAATCCACGCTTCCGCTCAAAAATTCGGAGGAAAAATCTTTGAAATCTTCAACGGAAGCCAAAACTCTATCGTCACGCCAGGGTTTTGAGCACCGAAAAGCTTCTTTATTCGATAAGGAGTAAATATTAAAAACTTCTTTAAAGAAAAAGGCTCTTTACGAATTCGATCCGTGATAAATCGATTGCTACTTCCTCCACCATTTTTTCCCGATCAAATATCTCAGCCATTTCCTATCAACGCCGTCTGCTTTTTCATTCCCTCCTGCTTCAACTCCCAAAACTCCTACCCTGACCCTGGTTATCCGTACTTAACCCTGCGTTAACGAGAAGTAGTTAACTAAAATTATTATTCTTATATCGATCACGAGGGCCTGCAGGTTCGCGGACCGAGCAAATATTCACCGCCTCTAAAAAGAAATAATGTAAAATAATGAAATCCGATATTTAAGAATCTTTTTCTTCATTATATAATTATTTTCGGAAGTTACCGTGGCAGACGTGGTGGTCATTTCTTAGCAGAAGCACGTGATATTGACGTACTGGGCGGAGGAAAAGAACGTGGCAGTTGGCACCCTCGTGCTAATTTTAAACTAAAAATAGTTAAATGATAATTTTAATGTGATATGCGTGTGAATCGTGAAGAAAGGAGGGCCATACACCATTTCTTAGTTACCAATAATAAATATCCCAACTCCAACTCCCGCTCCACGAGATAAATGTGAATGGTGGGCATTGAAAGTCTTTTTGGCTTCATTTGCGCCACCACTTCCCTCCCTATCCACCCATCTCCCGTGTTGACCTTATCTCCCATGTGCGTAGGGGTGCCCACCACGTTTGTCATATGTGTGTCTACTTACTAGGATTTCTATTCGCCTCTTTTTCGGCCCATAGCATTTTTCTCCATACAAACGACGCGGTGGTATACAGCTTCTTCTGCTTTAACGCCTCCCGATGCCATTTATCCCTTAAAAATACCGAATCTCTTCACAATGTTTGGTCTCAGTCACTAAATATATAACTTAACATTAATATTGATATAAAATCTACTAATTTCTTCAGTGCTCATATTTATATATTTTTATCATGTCCTTTTGTCTCCATCGCTAAATATATAACTTACATAATCTTCTTTATTCTAAGATATATAATTTCCAAAATCTTCTTAATATAATTTGTTTTTCTCATATTTTTATTATTAATTTATCATGTTTTTTAATGATATTTAATTTCTTCGTCTTCATATTATTCTTAAATCATATTTGACTTATTTATAATTTTTATATTATATTTGATTTTGAATTTCAAATAATTTTAAACGTGAATTTATAATTTAATAACAAATCTAAAAAAAATTAAAATCCTATTACTATTAATAACATTAATAACTAAATAAATTATAAACATGAATTTATAATTTAATAACAAATAATTTTAAACATGAATTTATAATTTTAATAACTAAATAATTTTAAACATGAATTTATAATTTAATAACAAATCTATAAAAAAATTGAAATTCTATTACTATTAATAACTAAATAAATTAATATTTAAATCTCATATCTCTAATTATAATCAATATGTGAGCCATTATCATTTGGATCTCATATTTGAAAGAATAATCAATATCCAATATCTAAGCCTATTAGCATTTATGGATCTCATGTTTCGGATAATGATTAATGTCTAAACAAACTATTATTTCAATTTTATGTTTGTGTTTATTATTTACTATGTAATTCATATTTGTATACTAAATAACATTTTTAATAAAGAAATATCTTATAATTTTTTTATATTAGGGAAATCAGCAATGAGGGCGAGGTTGTACTCACTTGATATGGGATCGAATATCGTCTGCTACCACTATATCTTTATGGGCACTAAAACCTACTACTATATTCCTAGGGGAACTCACACAACTCACCAACATGAGGCATACATCCACACGGTTGAATTGGTCTGGTACATCTACACCATATAACTTATAATTAATAATAATAATAATAATAATAATAATAGAATTTTAAGATTATAGATCCCTTTATTTGTGGGATAAGGGTTCCCTTTGAAGGAATGCCTTAACAATACACTTTATCCTTATACAGTGCATATCTTATAATTATTGGTAAAATAATAATAGTAATAATGTATTTTTAAGAATTTTTTTTTAACCATGGGAAGAGCAACTTCCTAGGGGTATATCCAACAGCTCGCAAGCCAAACGTCCTGAGACCCTTTATCCCAGGGGAGAGCCTCTATCCCAGAGGTTACCTACCCTTCAAGCCTTGTCACAATAAACCCCTTTATTTTGGGATAAGGATCCCTTCAAAATTTAGAGAGGTGTACATACCCTACCCTACCCTACTCTACCCCTGCATATTTGAATCTATAAACTTCTTAAGTTCATAAAAGAAAACACATGTTGATCTTAACGAAGAGTCCACTTAAATATTATATTAAATCAACTCAATTAATTTATTATTATAATTTAAAACTATTCTTTAATAAATATTTTTATGTCATCAAAATTATTCAACTTTATATTTATTTAAAAATTATTATATATCAAATTTAATATTAAATTATTTTTTATAATATTAAATTAATTTTATTTTTAATAATCTTTATATAAATCATAATTATAAATTTAAAATTTATTATAAAATATTCAAATACATAGTTTATCTTTCTAATATATTTATTAAAAAATTAATATTGAAAAACTTACACTTTAGCTTAGTAAAGAATAAAATATTTTTTAATAAATATGTGTATATTATCAAAATTATTCAAACTTTTTATTTTTTAAAATTAATATATATATTGAATTTAATATTAAATAAATTGTATTTTTAATAATTTTTATATAAACTACCATTATAAATTTAAAATTTACTATAAAATATCCAAATACATATGTTATATTTTTAATATATTTATTAAAAAAAATTAATGTTAAGCTTCGTATCTAAAGAGGACAAAACATAGTACCGCGATCACGTTGTCATACGAATTAATATTATTACTTTAAATACCAAACACTCATACGTTGCCTGTATCTCTCGAAGCATCTCCTCGAGATTTCATTGTCAAAGTTTTATTTTATATGGTATCTTATAAATGTACATGCATCGACTTTGCATGACGGAGATAAAAAAATGTTTTCTAAATAAAGATTTTCCTAAACTTTTTTCACCAAGATTTTTACTTGTTATTTATTTATGATGTGAATCAAAGATAACAATGCGCTATTACATACAATGCTCCCCACATGTCGTTGATATTGCTCTTCACCTCCTATCCCATCACACCAAAAACAAGCTTCTCAAAGAAAAGATTCAAGCTTTCCAAATAAAGATATATACACACATATTCGAGTAGTAATCATATCATATGATTGTTTTAGTAATTATTATGGATCCATCATAAGCCTAGATCTATCAAGCATTGAGAGGCATTCAATTTCTTGCCGTGTTATTTTTTTAATGACTTTTTATTTGGTTTTAAATTTTTATTTTATGAGAGGATGTGGATTTTTTTAATTATCTTTTATTTCGTTTTCATTTTTTATTTTATGAGCCGACATAAAAAAAAATAATTACTGTTTATTTTTGGTACATAACATGACGGAGTTACATTACGTTACACATCTCCTCCATACTGGGATGTAAGGACCTCGCTACTCTTGGTGCAAATATCTAATAAAAGCCCTAAGTATAATAGTCATCTTAATAAGATCAAAACAAATAACAAAATGTATAATCTAATAGACATCAAAAGAGCCATTAGACAACACAGAGTTGTCTTTAAATTCCTCAAAAGAAAAGTGTGCCTTTCATCTGACCACTAGCATTTTTTGAAAGGCCATATGCCACTAGATTCAATTGTTTGTAAACATGACTAATGGATAAGTCAATGAATCTATCTTTCAACTCCTTAATTCTAGAGCACCACTGCTCCAAAGAAGGCACGTGTACCTTTGAGTTCCCAACATCCCAATCCACTATCACTTTAGAATCACCAAGAACTTAAAGAGACATGATACCATTTTCACATCCCCGCCCCCCTCAGTGCCCTTTAGAGGTGACGGGGGAACAAGCTGCTAGTTTTTTTTTTCAAACTAATCCACAACTCTTCACTTTTACACAACCTCAATGATATTCAGTCCGCAATCCGCAGTTGGAAGTCGGAAGTCGGAACCGCAGATTACAGCTTCGACAAAAATCACACCTCCGACCTTCCCAATTTGCAATCCGCAGTGCGAAAATCGGAAATTAGAACACCAATTCTCTATTCCAAAGAAATCTCCTCTCCGACTCCCACAATCCACAATCCTTCTTGCAGGAGTCGGAAGTCGGAACACCAAATATTCCACCTCGTCGAATCATGCCTCTGACTTTCGTAATCCGCAACCCACGATGCGGAAGTCGGAAGTTGGAAACCCCAAATTCTCAACTTCGAGGAATTACTCCTCCGACATCCGCAATGCGAAACTCGGAACTCGGAACTCCAAATTCACCAATCCGGAAAAATTACCTCTCTGACTTCCGCAATCTGCAATCCGCCTTGCGGAAGTCGGAAGTCAGAACCACCATTTCACAACTCCGGCAAATTTACTCTTCCGACTTCTACAATCCACAATCTGCATTGCGGGAGTCGGAAGTCAGAACCACCATGCATAACTCCATAGAATCACCCGTCTGACTTCCGCAATCCACAATCCACATTGCAGGTTCGGAAAGTCGGAAGCCCAACTACAAAACTTCTCTGGCTCATAACTTTCTCATCCCAAGTCCATCTTGGGCAAACTCAATACCATTGGAAAGCTCTCGGCGAGCACTATGTGACTGCATGATCCTCTGCAACACCTGAGAATTCTGACCCTACCTTGTTTCTCCATCAATATGTTACCCCAAACCTCATCCATGCCTCTTTACCACTCTGCCATGTCTTCTCCCATCAATCTAGACCCACATAAGGGTCATGATCACATCGGGGGGGGGGGTGTATATTCATTCCCCAAGGCCCTGACTAAACCTTCTGAGCATCCTGGACTTTACATCACCTAGTCCTATTCATCAGGGCACAAATTCATATAAGTACAAATATAAGAATGTAGATGTGCAGGAGCATGGTAAGTAACTCATGTATGCAGATTTATACACCAATAAACACAAGGGAATAAAACATCATACAGGGGATTAATCCCCTTCTCATGCAATGCACAGACTTTATCATGTAGCATACATCATTTAGCTTCCACAATACAATCAATAATTAAACATTGCAGAACACAGAATGAGCATGATTCAAAGCACATAGAACACTTATCTTTGAGATTAAATCACCAAGAAAACTGGCTATGGACTGCAACGTTCCAACCCAACCATAGGTCTCTGCCCAGCCTGTATTCTTTCAGCACTCGGAGACCACCCCCGAGCTGGGGCTATGTATCTACTAAGGAGGACCACTCAAGTTCACTCACAGCCTTGGATTCTCAGTCATTCAGGTCATCCAGCACACAGCTGGCTTTGTCAAACAAGTGGGAGACAGGTAAGGAGTTTTCTAGGTCAATGAGCTCATCCACAGAGCTAAAGTCATAACCAAATGGCCTTATACAGTCCAGGCACCCACATCACCTCCACTCTCAGCCTAAGGAGGGTCCCCTTCTCTGTTGCACAATCCCTCGGGTGCCCCTTCCCTCAGCCCTGACCTAGGAAGATATGGTTGGTCCCGACTACTAAATCAAGGGTAAATGAGCCCACACTGGTTCTACCATGCAGTCTAAACCCTCATGGTCTCTTCCCATTGCGATCCGCACTCGGATCTTCCTCAATGTTGTGGTCGAATGGCTCTGTCCTGTAACAGGATTTCGAACTATTAGATCTGGGTTTTCTCATGAAATTTTGGGAATCTCACACTCTCAGATTCGCCCCATGGTTTGGGTCTATAGATCCCCATCGAATTCCACTTCCCACATGAATTTTTTGTGCGTCTTTTTCTTTGCAAATCGCGTCCTCCCTCGAGATCGCAATTTTGGGTTCCTCCCTCCACTGTTGGGTTTGCGTAAGGTTCCAACTGATGCCTCCTCCATCAGTAATCGAAATGGGGATGAGGAATGTGTCATCCCAAGAGGTGGAGTGGCTTATGGGACAAGCAAACAGAGCCCCATGCATTCCTTACATATTTCAGGGCTGCCCCATACTCTATCGACCTCATGAACAGTCCTCCTACAGTACTACCTTACAACAGCAATAAATGACAGCTAGGATGAAGAGAAAAGAATGGGTGAAAAGTAGAGAATGTAATGTAAAATGTATATTTGATAATGTAGAAGATGATAAATGAATAGAATGGGCTAGGCTTAAATAAGTCTGTCTTGCACCTTTTCACCAAAGGGCATGACTATTAATATTAATTATATTTAATATTATTTTATTGTTACATTGGCTTCCCCTTAAGAGAAGCTTCGTCCTCAAAGCTTATTTGATGACAATGATTACGTGAACTGTCGCATCATATCTGATGTGGACACCTATATGGTTTGCTACTGGTGGGTTTTGTCCCTGGTTCTATTTCGAATATGTGTTCGATTTTTCTGTTTGGTGGAAGCTCCATAGGTAGCTCTTGAAACACCTTGCGATGTTTCTGAATCGGATTTTGTATCTTTGGTTGTTTGTCCCTATCTCCTTTACTTGTTAGAAGCTTCATTCCTTGACATTGAAGTATGTACGTAGGTGCGTCCTTCCGAAGTAGCTTTTCTATCTGATGTGATGTAACCAGCTGTGTCGAAGGTGGTTGGAACCCGTATAATTTGTGTGTTTTCCAGAACGCATGGAATTCAATAAAATGTTCTTGGTGATTTGCGGAGTATGTACCCAAGGTTTGTAACCATTGTATTCCTAATACTACGTCGACTCCTCCCAGCAGCACCGCAAAGAAATATGATTCTAAGTTATACTCTTGTATTTGTAACTTGACTTGGTGGCATTTCCCTACGTTATCAATCTTCTTGCCTTCTGCTACCATAACATTCATGTTAGGAACTGGAAAAATAAATAGGTTAAATACCTTAGCAAGGTTGACATTAATGAAGTTATGGGTGCTGCCAGAGTCGATGAGAGCTGTGACGCTATTCTTTTTTATATGTCCTCTAAGCTTCAATGTTTGTGGTCGGGAGATTCTGGTAATAGCGGCTAATGAGATTTGTGGGGTGTCGTCCTCGATTTCTGTGTGGTAGTTTTGTTGACTCTTCGCATCGTTCTCAATTGTTTCCTTGACTTCCAACTCTACTTCACAGGCATACAATTTCTTTTGTAAGCATTTGTGCTTAGGATCCCATTTGTCTCCACAGAACTTACATTTCCCTTCTTTTATTCTCTGGGCCTCTAAACTGGGCTTCGCTCCTTCTCTAAGTTGAGGTGGTGTATATCTTGGATTTCCTGTGTATGCAGATTGGAGGGGGTTCTTTTTGGAGTCGTCTTGGTCGAAATTTGTATGAACGGATTTGCTTTCAATAATCCTGGCTTTACGTCGTGCTTCCTCCATGGTAGCGATGTTATGTAACTCTAGTTCATCACAGATGTGTTGTTTTAGGCCGTGTATGTAGGTCTATAGTTGTTGGTCATCGGTTAACCCTAGAATTCGAGTTGACAGCGCTTCCCACTAACAGGTGTACTCATCGACACTGCTTTTCTGTTGTAACCTTGTGATTTTGGCAAAGAATTCTTTTTCTTCAACGCCTTGGAATCTTTTGATGAGGTCGTTCTTGAAGCTAACCCAGTTGTGGGAACAGATTCTTGCAGTTTTCTTCCACCATAAGTACCAGTTGTAAGCGTTGCCTTTTAGATGCATGGAGGCATATTTAAGTTTCTCCTCTTCGTAATGGATATTGTGGATGTCTAAGTATTCCTTGGCTTTGTTAATCCATGCTATGCACCGTCGGATCCCTTCAACATGTCGTCATCATACTCATATACACAAGGACGACAAATACAGGTGAAAGTCGAGCTACCCAAATACGACGGGGATGAACGACAGCGAGTAATGGAGTGGTGTGGGAGCGAGGGGAGTGATGCTAGATGGCGGGCGACAGAGGAGTAGACGGGGAAGGGGAGGATGGGGGATGGAACATGCGGATGGAGAGTGGCGATGTGGGGAAGTTTCAGGGAGGGAGGTGGCAGCTAGTGGTGGGGGGTGGTGTGAGAGCGTGAGGGAGGTGGCATCTAGTGGTGGAGGGAGGTGAAGGTAAGGAGGAGGTGGGTGCAGCGGAGGTGGGAGTGGTGGAGGATGCAATGTGGTGGGCTGGTGCCGAGAGCCGAGAGGCTTTGATACCAATGGAGAGAAAAGAATGGGTGAAAAGCAGAGAACGTAATGTAAAATGTATATTTGATAATGTAGAAGATGATAAATGAATACAATGGGTTGGGCTTAAATAAGCCTATCTTGCACCTTTTCACCAAAGGGAATGACTATTAATATTAATTATATTTAATATTATTTTATTGTTACATATGACAGTCAAAGGGGTTCTCAACGTGACATATGGAATCCTAGGGTTCAATCCTAGAACCCCCTCACCACTCCCTAGTGGATACACATAGCCCCCTCATTTAGTTGCATCTATATACAGCCCCTTGGTATTTTTATTGCATGATATAATTTACATGTTTTTACAATTTCCCCATGGCTCACTAGCACATGGGTAGGACAATATAAAATACTTGTCACATACCCAAGTTCTAGACATTTTATGTCATGAAGAAAACATTATGTTTTATTTTTATTGTAAAGTTTTATGACTATTGACCAAGTGAGGTCAAGGATGACTGCAATTAATTACTTTGAATATTTTATTATTAATAAATAAAAGTGGAGACAAATATCCAAAGGAGACTGTTGAATGAGTGTTCACTGACCCACTAGGAGGAATGGACTGGGGTGGAGAGCAAACTGACACTTGGCAGCATCCTCAACTCACTTCTAACTGTTGCAGGGGGCAACTTCCCTACTTTTATGGTCATGTTCCCCAAGAAAGTGGAACTGAGCAAGTGGCTCATTTACTAAATAAAACTGACCAAAGACCTAGGCATGCTACTTATCTACCAATCGAATTCAGCAGGGGGTTGTTCATTCTTACCTTGTGATCATTTATGAGCACAAGAGAATCGATGAGGGGAAAGGTTAGAAATGATTGAGTGAACTAAGACTGCATTCTGAACTAGTGTAGCCACATTGTTGAGTTCAATATTGCTAAAAGCAGGAAGTACTACTGTCAAGTGCTACTGCTGAGTTGCAAAGGAATTTATTCCCTTTTCTCCACACAGCATCTTCGTCCTGGTGGTTCAATGAACAGGCTCGAGGGTCCTAAGGCAAGTAACTTCGTTGTCTTTAGGAGTAGGTTGGGTGGAATGGGCTCCTTTGGTTGTTTGTCTCTTCTACAGTTATCAAGTTCAAATACTGTTATCTTATTTACTTTCTGTCAAGTTATTAATCAGGATCTGCATGTTATTATGTTATCAGTTTTATATTTCCTCCTAGATATTCTGAACTGTTTCATTTCTGAATTTTATCTATTCTGAAAAACATACAATTATTAGGTCAAATTGATAAATGAGTAGTTAAAAGTTTAGAGATGAATGATAGAATAAAAATGCTTCCCTGCATTTTTCCACACACTGTTTCCAATGTCATACTCTAGTACAGGGAAGATGTATTTAAAGGAGATTCGAATGATTGAGTACCATAAATAAATCTAATTTATTTCAGTACCTTAATGCTATCAATTTTTCAGTAAACATCACATAATCTATCTAGGAAACATAGATATCTTTTTATGCATATGGTTAGCAACAAAACCCTCTGATATATTTCATAACAGTTTAATATTCTAAATAGTTCTTTTATATGTTAAACTATAGCAATGCACTCTTCAGAATTTAAGTAATTTATACATGAATACATAAAACTATTTAATACAAGTTTATTTCATAAACATTAGTATTAACATTACTTATCATTAAATTAACCTTTAAAAAAAACAGTATAGCTTCTGTATCACAAATCCTAATAACATCGAAACAATTAACATAGGTATTCATCCTTAAAAACGCAAATGTAATCATTGTAAGAAAATGGATCGAAATCATACATCTTTATCTTTTGTACAAAACTAGAAATATGAAATAATATCATTTACAAATCAAATAGTAACAAACAATTGAATGTCCTAGGGTTAAAACCTTGTTCTTTAACTATACATACTAATACCGTGTTAACATTTCTTTCTTTTAGCAAAACGATAGAGAAATGTGAAACCAGAATTTGACACCCGAAGATTCTTCCACACAGTCTAAGTTTTATAACTTTACAAGTTACATAACGAATCCAGGGTTCGTAACCCGTACTAATTCTTCAACCAAAACTCAAAATAGCATTTAGTTCTTAGTAGGGTTCATGGTCTAGCCTTACGACTTAGGGTTTATACACAAACCCTAAATATTTAAATAACTATTTAGATCACAGTGTCGGACTTTGCAAACAACCTTTCAAATCAATACAGTGCTGAGAGTTTTCTCTAAGTTTCAACACTTTAAAACTTCATTGGCTTAAATACATAAAACCTATAGTATTATCCATTGAAAGCTCATATGCAGAGCAGTATAAAAGGAAACAACGCAAGGTCAAAGGTTCAAAACATCAACTGCAATCTATAATAAAAAATCGGGTTTTAATACCCTAGAAGGTTACCATTGTATTTTATCAAAATGTCGAGGGTTTAAATCCTTCGAAGTGAAATTGTATACATAGATATCATTTAAATATACTTACAGTATGCATTGACAAACCAACGAAGGACAGGTCGAGGGTTCAACCCTCCCTGTATCAAAACTTTGCCTCACGGCTTAAAAATATTTACAACCACCGTAATGTCTAATTTGTGAAAACGAAAACAAAGTCTCGAATAAACCAACACAGACCGGCATTGTGCCAAATATTCATCCAAAGAGTTTTTCCGAGTACTATGGATTCCCACGAGGAAATCACTGAGGCTTACCAGGATTTTCAAGCTCTCCTCCTTAGCATTCTAACTTAAGAACCCACGCCGAGGAAGGACCTGTCAGGACAATACGACATGGTGGTTAAACATTGATCATAGCTCAAAACGAAAACCCTAGAACATTATTTAAAAACCATCAACGGAGCACAAGTTGAGAAAAGACGACATTACCTGTAAATATCATTTCGTAGAATGCCTGAATCCTTCTGCAAAGATTAAACTTCCATCATGGAAACCCTGGAGGCATACCGATTCATCACCAAACTCAACTCTATACATCTTGCAACGAAAACAAATACATTTCAAACTGCTATCACCATTGTTATAGGCAAAGGTCATGCTATCAAATCCCCGAAAGGAAACTGCAAGTAGGGTTACAAACCCTGGAAAACCGAGAGCTTGTCGGCCTCTCCACTCTCACATAGTGCAAAATGAATGCTCCAGGTTATGGCTCGGTGAGTAGTTCAACGGGAAACTAGGGTTAGCACATCAACCAAGAAAAATTCACGTGGAGCCATGCCACGAGAGCTGCCAACAAACATTCCACCGAATTACATTTAATGAACCATGAATGCCATAGCTACCAGGTCTCAAGTGCCTGCCAACGAAACATCCACTAAGCTGGTTATGTGGTCTTAGTCAGGATTAAAACATTACTTTGGCTTTTCATCATAACTAAAGTGTTATGTAAAACCTTCCATAGAGTCAAACTCAATTATAACCTTTAAACACTTGTGTTCTACGTAGAATCCTTGATAAGTCATGATTTGTATAAAAACCTTAATGCGTGCAAAAAGGTATCAATACCTAGCTATTAAATAAAATGCACACTAGGCTTATAATATCTAGCATATAGTTATACTATGCAATTGGGTTAATACCTTTAGAATAAGGTAGAATAGTTATAAGCATTATAACTTTAGCATAGTAACTTTGTGTTTGAAAGTTATAGCATGATAGGCTTATAGTCGTAACCTTAGGTTATACTTAAAGCTTAGAACCCTTGGAGCTAGGGTTGGTGGTACACAAAGGAGTAATTAACATCAGTTGATGAATCCACGTAGTTATGGAAGCTATAGTCGAGATCTCGAATACAAGTATAAAACAAACCACAATACAATTTAATTAAAATGGCATAAGTATGATGTTAAATAAGAAGCTATGCTCAAGAGAAGAAACACCAGTAAATAGTCACGACATTTGAGTACATTACACGACCACAGTGAAGGTAGGCCTTACCCTTACCCAAACTTTTATCTCCATACTTTTAACTTTGGACACTACGTGAATCTAGTTCTTTTTACATGCATCTGTAATGTGTCGGAAAGAAGTATCACGCTTACCTGCGATCTACGACATAAGTTTCAAGAACATTAGCTATTTAGCTAAGTAAGCCTTGGGTGCCCATAGGACCCCTTCGTCATCAAGAAAAATCAAACAGTTAGTACAAATAATTTAAATAGTACTTTAGATAATTAACAATACTTTTGCATTTATAGAAGTAACCATATTTCATGAGAGGACAAGAACGACAGTAAAAACATCCAGCAGTACCTAATAAATATAATTACATGTATTGGGTCTCTATGACATAAATGACAAGCAATTGATTGTAACATGTTTATACCATCGACAACTAAAATGAAGAAATTTTGTCATCAGATTATCATCTAAAGTAAACAAATTAACTTTGACTATACTTCCGCATGGCATTGTAGTACTTAATGCTATACAGAAAAATTTTAAATTTTTGTGAAGTTTTAGGGATGTTACATGTGGTATCAGAGCGCGGTTCAAATACTAGGCCTGAAGTGGCTCATTCACGCAAAAAAAAATTCAGGACAGAATTGTAGATTTCTGATTTTTATTTAATTGTTATCAGTTTCAACATTTTATAAATTTAGCCTACAAGTATGGAAGGACTGGAAGAGTCGGCTGAGGACAAGTCCCTTAATAACGAATAGAATAATAATGAACAAGGACACATTAATGCAAAAAACTTATTTGTTGAACTGAATGATAATTCATCTAAATTATTAAGAACAATAAATGATTTAAAAATTGAGATAAAAACTTAGATAAAAACTGTTAAGGAAGAAAACGAACGAATCTTGAAAGCTCAAGAGTAGTTGAATCAAATCCCGCTGAATAATTTTCATAATAATAACAAAGCTAAGGAACAGAAAATAATGTTGAATATGGAATTATGTCCTACCAACGTAAGGATAAAAAGATAAAATTGACTGATTATGACAGCAGCTCATCTTCTAAACTTGATGAAAAAGCACACAGGAAAAATCACAAGTATTCTAGCGATAGTAGTGAAGGTGACTACTACACTAAGAAGAAGTATAGGCCTTACGAAGAAATTTCTGGCGAATTTAAAAAGATCAAACCACCAACTTTTAATGGAGAGACAGAAAAGAGTGAGACAACAGAAGCATGGTTGTCCGGTATGAACAAGTACTTTCAGATTTACAACTACTCAAGTCATCTAAAAACTAAAATGGCAATTTATAATTTGACTGGAAAAGTAGACATCTGGTGCAAGATCTAAAATGAGTAAAAGGTCTAAAAGAGAAAAGTGTAAATTGGAGTAATTTCAAGAAATATTTTAAAAGAAAGTTGATGTCAGAACAATACTATGAGGAACGAGCTAAAGAGTTTTATGAGTTAAAGCTGGGTTCCATGGATATGAGGGAGTTGTGTAGCAAGTTTTTAAATTTATTAAGGTATGTACCTTATATCATAGAAGAAAAACCTAAGGTACAGAGGTTTTTGAGCTGTTTTGCCTCTCATATAAAGGATAGGATTGAGTTTGATGGTCCTCGAACTCTGGAAGAGGCTATGAGAAAGGCAAATATCTATTATGAACAGAATAAGAAAAGAGAACGCATACCAAGCTGGAAAGCAAAAAGGCCTAACAACTTTGAGCAAAGGAAGAAGCAGTTCTCTTTTAACCATAATTTTGGAAATAATAACTCACGTAATTACTCTAACAGAAAATTTCAAGCAAATAATGTAGCGAGTAATACACACTCAAAATTTACAGCTGCAAAAAACAGTGATCCAACTAAAAATGTTGTTAAAAATAATGAACAGAAAGAACCTATTAAATGTTCGGACTATCAAGGACCTCACTATGCATCAAACTGCCCACTCAGAAAGAGGACTGTCAACAACATACACATAGTACAGGAGGAGGCTATTGTTGGTGACTTAGCAAGGGAGATGCCCAGGATAAATGCAGCTTTGGAGAATAGACAAGCTGATCATCAAACTTCCATGGTTGAAGTGGAAGGTATGCTGAAAAATAAACCCATTTCTATTTTAATTGATCCAGGAGGAAGTCTTAGCTATGTGTCACCTGATTTAGTTAAATGTTGTAATCTGAAAATAGACAAGTTTTATAAATCATGGTTGGTTCAATTAGTTACCGGAACAAAAAGAAAAGTGACTGATTATGTAAAAGAATGTGAATTACTGATGAATCAGTTTAGGACCCATGTTAAGCAGAATGTGTTACCTTTAGGTTCTTAAGATGTTCTGATTGGAATGGACTGGTTAGAGAAGCATAGGGTAGTATTAAATTGCTTTGAAAATACTTTTACTTGTTTGAATGATGAATGTGAAACTGTAACAGTAAAAGGAATTCCTGGAAAGATATTTGTTAGACAAATTTTTGCTTTACAAGTTAAGAAGGTTGTTCGTAAAGGGTGTAAGTTGTTTGCTGTAAATGTAATTAATGACGAATAATCAACTAAGGAAGATAAGATAAAGTTGGAAGACATACCAATTCTAAAGGAATTTTCTGATGTATTCCCAGAAGAAATTCCAGGACTACCTCCGAAAAGGGAACTAGATTTCACCATTGAGTTAGTACCGGGAGCGGTACCAAACTCAACGGCTCCTACAAAATGAATATTCTGGAGCTTAATGAACTTAAATCACAGCTTAAGGAATTGATTGATAAAAATTATATAAGGCCCAGTGTGTCTCCATGGGGAGCACCTGTAATTTTTGTTAAAAAGAAAGACAGAACTATGTGCTTATGCATAGATTACCGTCAGTTAAATAAAATGACCATAAAGAACAGATATCCTTTGCCTCACATTGATGATCTATTCGATCAACTACGAGATGCAAAGATATTTTCTAAGATAGACTTGAGGTCGGGGTACCATCAAGTCAGAATAAAATATGAGGACATCTTTAAGACTGCTTTTAGAACCCGTTACGGGCACTATGAGTTCGTGGTTATGCCTTTTGGGATGACCAACGCTCCAATAGTTTTCATGTGTCTTATGAATAATGTTTTACATCATTACTTAGATAAGTTTATAATTGTTTTTATTGATGACATTCTAATTTACTCTAAGACTAAAGAAGAGCACGACGAACCCTTAAAAATAATTTTACAAGTGTTAAGAGAACACCAACTTTACGCTAAGTTCAACAAATGTGATTTCTATAAAGATAAAATACAGTATCTAGGGCATGTGATATCCAAGGATGGAATCATAGTAGACGCAGACAAGATAAAAGCAATTAATGAATGGCCTGCCCCTAAAGATGTAACTGGTGTATGATCTTTTATGGGAATTATAGGTTACTATCGTAAATTTATAGAGGGATTCTCCAGAATAGCGAATCCTATAACATCTTTTTTTTAACAGAAACAGGGGAGATATATATATAATTGAAAAGGCTGTGCACAACCATACATTACAAAACTTCAGACAATTTTTCTGAAACAGAGAGAGGGAAATAGCAAGCTATGAAAATATTCATGTCTCTAGAAGCTCTATGTCTATGCTTCCTGTAATTTCTTCTAATGGCATTGGGATAAACCCTTACAAACTGTCTGTTTAGCAGCAGACAAAATAAGAGAATGTATATAAAAAAAGAACCTGTAAGAAAGGGAGAAGATTATCCATAGTTCTATTGTTGCACCGAGGCCGCGTCCACCATTTCCTAATTGACAGTAGCAACTTCCTGCACTTGGATACATTGGGTTTTGCTTGTAAATACCGAGAGTTCCTCCTTGATTATGTCCACCTTACCCATCAGTTCAAAGAGATTTCGCTCAAGATCGTCAATCCTGGAAACCTGGCATGAGAGCTGAGAGGTATTGTATCTGACTTCAGTAGCCAGTTCTTCATTTTGCTTAACGCTAGTACAAATGGTCGCATACGTTTTGCACAAATACATCTTGAACTCCTTGGTGGTTCGACTCAGTGTTGCAATGGCAGCCTTAACACCGTCCATAATGCAGCCAGGCGAGTGGAGGGGAGGATAAAGGGCCGAGCAGACGTCAGGGGACAACAATGGGTCAAGCACAGGGTCGAGAGTGGAAAGCCGAACGAATGCAGAGCTGATAGACGGTGAATTAGGAGGACTAGCCATTGCGAGAGGTAAAGAGCAAGATGGGTTAGGGAGAGTTAATGCCGGCTCGAGTGAGATGAGAGACATAACGAAGGCCATGTGAAGGGCACATGGGGGATGGCGTGTCAACATCAAAAGGACGAAAGTATGACCATTCCAAAACCAAAGGGAGGGATCGAAAATTGAGAACTTAAGGTGGCAATAAATTAGAAAGACATTAGGGAATAAATAAGAACCCAAGATTGCCATTGTTATGCTTAACTTGGCCACATTTCATCATGGCACCTTCATTAGCAGCAACATCCGCTAAGGAATTGTCTTCTCTTTCAAGATATGGAAGTATTGAATGTCTTTGGGAAGCAATAGAGAGCTAATTTTGCTTTGAATTCTATGGCTCTTAGAGCCTTTTGTTTTGGCTCAGTGCCGCATGATTTGTATGAAATGCCTTGAGTCTCCATAAACTTGTAGTTTTCCTATATTGAGAGAAGAAGCAAGTTCCAGGGAGTGGTACAGAGCAAGCCATTTGGCTTCATTGTTTGTTCTATTTCCTAATCCCCATGAAAAGACTGCGACTTTGTTTCCTCCGAGATCGAAAATTATCCCCCCCACACCTGCCTCCCTAGGGTTCCCTTTGGAATCCCCATTAAAGAAAATAGTGTGACTTTCTTGTTCCATCCATCATTTTTCGAAAGAGACCTTGTCTTTCCTTATTTCCCAATCATAGCAAAGGATGGAGTTTTTGGATTGAAGAGAACTCACCTTGATGAAAAATTGGCACCACTGGAATTCAGGTCAGGATAGAGCTTCGTGGGATAGGATTTTAACCCCTTTTGAAGAAAGGGCTTCAGAGATCAGAGAGATATCTTTGTTGGCATCTCTGCATTCATTGGTCTTTCTGCCTTCAAAGACACTTTTGTTTCTTTCCAACCAGATCTGCTAGCAAACATTCATGGGAAGGAGCTTCCAAATTCTTGCCATCATTGGTTTAGACTTGCTTCCTCCGGGGAGGGTATTTATCCATTTTCCCGTCATTTGATTTATTTGCCTAGGAATGATGGAGTTCTTCCAATGAGGACCAGAATAGAGACCCACACTTGTTTAGCAAAATTACAGTCGAGAAAGATGTGCTGGGCACTTTCAGCGTTTTGACATAGGGAGCATCTGGATGGTCCTTCTATGCCACCAATTCTGATATTATCTGCCGTTAGCAGCTTTTTATGTGCCAAAAGCCAATAAAAATAATTGATCTTGGGAATGCAGTCAGAATTCCATACTCTCAACCATCTTTTTTAGGTGGGATTGCTGTTCAGGGTGAGACTTTCATATCCTGCTTTGACGGTGTAGCTACCCGCTTTCCCCCAGCCTCTACTATCCTTAGCTCGAATACTGACGGGGGATTTCCCATGTAGGAGATTTAGGAATTTGCTGTAACTGTCTTTAAGGTTTTCTAGGGAATCCATCTGCTTCCATTCCTTCCAGGCTCCAGAGGGCTTCCAAGTTACAATGTCCTCAAGCTTCTGAATGCCATCGCTTTGTAGCCAGAGCTTGACGTTATGAAGATTAGGAATGGTGCCAAGTGGCTGGTCTCCATTTATGCTATCCTTCCAAAGATTGATTTTTCTCCCATTGCCGGGAATCCAGTAGAGATTATCTTTTATCAGCCCAGCAGAAGAAGAGATGAGATTCCAAATAGCAGTTCCTTTTTTTGCTTTTAAATTGTCCATGCATCTCAGTCTCTAACTTCTAGTATATTTCTTCCTGATGGCCTCTTTCCACTAGTCTTTTTTTCCCATGACCATTCTCCAAGCGACTTTCGCTCCCATGGCTTTACTCATTAAAGCAGGTTCGCAGATACCCAAACCTCCTCTTTTGCGAGTTTCTTTGATAGTTTTCCAATTAATAAGGTGAAATTTTTTACCTTGAGTTTTCCCCCCTTGCCAGAGGAATTTCCTTATCTCTAGGATGATAGAGTTCATGACAGATGATGGGGCCAACAGAATAGCACCAGTGAACACAGGTAAGGAGGAGAGGACAACCTTGATCAAGGTGACTTTACCAACTAAATTTAGCCAACGGGCACCCCAAGAGTTGATTTTACTTTTTATTTTGTCAATAATGGGATTCCAAAGAGAGGAGGAAGCTTTTTTGTGAGAGATAGGAATGCCCAAGTATTTAAAGGAGGCCCAGTCAGGACAAGGCTTGAAGTCAAGGATTAAGGCAAGATTCCTAAGGGTAGTGGTTCTGCAGTTCCAACTATAGATGTTGCTCTTGCTGTCATTGGTTTTTCCCCCGGATGCATTAAGATAAATATCAAGGGTGAGTTTGAATCTAGAAGAAATTAAGGATGAAGCGCAGCCAAGGAGGATGGTGTCATCGGCAAACTGAGCATGATTGATTGGAGGAACAACTCGAGAGATTACTTGACCAGGGAGGGAACCGGAGGCTAAGAGACTGATGGAATCCTATAACATCTTTATAAAAGAAGGGTAAGAAATTTGTGTGGGATAAAAAAATGTGAAGAAATTTTTAAGAAACTTAAAGAGCTGTTAACAACAACACCTATTCTAAAAATTGATGATCCAAACAAGGATTTCATTGTATGCACTGATGCATGCAATGATGGACTTGGTGGGGTCTTAACACAAGATGGTCATGTGATTGCATATGAATCTAGGAAGTTAAATATTCATGAGAAGAACTATGCAACTTATGACCTAGAGTTGGTTGCCGTAATACATGCGTTAAAGATGTGGCGCCATCACTTAATTGGAAGAAAATTTACTTGGATGATAGATAATAAAGGGTTAAAGTATTTGTTGGATCAACCAAATCTAAACGCGAGGCAAGCTAGGTGGCTAGCTTTCCTTAGCGAATACGATTTCGAGATTCAACACATTAAGGGTAAAGAGAATAAAGTTGCTAATTCCTTAAGCAAAAATGTTAGACTACATTTTATTTCAGCAATCAGCACTTATAAAACTGATCTAGAAATGAGATTAAGGAAGGAATCAGAATGGATGAAAAATATCAGAATTTACTTAATAAAGTTACTGAAGATAATGCTGACAATTTAATAACAGATTTTAGAATTGATGAAAGAGGTTTATTGTTGTATAAAAATAGACTTTATGTGCCTAATGTTGCTGATTTTAAATGAGTTGCATAAATGTCCATACTCATGACATCTTGGTTACCAAAAGATGATAACAATGCTGAGAAAATATTATTTTTGTCCATGTATGAAAAGTGAAGTAGCTGAATATATTGCTAGGTGTATAGAGTGTCAGCAAGTAAAGGCTGAACATCGACACCCAGCTGGATTGTTGCAGCCACTACCTATTCCAGATTGGAAGTGGGACATAATTAGTATTGATTTTATTACTAGTTTACCTAAAAATCAGAAATAGAATGATTCTGTAATGGTAGTTGTGTATAAGCTTAGTAAAGTAGCCCACTTCATACCTATTAAAACAACCTACAAGGCTGCTAACATTGCTGAAATTTTTATGAAACAAATTTTTCGTTTGCATGGGATTCCAAAAGTTATAATTTCTGACAGAGACTCAATGTTTACAGGAAATTTTTGGAAGTCTTTATTTAAAGGTTTATATACTACTTTAAATTTCAGTACAGCATTTCATCCACAAATGGATGGGCAGACCAAAAGGGTCAATCAGATTCTTGAAGATATGTTAAGAATGCATGTTCGAGATCAGCCAGGTAAATGGGAGGAATATTTACATCTTGCTGAGTTTGCTTATAATAACCATTACCAAGCTTTAGCAAAACTCAGTCCGTTTGAAATTTTATATGGTAGAAAATGTAATACTCCTATTTCATGGAGTAATCCAGTTGAAGGGTTAATGTTAGGACCTGAATTATTAGAAGAAATGGCACTAACTGTGAAACAGGTTCAAGGCAATTTGAAAATTGCATAAGATAGACAGAAAAGTCATGCAGATCTAAAAAGAACTTCAAAAGAGTTTCAGGTCGGTGAGCATGTGTTCCTTCAAGTAAAACCTAAAAAGAGCTCCTTAAAGTTAGGAAGTTGTGCTAAACTAGCACCAAGGTATTATGGACCTTTTCAAATACTATCTAGGGTAGGACCAGTGGCATATCAATTGGATTTGCCACCGAATCTTAAAGTACATAATGTATTTCGCATTTCTCTTTTGAAAAAGTATGTGCATGATGTTACTCATGTGATTAATTGGAATGATGTACAGGTGGAACCAGAAGGAGATTTTCTAGTGGAATCAGACTGTATCCTCGACAAGAGGGAAATTTTGCTTCGTAATCGTACCATTAGACAAGTAAAGGTGCAATGGAAGCACCTTAGTCCGGACGAAGCAACTTGGGAATTGGAAAATAATATGCGGGTGGCATATCCAATGTTGTTCCAGGAGGAACAAGTGGATGATGAATAAAGTAACATCGAGGACGATGTTGAACTTAAGAGGGGGTGTTTGTCACATACCCAAGTTCTAGACATTTTATGTCATGAATAAAACATTATGCTTTATTTTTATTGTAAAGTTTTAGGACTATTAACCAAGTGGGGTCAAGGATGACTGTAATTAATTACTTTGAATATTTTATTATTAATAAATAAAAGTGGAGACAAATATCCAAAGGAGATTGTTGAATGAGTGTTCACTGACCCACTAGGAGGAATGGATTGGGGTGGAGAGAAAACTGACACTTGGCAGCATCCTCAACTCATTTCTAACTGTTGCAGGGGGCAACTTCCCTACTTTTATGGTCATGTTCCCCAAGAAAGTGGAACTGAGCAGGTGGCTCATATACTAAATAAAACTGACCAAAGACCTAGGCATGCTACTTATCTACCCATCGAATTCAGCAGGGGGCTATTCATTCTTACCTTGTGATAATTTCTGAGCACAAGAGATTTGATGAGGGGAAAAGTTAGAAGTGATTGAGTGAACTAAGACTGCATTCTAAACTAGTGCAGCCACATTGTTGAGTTCAATATTGCTTAAAGCGGGAAGTACTAATGTCAAGTGCTACTGTTGAGTTGCAAAGGAATCTATTCCCTTTTCTCCACACAGCATCTTCGTCCTGGTGGTTTAGTGAACAGGCTCGGGGGTCCTAAGGCAAGTAACTTGGCTGTCTTCAAGAGTAGGTTGGGTGGAACGAGCTCCTTTGGTTGTTTGTCTCTTCTACAGTTATCAGGTTCAAATAGTGTTATCTTATTTACTTTCTGTCAAGTTATTAATCAGGATCTGCATGTTATTATGTTATCAGTTTTATATTTCCTCCTAGATATTATGAACTATTTCATTTCTGAATTTGATCTATTTTGAAAAACATACAGTTATTAGGTCAGTTTGATAAATGAGTAGTTAAAAGTTTAGAGATGAATGATAGAATAAAAATGCTTCCCTACATTTTTCCACACACTGTTTCCAGTGTCGTACTCTAGTACAGGGAAGATGTATTTAAAGGAGATTCGAATGATTGAGTACCATAAATAAATCTAATTTATTTCAGTACCTTAATGGTATCCATTTTCAGTAAACATCACAGAACCTATATAGGAAACATAGATATATTTTTATGCATATGGTTAGCAACAAAACCCTCTGATATATTTCATAACAGTTTAATATTCTAAATAGTTCTTTTATATGTTAAACTATAGCAATGCACTCTTCAGAATTTAAGTAATTTATACATGAATACAGAAAACTATTTAATACAAGTTTATTTCATAAACAATAGTATTAACATTACTTATCATTAAATTAACCTTTAAAAAAAACAATATAGCTTTTGTATCACAAATCCTAATAACATCGAAACAATTAACATAGGTATTCATCCTTAAAAACGCAGTTGTAATCATTGTAAGAAAATGGATCGAAATCATACATCTTTATCTTTTGTACAAAACTAGAAATATGAAATAATATCATTTACAAATCAAATAGTAACAAACAATTGAATGTCCTAGGGTTAAAACCTTGTTCTTTAACTATAGATACTAATACCATGTTAACATTTCTTTCTTTTAGCAAAACGATAGAGAAATGTGAAACCAGAATTCGACGCTCGAAGATTCTTCCACACAGTCTAAGTTTTATAACTTTACAAGTTACATAACGAATCCAGGGTTCGAAACCCGTACTAATTCTTCAACCAAAACTCAAAATAACATTTAGTTCTTAGTAGGGTTGATGGTCTAGCCTTATGACTTAGGGTTTATACACAAACCCTAAATATTTAAATAACTATTTAGATCACAGTGTCGGACTCTGCAAACAACCTTTCAAATCAATACAGTGCTGAGAGTTTTCTCTCAGTTTCAACACTTTAAAACTTCATTGGTTTAAATACATAGAACCTATAGTATTATCCGTTTAAATCTCATATGCAGAAGAGTATAAAAGGAAACAACGCAAGGTCAAAGGTTCAAAACATCAACTGCAATCTATAATAAAAAATCGGGTTTTAATACCCTAGAAGGTTACCATTGTATTTTATCAAAATGCTGAGGGTTTAAATCCTTCGAAGTGAAACTGTATACATAGATATCATTTAAAGATAATTACAATATGCATTGACAAACCAATGAAGGACAGGTCGAGGGTTCAACCCTCCCTGTATCAAACTTTGCCTCATGACTTAAAAAGATTTACAACCACTGTAATGTCTAATTTGTAAAAACGAAAACGAAGTCTCGAATAAACCAACACAGACCGACATTGTGCCAAATATTCATCCAAAGAGTTTTTCCGAGTACTATGGATGCCCACGAGGAAATCACCTAGGCTTACCAGGATTTTGAAGCTCTCCTCCCTAGCGTTCTAACTTAAGAACCCACGCCGAGGAAGGACCTGTCAGGAAAATACGACATGGTGGTTAAACATTGATCATAACTCAAAACAAAAACCCTAGAACATTATTTAAAAACCATCAACGGAGCACAAGTTGAGAAAAGATGGCATTACCTGTAAATATCATTTTGTAGAATGCCCGAATCCTTCTGCAAAGATTAAACTTCCATCATGGAAACCCTGGAGGCATACCGAGTCATCACCAAACTCAACTCTGTACATATTGCAATGAAAAAAAATACATTTTAAATTGCTATCACCATTGTTACAGGCAGAGGTCACGCTATCGAATCCCCGAAAGGAAATTGCAAGTAGGGTTACAAACCTTGGAAAACTGAGAGCCTGTCGGCCTCCCCACTCTCACATAGTGCAAAATGAATGCTCTAGGTTATGGCTCGGTGAGTAGTTCAATGGGCAGCTAGGGTTAGCACATGATCAACCAAGAAAACTCACGTGGAGCCATGCCACGAGAGCTGCCAATAGACATTTCACTGAATTATATTTAATGAACCATGAATGCCATAGCTACCAGGTCTTGAGTGCCTGCCAACACAACATCCACTAAGCTGGTTAGGTGGTCTTAGTCATGATTAAAAAATTACTTTGGCTTTTCATCATAACTAAAGTATTACGTAAAACCTTCCATAGAGTCAAACTACAATTATAACCTTTAAACACTTGTGTTCTACGTAGAATCCTTGATAAGTCATGATTTGTATAAAAAACTTAATGCGTGCAAAAAGGTATCAATACCTAGCTATTAAATAAAATGCGCACTAGGCTTATAATATCTAGCATATAGTTATACTATGCAATTGGGTTAAAACCTTTAGAATAAGGTAGAATAGTTATGAGCATTATAACTTTAGCATAGCAACTTTGTGTTTGAAATTTATAGCATGATAGGCTTATAGTCGTAACCTTAGGTTATACTTAAATCTTATAACCCTTGGAGCTAGGGTTGGTGGTACACAAAGGAGTAATTAACATCAGTTGATGAATCCACGTAGTTATGGAAGCTATAGTCGAGATCTCGAATACAAGTATAAAACAAACCACAATACAATTTAATTAAAATGGCATAAGTATGATGTTAAATAAGAAGCTAAGCTCAAGAGAAGAAACACCAGTAAATAGTCACGACATTTGAGTACATTGCACGACCACAGTGAGGGTAGGCCTTACCCTCACCCAAACTTTTATCTCCATTCTTTTAACTTTGGACACTACATGAATCTAGTTCTTTTTACATGCATCTGTAATGTGTCAGAAAGAAGTATCACGCTTACCTGCGATCTGCGACATAAGTTTCAAGAGCATTAGCTATTTAGCTAAGTAAGCCTCAGGTGTCCATAGGACCCCTTCGTCATCAAGAAAAATCAAACAGTTAGTACAAATAATTTAAATAGTACTTCAGATCATTAACAATACTTTTGCATTTATAGAAGTAACCATGTTTCATGAGAGGACAAGAACGACAGTAAAAACATCCAGTAGTACCTAATAAATATAATTACATGTATTGGGTCTCTATGACATAAATGACAAGTAATTGATTGTAACATGTTTATACCATCGACAACTAAATTGAAGAAATTTCGTCATCAGATTATCATCTAAAGTAAACAAATTAACTTTTACCGTACTTCCACATGGCATTGTAGTGCTTAATGCTATACAGAAAAATTTTAAATTTTTGTGAATTTTTAGGGATGTTACAATACCTACCCTTCAAGGCTGACCATTCACTAGTAGGGCCTTGGCCTTGAGCTACACGCTACGAATCATACATCACATATGCGCAATGTTTACATAAAATCCAATATATCCTAAGGGTCAAAATGGGGACATTACAACCATTATTAGAAGCAAATAAAAGGAGACCCCACAGAGCGAACAACTAAGCCCTAGTATTTGTTCCTTTCCCACAACCCAACCACAAGTGAAAGTAATGAGGTCCATTGAGTTTTAGAATAATTTCTCCCCCACATATACCAACCTAAGAAGCACCATCAAAATAAGCCACTAAAATCTCCCCTTACAAGCTAGGATCTAAAATAATCCAAGGCATCTTAATCTTCTTCTCTTTATGAAAATATTTATAGAACCCTATAATCCTATAACTGACCATTGAAGCATTTGATTTCACATTCTCAAAGATCAAAACATTTCTATATCTCCAAATCTCGCAATACACAAATAATGGTACTTCTTTGAGTAGAGGAACATTGGTTATCCAAGATTTTAAGTTTAAGTTAAAAGAATACGACTCCTACACCTCAAAAATCTGAAGACAAAATATTTTTCTAAACTTGTTGTCATAATGATAATATAATGATTGATATGAAATTACTTTTTTAGAAATATGGCAAAACTTATCATATCTTGGTTATCAAACTAGAAGTGAAGACAGTGATCTATGGTTGTTATTCACGAATGCGAGTTGAATCATCGTCGTTATTCAAGGAAAACCACGCCACCTTAAATAACCCACTGGTGGTTCGTAAGAGGATAGACTTCCAGTCCAACTAGATGCTACTAAGACTTGGATAGTTATCTTGTTGTCTTACTTCCAAGGAAGACAAGCTCTTGGCCAATAAGAAGCAATTTTAGGTCTTACTCCATGATCAAATTAAAATTGTTGTGTCCAAATTTCAATTAAACATATTTTGTTTTCATTTAAAAGAAATCCACTTGCAATGTTGTTTTACAATTGTTTATGAATATGGTAATTGCTTATTTAGCACAATGATGTAGCCCCAAAGTAATGGGCAAGGAAATGACCATGCCAAAATATATGTTGATAGATTTATAGTGTTTTGTGCCAATATGCATTGTCTATTGCAATGGGATTGTTGTTAACAGGCTATTAGTTGCTTTGATTGGTTATTAGTTTATGCATCATTCTTGCATTTTAACAAAAGTTTGGTTGATTAATGATTTCATGTGCTCATGTTATCCAAATTTTTTATCCTTCTTCAATTTAACCTCTTATTCTGGCAGTGGCAGCAAGATGGTTGGTTTATGTGATGTGAATTTAGTAAACATCTAATTCAATTTACTACCTTTTGCTTTGTCAGAATCCCTATGGTGTGAGAAACTGCACTACACTTGTTCCCAGATTTGATCTTCTCACAATTTGTTGGCTAGTAGAGAATAGCATTTACACCATCATCAAAGGTTACCGATATAGTATCATTAAAATCTCTAACATGCACGCATATCAATCTGTGTTAACATCTGACATTATCATCAAGGTTAACATCTATATAGACATTATCTCATTATAATCGTTATTAGTTAGTTGTTAGTTTGCATTGGATTTATCCAAATTTTATCTTACAGTTGTGGCGAAGTGCTCATTTATCTTACATTATTATCTAGGGTAACATCTACATCTAATATCATTATACTAGCTATTAGTTTGCATTAATCATGCATGATGATTGGATTTATATCCAAATTTTACCAACTTGTCCAAAGAATTGTTTTCATCACTTCACCTCTTATTATCAGGGTGGTTTATTCTTAGGGTGATGGCGGAATGCTCGTTACTAATGTTAAGGATTGAATTCAACATTAAATTAACATTTAACTAACTATGTCAATTGCCTTTTCCCCATCCTTGGATCTAAAGGCCTTCACCACCAACCGCCTCATCCTTGGAGCTCATCATCTTCAACACCAACTACCTGAGCCTTGGCCTCAACCTTGGAGCTCATGACCTTCACCCCCTTAGCAGTCGTGTGTGAAGTGTCTTATTGGACTGCAACTTTGAAGCAACCACACTTTTCAAACAATGGTCATCTATCTTTGGGGAGATTTGAGTCTCGAGGATAGGGCAATGATTTTGACATATGGGTTTGCAAAACGATACAGATTACATATAGTTTGATATAAAAAAACCTGAAAAGGAAAACAATCCTAATCAAGTAATATACAATTCTTTTATATTCAATGAGTTTTCTTATAGATAATGAAATAAATCCTACGATTGATTTTTTTTTTATAGCTAGCCAACATGAATTAGGTTTGAGAACTCATTAATATAGCTTTGGAGGCAACAACAATATCATAATCCTTTTTGTTTTATAATCCCCTTGTTGACATATGCAATAAAATATTTGCAAGTTGGATCAAATTATTTTTGGTTTGCTATTCTTTCCAAGTCTCCAGTTATAAGAAGAGTGAGTTTTTGGTTTCAATGAGCAAATATTTAAAATATGGTTATGACACTGGCAAATCTATCAAATGTTGTCCTTCCAAATTCTAGCATTTTTATGCTCCATTCCTTTTGACAATGAATTTGCAACTCTGCATGCATGTTTTAAATATACTACATTAGCAATTGCATGCTTTTAAATATACTACAGATGATAAAGAAAATGAAGTTTTAACAAATGATGTACAATTACCCCTCATCTAAACAAGATTGATGACACCCTCCACCTGCAAATTCTCCTTGGGCACAACAACAATATTCTTGGTCTCTCAAGGATGACCAACATTGGGGTTGCAAGCGAGAAGGAAAATGCATTCTGTAGGATTCAAACCAAGTCTTATTAGAATGCAAGCCTCACTCTATTTGACATTCCATGAAATATTATGAAATATTTGGATTTTATGATGAGAGAATGGATTGAATTGAAATGTTCCTATTGCTTTCCTTACCTAGCCAATAAATACATTGTTGGAAGGAGTTGTCATTGACGTCAACAGGGTGAAGATATCTGTTTCATTTACATCATGAGCTTATGATATTGTTGAGTGATGTTGTCATTGATGTCAAAGTGACAGTGATGATGATGATGTGGCAATGGTAATGATGATGTGGCAATGGTAATGATGATGATGATATGGTAGTAATAGAGGAAAATAACAATGGTAATGATGATGTGGCAATGGTGATGATGATATGGAAATAATAGAGGAATATGGCAATGGTAATGATGATGTGGCAATGGCGATGATGATATGGTATTAATAGAGTAAGATTGTTTGAAGAATCCCCTAGAGAAGTAATGATGTGTCCTCTTGAAGAAGCCCTGAAGAGCCTTAAAGGATCCTTGACATAAGTATACATAACTCCAAAGTGGCCCCCTTGTGGCATAATTGTTAAGCATGGCCCTCACGAGATGAGATAACATGTGGATGCTTCTACATGCCCACTTTGAGTGGTACACAAACAGATAAAGCCCCTAAAGCCATTGAAGATTCCCCCAAAGTAATGACGATGTGTCCAAAATACCACGATGATGAGAAGTGTGAAGAAGCCCCTAAAGTGATGCTGATGTTCCCACATGACTATGTGAAGTGTAAATAATCCCCTAAAGAGATGATGATGTGTATGCAAGGCCATGTTGATGAGAAGTGTGAAGAAGCCCCTAAAGTGATGATGATGTGTCCACATGACCATGTGAAGCATAAAGAAGCCCCTAAAGTAATGATGACATGTCCACATAATCATGAAGTGGTCAAGAATCCCTTTGATGAAGGCATGAAGTGGTCATTGACCCATTGAAGAAGCCTCTAAAATGTGGAAGATAAAAATAACAATAAGTTAGGGCTGAGCTACCCTAAAGTGTTTTAAAAAGTAACTTGGAAATGTACAAATACATGTTAGATCATTTCATTTTTATCATCCAAGTTCTTCTTCTCTCCTGCGCACTTTCAAGAAGGAGTAGAGTGAAATTTAGAGGAGGATCTTATGAAGCGTTTGAAGGATGATGTAGGGTTTTTCTCTTAATTCTTTATCTTGACAGAAACTTGCATAACTTTCTCATACTGTATTGAAATCACGAACTTCTTAGCTCATTGGAAAGCTTGTTGTAAGAGCTATGTGATGACATGATCTAGGGTTTATTTTAATGAAGGACATGGCACATGAATAGGGTTTCTCTCTTGTTTCTTCATCTTGTGATCATTAAAAAGGTATGGATCTTGCATATGTATTAGGGTTTCTCTCTTGGTGAATCATGGTGAAGATATTACATAGAGTTTGATGATGTTATTTCCATAGATTATGGTGATATTGGCATAGATTATGGTGATGATATTGGCATATATCATTGTGATATTTGCATAGATTATGGTGATGATCTTGACATAGATCATGGTGATATTTGCATATATTATGGTGATGCTATCACCATAGATTATTGTGATGTTATTGGTATGGACTATGGTGATGATCTTGACATAGATCATGGTGATATTTGCATATATTATGGTGATGCTATCACCATAGATTATTGTGATGTTATTGGTATAGACTATGGTGATGATATTGTCGTGATCTAGGGTTCCTCTCTTGGAATGAACTAGGGTTTGAAGATTATGATGATGGTAAGGGTTTCAAGAAGCAAACATATGAAGTATATGGGTGATTGATTCATGAAGGTTATATGGTAGATTTAGAATATATATTTTGGTCCTCTTCTTGATGGGTTTTATTGCAGATTTGGAAGACATGTTTTGGTCATATTTATGAAGGTTTTATTGCATATTTGAAGGGATAGTTTGTTGCAGATTTGAAGGTCATGTTACATACATGTTTTGGTCATCTTCATGAAGGATTTAATTTCATATTTGAAGGACACATTTCATCCTTGTTTATGAATATGTGGAAGACATCTTTTGGTCTTGCACAAAAGGGTTTTGCTGCAAATTTGAAGACTATCTTGGAAGAAGTTGCTTGCATATTTGGAGGACATATTTGAGGCATGTACAGGTTGACATGTTGACAGTGACAGTGACAGTGACAGTGGCAGTGATATTGATAGTGACAGTGATTAATGATAGTACATTGACAGCGACAGTGTGAAGATAATGACAGAGATTGACAGTGACAATTACAGTGACAGTGACAGTGATAGGTTGATACTCTTATTCATATTAGGGTGACAAGATGGTCCTAGGGAAGGTTGGTGCATGTGATCTCAGAGAGTTGGTGCTGGTAAAGCTAGGGGGTGTAGCCTCCTAGTGGGTGATAGAGAAATCAAGGAGTTGGTGCTTCCTTCTAGTTGGTGCTAGTAAAAAAATCGAATGTAATATTGTTATTATATAAGAAAAGCATTATGTGGTTTTCTCCCGTTTGGGTTTCCATGTAATTATCTTTTGTGCACCATGTATGATTTATGTGATGATGAATGACATTGTTCATGGTTAATGTTACATGTTGTGCTTAAGGTTAAAACTGGTAAAAAGTGCACAATACTGATTCACCCCCCCTCTTAGTATTCCAACAATTTGTATCATAGCCAAGTTCCTTTAGAAGAGTCTAACAGTTGGAAGGAAGATCTATGGATCACACATGGATGAATATGAAAATCTCTTCTCTCCCAATGGATCTCCACTATTTGATGGTTCAAATTATGAGTGTTGGAGCATAATGATGAGATTATATTTACAGGCACAAGGTTGTGGCATCTCGAAATCTGTTTTGAATGGTTACATCACCCCAAAAAGAACACCAAAAACTGCAACCAAGAAGGAGTTAAGAAAGAACAATGCAATGGCAATGGATACCATCTTGAATGGACTATCTAATCCTATGAAATTCAAAATAGGACAATGCACATAAAATAAAGAGCTTTAGGACAAACTACAAGAAAACTACACAAAGGAAGCAATGTGGGAATGTGCAAAAGATCAAAAGGAAGATACACCAAAGGAATAAGCAACATCAAAGAAGGTGGAAGACAATCCAAATGAACATGTTGCTGATGAATCAAATAAAGAAAAGGTAAAGGAAGTTGAATCAAGTAAGTATTCTTGGTGTGATAAATCAAACCCATGTGACATTAGATGTGCTTATGCAAATAAAAGCAGTTTTGCATTAGAGAAAATTTGAGGTCTAAAATGGGTCTCCTAAGGAAATTAATAAAATTAGAGTTAAAATAATAAAATAATATTTGTGAATTTTGGAGGAAAAGACGAAAAAACTATTGTTTTTCTTCATATTTTCAACATATCTTACTGTTGTTTTACTCAAATTTCGAGCGGGAGCACTCGTTGGATGCATAATCAAATTTTGCATCCAACGAGTACCCACAATGTATACTTTTGAGGTACCCCACCCCATGAAAAATGAGAAATGAAATAAAAAATGTGTTACAAACATCTTTGAGGGTTCAATATTGCTAATCAATCAAAGCTTTAGCTAACACACACTCAAGTTCCAGCTTGAAGGGGAAACTAAGTATACATGTTCACTTGATCATAAGGGCAAGAGTATAGTCTGAAGCAACTAGTCTTATGTAATACTTGTTTTCCATGCTAGTTGCAAAAGAAAGAGAGTTTGGGCCATTGATCTGTTTTCCATTTTTTGGTCCAATGTCAAGAGCTCTAACGCCTCTAATAGCTATGCACATACAAAGAAATGAGGAAATAATGGATAGTTAAAAATTTTAAATTTATATGTTATTTATCTAATGCTCTTTATCCTCCAACGATTAGTTGTAGGAAGGAAAGGATTAGTCGTAGTTGGGATGCATGGACCATAGAAATGATTCCATCATAATGGGAGTTCTCATATCGATGTATCCACCTGATTGATGTGTATGCATAGAATCTCCATGGGACTCCATCAAATACATGATATTTTGCAACTAATCCAAACCAAATAGGGGTGCCCCCCTTAACACACAAAGCAAAAGGAGCCCCATAAGCTTCATCCCTCCCCCCTCATGTATGTTAGTTACTGGAGGAGGGAAGAGTGGAATCTTTCTCACACTCCGTGTAGTCACTGAGAAGATGCAAGTTCTACATGACAATATTAGCGCGTGACTTAGGTTATAGTGGAAATAAATACAGTAACACATTTTTTTTATGTGTTTCTTGTTTTTCATGGGGTGGGGTACCTCAAAAGTATGGAGTGTGGGTACTCATTGGATGCATAATTTAATTCCACATCCAACGAGTGCTCCCGCTCAAAATTTGAGTAAAACAACAGGGAAATATGTTGAAAATACAAATTAAAAAAGTAGTTTATGTAATGTCAAATATGTCATGTCAACCATTATGGTTGACTCTTTTCTTGAATTTCTATTGGTTCTTGAATTTAATTGTTCTTTTTCTTATGAGGTGGCTCGTTTTCTTACAAGGTGGCTCATATTCTTATGAGGCCCATTTTAGACCCCAAATTTGCTCAAATGGAAAACATGAAGACAATCAAAAGGAAAAGTCAGATATAGAAAATGAAGAACATTATGAAGCATATGATGAAGTCATTGAGAACAAAATCAATGCCTAAGAAGAAGAAGAGAATGATGAAGTAGAAGCTAAAGTAGACCTTGAAGGGGAAATGATTGGTGCTCTAGATGATTTGAGGAAAGAAAGAAAGAATAAAAAAATGCTAAAGGAACAACTGGAAAGGTATCAAGAAAATAGTACATTGCTAGAAGAGAAGCTAAGTGAGACTGAAAAGATTGTCATTGGTTTAAAAGCACAAATTGAAGAGGTTAAGAAGAATGAAGAAACATTAGCAAATCAACTAAAAGAGAAGGAGGCAACATATAAAGAAAAAGAAAATACTTGTCAAGAACAAGAAGTTGAAATTGGCTCCTTAAAAAGAGAATTGGAGAAGTTAAGTTTGGAAAACATGGAAATTGAATTGGAACTCTCATAACTCAGAAAGGAGAACCAGTTACTAAAGGTCAACTGCAAAAATCTCATGAGGATGATCAAAATTAAAAATGACAGATGGAAGATAATATTGAAGAAGCTGAAAACACCATTGTTGGTCTAAGAAGCCAAGTAGAAGAGGCTAAGAAAATTGAAGAAGACCTAACAAGTCAACTTGAAGAGAAGAAAGAAATTTGTCAAAAGCAAGAGTTTGTGATCCTTTCTCTAAAAGCATATTTGGACAAGAGAGTTGTCCATTTGAAGACAAATTCAAAGTTTGAGAAGAACACTATGATCTTAGATGACATCCTTAGCTGTCAAAGATCACCATATGATAAGACCGGTTTGGATGAGCATAAGAGCATTGAAGAAAGTGAAAGCTCCAAGCTACCATAAAAGGAAAGTGAAGAAAAGGCTAAGAGTTATGTAGATATTCTCAGAAGCTCCAATCAAGGCAAATATTACAAAGGAAGAAGCAGGGAAAATTTTAAGGATCCATAATTTTATTAAAGTGTATAAACCTTGGTGAATCTTACTAATTATCAAATTTCCAACCATAAAATATTTGGTGATATTTTTTAAAAAATTCAAATTTCTAAGGGTTTTATATAGTTTTTTGACAATTTTGGCGAATTGTAGAGTAAAAGAAATTAATCCTTTGGAAATTGGGTGAATCATATTGGAAAAAAATGAAAAATGGTGAATATGTTTTTAGAAAAAAAACTCCAAAATTAGCCCATGGGCTAAATTTCATCCCTAAAATTTTCCATGGGAAGAAGCCATGGTCAGCAAGATTCAAGGAAGAATGGATATAGAGAAGTTACACTACAAAGAAGACCCTTTGATCCCAGGTACCAAATATTCTTTTCTAGTTATTGTTTTTCATGTAACAATTTTGGACATAGGACTAGAGATTGCAAAGCTTATGGAGGAAATGATCAAGCAAGAAATGGAGGTGTACACATGAACTACAATGTTGAATGTTACAAATGCCACAACTATGGACACATATATCATGATTGTAGAAGCATGATGGATTCTTCCATGAAATAAAATACTCATATCAGATATAAGAAATTTTGGAAGAAGAAGTCAAAAGGGCAGAAGGAAGAAGCTTGTGGACCGGTTCTCTATTCAGATGATGAAGGTTCAAAGATCAAGACAGGAAATCAAAGCAATCCTCATATCTTGAAGATGGGAAACATATTGAATGAAAACATAAATAGTCCCAAGATTGAAGACAAAAAGGAATTGGTATTACACGCTGAAGATGTGAGGGAAAAACAGGAAGAACGGGTTAATGGAGAATTCTCAGAAGACATACCCACAACAGTTGTTGAGTCAAGTAATAAAGATAAATCAACAAGTAAAAAGGAAGGTGTCGGGATTACAGATGATGATCTTACAACAAAACAACATTATATATTGTTTTAAACAATTTGGAATAGAGACTCCCAATATTGTGGATAATATTGAGGGGGAGTCTAAGTAGCGAGAAAGGAATACCAAAGAAATGACAACAATTTAAGGATCGTACAGAGCAGAAGACAGTGGCGTGGTAAATCATATAGGAACACATGGGGAGCTACTTTAGAAAGCTTCAATAAATGGCCCATTCTAAGGGGGAGTCAGCACAATCAAAAGGGGATCATTGTCGGCAAGGAAAAATATTCTCAAAAGGCATTCTCAATCAAGTAAAGTTACCCTTTACAAAGGGTTAGATAATATTTAGCAAAACATTGTCACAAAAAACAAGCATATTGACAGGGGGAGCCAACATAATCCTAGGGGGAGCAGGTGGACAAAGTTGAGTTGCTTCACCCCTTTTTCATTAATGTCAAAGGGGGAGAGAGAGTTGTTGCCATCAATGACAAAGGGGGAGATTGTTGGAAGAAGTTGTCCTTGATGTCAACAGGGTGAATAGATCTATGTAATTTACATCATGAGCTTATGAGATTGTTGAGTTTTGTTGTCATTGATGTCAAAGTGGCAGTGATGATGATGATGTGGAAATGTTAATGATGATGATATGGCAGTAATAGAGGAAAATAACATTGGTAATGATGATGTGGCAATGATGATGATGATATGTCAATAATAGAGGAAGATGGCAATGGTAATGGTGATGGTTGTTGAAATATTGTAACTTTGAAGAATATTCTATTGTATTTTATTATTGTAATTTATTCGGAGATGTTTTATTCCTCCATCGGGATGTTATTATTACATTTGGTCATGTAAAGTCATTGAGGTAAATCATCCCTTGTAAGTTGGGGGAATAGATCCACCTAGAGTCAAATGTAATGGGGTTTTTAAGTCCCCTAGAGGAGTCAGCCAAGTCAACATTAGTTGAGTGGTAAAGTTAGTTGAGGCCGACATGTCAAATTAAAGTAGAAGTGAATGTATAAATAGAGAGCTAGGCTCTCTCATTTATTCATTCATTCACACACACACTCACTTGTGTAATTCACATAGGAGACAGAGAGAGATATTTGCAAGGAGAAGGATCACTTGTTTGGGGTTTTGTATTTGTACTTTTTGATCATCTATATTGAGGAAGTTTTGCTGGGTTTTCTTCCCCTAGAGGGTTTCCCAAGATAAATTTGTGTCTCTTGTGTTTATGTTGTGCTTGTTATTCTCTCAGTAAGATCTTGTATATGCTATTGTTGTGAAATTGAATTGAATACTGATGTTATCTATCTTAGAATATTGAATCTTAACACGGTATCATAGCTGGCCTGAAAGAAGACAATGTATGGCATTTACAACACTTGTTTCACTTGCGACAATTTGAAAGTTAGGGATTTGTATAGCAAAAACTAGTCATCTTGGAACTTTCTCTATAAATATGTTTTTACGAGGGTTCAGCATTTGAAACTTCTACAAGACGAATATTAGACACAGATGTACCTTGTGTCGAAAAATAATCCCTAGACTTGTTGTACTTTGTGAAATATGATCCGTACAAGTTAGGGTTTCTGCCTCTTCCAGAATGCAGCCCTAAACAGGTGACCTAGGAAAAAAGGTCATAGCTCAAGATAGGAAGCTCCAAATGGAATTCCATAAAACATAACAATTAGGGCACGGACTGTAGTTTCATAGGTCTAAATATCAGAGGCCGAAGTTAAAATAGTGACACATGGCATGTCGTACAAGTTCGCTATGCTGTTTCATCCCATAAAAAGGTCATGTTGGTAAAATTAGGATATCTCTCTCATAGAGAATCCAATGAAGCTCAAATATGTGGTTTTGGAAAGATGATAGGTCATTCTACCATAGGCCGAAGTTTCAAACCTTGAGGATCCGAAATTTCAGAGATACACCATAAACAATATGGCACATATGAAATGGCTCAATGGAGGAAATCAAAGAAGAGAAGGCAGAAGTTCTCACTTAGGGTTTTCAGTTTTTTTAGGTATGGAAGGACCTAATACAATGTTGAAGACACCTGATACATCATTGGAAACTTTGAAAATGGATTTGGAATCCCTTCATCATAGATATTAATCTTCCATCAAAATGTTGCGGGAGGAAGGAGATTGAAAATTAGGGTTTCCAGGTTCTACAAGTAAGAAGAAACCCTAGCAAAGTTGGGAGACTCATAGGGAAGCAATGAAGGAGGTTTAAATGGCACTGATATTCTATCATCCTAGCATGATGAATCTATATAAGATGTTTACAAGTTATCTACCTAGGACGATTAGGGTTTTACCCTTATAGAGAAGACTACAAGCAATCTCAACAGGTATGACCTGAGGAGATGCAAGTATGTTTTGAAATCTGTTTTATTTATCTGATGATTAAGTTCATGATATGTTTGCCTTAATATTATTGAGGTTAGTACACTCATGATTAATTTTAGACTTGTCTGATCACCTTAGTAAAATTATGAATGCATGTGAATGATATAAGACATTCATTGATTAGGGTTATGATACTTATGATTGTACTAATGCACTTGTGGTGTTATATGAGGATGATGCTGTCTACTAACATGAAAGGTGCATGAAGAAAGACAAATCAAGTTCTAGATCAAGAATATATGACCATGATGACATGAAGACATGAAGACATGAAGACAAAGACTCATCCATAGTATTTGATCACATAGAAGCTCTACTTACGAGGTATGCATGATTTGGTTCTACTATGCTTAGCTTATGAGAGATGTAGGTTACTAGCACAAAGTCTCTAAATCATTGAAGAGAACAAAGAAGATATTGTTTGGGTATGTTAGACATAACTAGAAAGCATGCTAATCTACGTATGTTTTCCTATATCGAGTTAGAATCCTACTTTGTGTTAGGATCTTAGATAAATATACTTTCATATGGTTGATAATGATTATTCCTGAAGATAGAGTTTAGCTAATCAAGGCTTTATGCATATTGTGTTTCTTAGTTTGATTAATGATATGACAAACTAGAAAAATCCTATGGTCAAATATGGATATGCATAAGTAAAAGACGTACTCCATGAAACCTTGAATATTAACGCTTGTGATAAATTACCTGTGTATGAAATGATTATGACCCTACATGTTTAAGATTATTTTGGATTATAATTTTGATCTTATTGAGATTATACTAATGAATGTGTGATTATGTATGAGATCTTGAGGATGACACAATGATGAAACTAGTGCACACTTAAGGGTGCATAGTGCTACAAGATGGATAAAATATCAAAGACACAAAATCATGATACTATCATGACATGAGAGGGAGGAAATCTCAAGGAAGCAAAGATCCAGAGGGAGGCAATACCAAGGAAGCAAAGAGGCAACCCCAAAAAACATAAAAAGATAAGTATTTGAATTACTTCTTGAATCTTTGAATAGTTAATGATATTAATAGTTGTATGCATATTTGTATTCCTAGAATTAGGAAATGTATCATGCATAGGGTAAGCATTCATATAGAATTGAACAGTGTACTACTAGTATGCATATGATAGGTAAGTAGCCAATAGTGTTGGACAACATTCCATTGTTGCTTGTCTAGAATGAAACCTCTTTGCTAACATGATGAGAGCAGTGCATGCTCTTGATAGTATGTTCTGGTAGATATGGAAGGCATCTAGATAGTCATCGTATGCATAAGGGATATGGAAAAGTGTTGTGCCAAAGCATTGGCCAAGATAGTTGCATAACTATGTGAATCATATCAGTATGCATAAAAGGTTATCATTTAAATGATTTGATGATTATGAAGTGTTACTAATCTTATTTGATTTGTAGGAAAGATCGTGTGCTATGATCTACAAGAGAATGATGATGAACACTTGTTCCGAAGAACAAGTGATGACTGTTCAGCAATAAGTATTACAAATCAAACATACTACAGAGGTACAAGACAAGGTCCATGGCTTGCAGTTTCTCACATGAAGAGGGAATTGATGGATACACTTCTACTAGAGATATACTCACGATAGCCGTAGTAATGAAATAAAACTTACATAAGGAAAACATGAAGGAAACTTTCTTGGATGATGAAGTGTACATAGAACAGCCACAGGGATTTGAAGTTGAAGATAGACAGACTCACGTATGCAAGTTGAAGAAGGCTTTGTATGGATTGAAGCAAGCTCCTAGAGCTTGGTACGAAAGGATAGATAGATTTTTGACGAGCTTGGGATTTACCAAAAGTGAAGCTGACCCTAACCTTTACTTTAAGGTTATGGATGATGAACCTGTCATATTATTGTTGTATGTGGATGATTTATTTCTGACAGGAAATGAGAAACATATTGTCGAATGCAAGAAGAAGCTCGCTGAAGAATTTGAGATTAAATACCTTGGATTGATGCACTATTTTCTAGGTCTAGAAGTATGGCATAACCCAGAAGGAATCTTTCTCAACCAGGGAAAGTATGCTGTGGAAATCCTAAAAATATTTGATATGTTGGAATGTAAAGCCATGGCCACACCCATGGATGCCAACCTGAAGTTGTTAGTTGATGAATCGTCAGAGTTAGTGGATGTGACTCAGTACAGACATATTATTGGGTCGTTGATCTATCCGACGAATACCAGGCCAGATATATGCTTTGCTGTGAACACCCTGAGTTAGTATCTAGTTGATCCTAGATGTGTTCACCTGGTAGCTGCAAAGCATGTGATGAGGTAACTGAAAGGTACGCTAGACTTTGGTCTATACTATGTTGGAGATCATGACTACAGATTGTATGGTTATATGGATGCTGATTGGGCTGGAAGTGTCTCAGACAGGAAGAGCACCTCAGGTGGATGTTATTGTCTGGGATCCGTCATGATCTCATGGTATAGTAGGAAGCAGTCCAGTGTTGCTCTCAGCATAGCTGAAGCAGAGTATATAACAACTTGTTATGCTAGTTGTGAAGCCATATGACTCTGAAATTTGATGTCAGGTCTATTTGACCTGGAGTTGGATACCACGGTGATTCTATCTCACAACCAGATTTGTATAAAGATGACGGAGAACCTAGTGTTCCATGACAAGTCAAAGCACATAGAAATCCGATATTTTTACATATGGGATATGGTACAGAAGGGAGCTATAAATCTCCAGTATGTGAGCATTGATGAGCAAGTTGCTGATGTGTTGACTAAGTCTCTATCTCGAGTGAAGTTTGAGTACTTCCATGACAAGCTTGGTGTGGTTCGAAAGGACCTTCCTCGAAAGGGGGAGCAGTGATGATGATGTTGCAGTGGGATTGTATCATCCCTCGACTTCATGTCCTAAAGTGATCCGCGAACTTTTGTCTCCGTGATGTTGTAGTGGGATTGTATCATCCCTGGACTTCATGTCCTAAAGTGATCCGCAGACTTTTGTTTCCGTGAGTGTGGTTGGGATTGTATCATCCCTAGACATTAGTCCTAAAGTGATCCACAGACTTTTGTCTCCATGAGTGTGGTTGGGATTGTATCATCCCTGGACATTAGTCCTAAATTGATCCGCAGACTTTTGTCGCTGTGAGTGTGGTTGGGATTGCATCATCCTTGGACTTATGTCCTAAAGTGAGAGAGACTTATCATCCCATAATTGGATCAAGATTGCATCATCCTTGGACTTATGTCCTAAAGTGAGAGGGACTGATCATCTGGATTAGGATTACATCATCCTTGGACTTATGTCCTAAAGTGAGAGGGACTGATCATCCCGTAATTGGATCAAGATTGCATCATCCTTGGACTTATGTCCTAAAGTGAGAGGGATTGATCATCCCGTAATTGGATCACGTGTGTTGCAGGTTTTGTTGCTGCAAATGATGTTGTTGTTGATTGAAATATCAAGATGATGTTGTTGCTGATCGAAATATAAAGAGTTGTTGCTGATCGAAAGATCAATATTTGTTAGATCAAGTGTTTTTGTCAACGATCGAGTGATCGAGTGCTGCAGAAGATGAAGATCAAAGATGAAGACTTAGTGTTGTAGGAAGATGATGCTCCAGTACTGAAGATGTTGAAGATCTTCCAGTAACTGCCCAATTGCTGATGTTGTTGATGAAAACTTCCAATGATTTATAAATGTATCACCTTGATGTTGTTGATGATGCTCTCTCTCCTTGCTCCTACAGTTGATGTTGTTGTTGTCAATATAATACCCTTCTCGTTAAGGGGGAGTGTTGAAATATTGTAACTTCGAAGAATATTCTATTGTATTTTATTATTGTAATTTATTCGGAGATGTTTTATTCCTCCGTCGGGATGTTATTATTACATTTGATCATGTAAAGTTATTGAGGTAAATCCTCCCTTGTAAGTCGGGGCAATAGATCCCCCTAGAGTCAAATGTAATGGGGTTTTTAAGTCCCCTAGAGGAGTCGACCCAGTCAGCATTAGTTGAGTGGTAAAGTTAGTTGAGGCCGACATATCAAATTAAAGTAGAAGTGAATGTATAAATAGAGAGCTAGGCTCTCTCATTTATTCATTCATTCACACACACACACTCACTTGTGTAATTCGCATAGGAGAGAGAGAGAGAGAGAGATCTGCAAGGAGAAGGAGCACTTGTTTGTGGTTTTGTATTTGTACTTTTTGTTCATCTATATTGAGGAAGTTTTGTTGGGTTTTCTTCCCCTAGAGGGTTTCCCAGGATAATTTGTGTCTCTTGTGTTTATGCTGTGCTTGTTATTCTCTGAGCAAGATCCTGTATATGCTATTGTTGTGAAATTGAATTGAATACTGATGTTATCTATATTAGCATATTGAATCTTAACAATGGTAAGGGTTTGAAGAAACAAATAAATGAATTCTATGGATAATAGCTTGATGAAGGTTATAGGGCAGATTTAGAAGATATGTTTTGGTCCTCTTCATGAAGGTTTTATTGCATATTTGGCTAACATGTTTTGGTCCTCTTAATGAAGGTTTTATTGCAAATTTGAAGGGCTAGTTTGCTGCAGATTTGAAGTTCATATTGAAAACATGTTTTGGTCATCTTCATGAAAGATTTAATTGCAGATTTGAAGGACACATTTCAACCTTGTTTATGAATATGTGGAAGACATCTTTGGGTCTTAAACAAGAGGGTTTTGTTGCAGATTTGAATACTATATTGGAAGAAGTTACTTGGGTATTTGGAGGACATATTTGAGGCATGTATAGGTTGATATGTTGACAACGATAGTGACAATGACAGTGGCAGTGATAGTGATAGTGAAAATGACAATGATAGTGACAGTGACAGTACAATGATAATGACAGTGTGAGGACAGTGACAAATATAGGGACAATGATAGTGACGGTTACAATGATAGTCACAGTGATAGGTTGATACTCTTATTCATATTAGGGTGGCAGGGTGGTGCTAGGGTAGGTTGGTGCTTGTGATCTTAGGGAGTTTGTGCTTCCTTCCAGTTGATGTTAGAGAACCAAGGTGCCAAGACAAGGCAAGGATAGGAGATCGAATTCTCCTTCGGGTTGGTGCCTGAAAAGTGTGAGTTGGTGCTCACATAGGAGTTAATGCCTCCTTCTAGTTGGTGCTGGAAAATCATGGGGTTGATGCCTCCTTCCAGTTGGTGCTGGTAAATCCAGGGGGTTGTATCCTCTTTCTTGTGGGTGTTAGAGAAATCAAGGAGTGGGTTATTCCTTCCAGTTGGTGCTAGTAAAACAATTGATTGTAATATTGTTATTATATAAGAAAAACATTTCATGGTTTTCACCCGTTTGGGTTTTCACATAAAAATCTCTTGTGCACTGTGTATGATTTTATGTGATGATGAATGACATTGTTATCGGTTAATGTTACATGATGTGCTTATGGTTAAAACTGGTAAAAAGTGCTCAATACTGATTCACCCCACCCCGCTCAGTATTGGTGAATATTCGAACATACATATTGCTTTTAGTACCTAGAAGATATATATATATATAGATAGATAAATAGATAGATAGATAGATATATCCCTATTGAAATAGGAATCGTCAATGAGGTGCATCGAAATTTCCCTATCACAATCACTAGCTTTGAAAAGGTAGAAGCAATGTTACATCCCTATCCGAGTCACCACCTTTGAACCATCTAAAAATGAAACTATCTCTCATTTCCCTATTTATTTCAATGTCTAAATCATCAACATCTTATCACTATTGGAATCATCAGCATCCAGATCACCCCTAACCCTCTTTCATATTCATGTCACCATCACCAACATCTAAATTGACAACATTTTAATCATCCCTTTCCAGATGAATCATTCTTCTAAACATAAGGAGGGAGGTGAAATGTCAAATGGTGCGTGCTATCACATATGCATATGGTTACAAGATTCATTTTCTCCCTATTCCACACCATTTCCCATGTTACCAGCATCAACAAGAGCTTGCCCCATTATCCCTTTAAACAATGTGGAATTGTCATTATAGTCATTTGTTCATAGCCCTACTAGTCCACTAATAGGATGTTGGTAGCCTCATCTTCTACAAATTCATGTCCAAGTAGTGGGAAGCTCGTAAGTGTAATGTACTAGTGTGTTTGGGTTGACAAGTATACTCTAGATGTCAATTCGTGCTTATGGAGGCATGAGTATTCATGGTAATGCACTAAGTGAAGGCAAGTAACACAACAACTAAACTAACATTGATGTAACTTTTTTTCAGATCCTTGATGCGACCAAGACGCTTATTTTAGATCAATTCCCATGTGTACAACATCAAGAATGATTTATGATTTTGTATTACTCTTGGGAGCATGGATTACAATAATCTCCAAAATTCTCTTCGCAACTTGGCCAAAAATATTTTTGCAACACCCTCATTTCAGTTTCGACATGGCAACCTTTCTTAATGTATTTTCTAAGATGACTTGACTAGATTCACGATATCTGGAACATGGATTTTATATCCAGATACATCTAATATCCTTCCTTTGAAACCCAAGGTGATGGCGAGATATTCAAAGCAAAACTTTAGATGACTTCCTCACGCTCTCATTTAAAAATATAATAAATCCACTATTATCACAGAGGTGATCATCCACGATTAACGCCTATGCATATTCATTCCACTCATCCAATCTATCTAACCTTATTGGCTTAAGGTTGGCTTAACGGGTGTTTTTTCATTGCTTACTTTCCACTAATCTAATGGGTCACCAATTCCACCAGACCTCTCACCTTATTTCTACAAGTTGGTTTCGCCTACTAATTTTTTATCAATATCAACTGCAAATTCATTAAATGTCTTAGTCTATGCAATACATTCTCCATCTATAAATTCCTTCCTCATATTCTTGACTCTACATGAATGAATCACAAATAAGAAAAAATAAATCATTCAGTCTATTTGTCTCTGCATTAATTCAGAAACGTGAAAGAAGGAAGGATCATAAGATGGTGATGGTGTTATTCTTACTTAAATGGATGCAAATTAATGTAATTTTGATTGCAGTTGGTGATGGGAAATATGATTCGTTTATATACAGTATAAGCAATGTAAACAAATACAACAATGGCATTGATTACAATATCAACATCAATATGATTTTGGCACTAGATACAAGGAAAAGAAGAAAATGAATTTCCCACTGTAGCTAGTTGCAAATTCTATTTGCATTTATCCACTGTAAATTCCACATTGTATCCATGCCTTTGTTAAAACTATTTTGATAGGTATACGCTACCAGGTATAAGGTCCTTCTATAATTGGGAAAAGCATGGGAAAACTGTCAAGTTTGTTTCCTGCTCATGCCATTACTCTAACTAAGAAAATCCAACGGTAAGAATAGAGTTAACTACCTTTGTTTCCATTTGGTTTTTAATATATCTTTACCAAAACTGTATTTTATGAAAACTTATTTTCAATTCATAGAATAATCTAGTTTCACCAACAAAAATGAAGATACGAAGTGCAATCTACTATATTTTCCAAAAAAATTATCTTTTTTTGTGGTGGATTTAAAAACATGCACTTGTGTAATGCAAAGTGTTTCACTGTATTGTATTGTATGAAAGCGAAATGCTAGATACTTTTGGTTATTATTAACAAAGAAATATAAAAAAATTCAAAGAGAATTCAAGGTGGAAATCCTAACCTTGCTATGCAAAAGACTAACAGGCATATTGAATTTGGCCAATTGGGTATGATTTTTCACTCCCCCATACTGCTACAATGTGATTGAACATGCTCACATCTTAATATAAATTTTTCCTTTCATGGTCAATGCTATTAGCGACTTCAGTGAAAACAATATCTTAGGGAAACTAAGAGGAAGGGTGCAGTGCCTATAGACATTACATCTATGATATAATCATCTACTTTTGTGGGGACTCAATCATCTTCCCTTGCACTGATATTTTGTTGTTTTCATCTTAAAAAAAAAATCTATTAAGGAATGTAACAATGGCACCTCGACATAATTCAATGCGGGAAGAAGATATTGAGAACCACAGTCCCTTTGCAAACCTCAAAATATTTGTGGGGAATTTGTGGTTGGTAGTAAGGCGGTGAGTAGCCCCCCTTCACATTACCACGTAGAGTTTTCTAATCTAATTTTCCATTGCAATCGTTGCACAGTCTCAATCATTGTTTTGATGTTTCTACTAATAGTGTTCTCATGTTGGTTTGGATCTGGTAGATCAACAACAATTGGCTCTAAAGTGTATGGATCAGTAGGTTCTAATTCAACCCTAGATACCTATTCTCGATCTTGATATGGGAAACAAACTACAATTGGGTATAAAGATCAATATTGCTTGATGGCATAGGATCCTTACGTGCACTTAGAATTGCCTCTCCAATTGAAATATTTTGATCTCAATATTGAGTGGGTGGAACTAAAGGATCTAGAACTAGAGAATCGGTGCTATTTTTTCAACAACTAGCTTAGGTGGTTGGAAATCTATATAAACAATAGTATTGAAGAGATAAAATTTATTCTTACATACTTTGTGAAAGGGAGAGAAAAGTTACTCTTACTGGCTTTGCCAAATGCAATATCCATGTCGGTTTCTCTACATAACACATGTCAGGATTTTCACATTGAATCATCTTTGGATTTTGTTTTATAATTCTTTTATAAAGAAGCACAAGTATCAACACTTTGCTTTCATACAATATAATAAGGTTGTTTACCAGTGTACATAAAATCCATAGCAATGTAAGGTTGTTTACCAGACCTTAATTTTGTTTCCATTCGAGACAAATGTTTCAATATTGCATTTTAAAGCAATTTTGGTAGCTTTGATGTCTTTTTTAGCCTTCTTCTGTGTAACTTATAATTTGACTTACTCATGGAGTAGAGTTAGATTCAAGAGACTCTAAAGAGTCTAGTAAGACTTTTCAAAAACCTAATATACTTCATTGCATTCTCCATTAAATTGTGGCTAGATTTGATTTCTTATTTGGGAGAACAAGACCTATTAACCAAGATAGGTCTCAAAGGGCACTAAAAGGAAAACACCTTCTAGCGGAGGTTTTTAGTGTTACAAGATTTGTGAAAATTGTTAAAAAAACTTCCACTACAAACTCCACAATTGGTAATGGATGTTTTAGAAAGGCAGTAGCAGAGGTTTTTAGTAGAGGTTTTTTGTCAGCGGCCGAAGGTTTTAGTGGAGGTTTCTACCAGAGGTTCAATGCACATATGGTAAATAAGCACTAGTGTGCTTATATCAAATATGATCACCATTATGCCTTCACCAAAGAAGAGCACCAACACCGATGCACCTTCAGTAAAGAGGAGAACCAACTCCAGTGCAACTTCACCAAAGAGGAGCATCGAAACCAATGTGCTTCTGCCAAAGAGGAGCACCAACATCGATGCACCTTCACCAAAGAGGAGCATCGACATCGATGCACCTTCACCAAAGAGGATCACCGATGTTTTTTTCCCAAAACCACACTAGTGCACATGGGTCATGGATCCCAATGCACCTATAGTACAGAAACATCAATGCACTTATACCAATGATGAGCACTGATGCACCTTAACCAACAATGAGCATTGGTGCACCCATACCAAAGAGGAGCACCGATGACAAAAAAAAAATTATCGTGAAAAAATTATCGTGTACAGAAACCTCATGAACGTGCAAATAAAGGGAGGTGATTTAATGAATACATGACTATTAAAATGTAGTGATATAATAAATTTAATTTTGAATAGTCCAAGTATTAATTCTTACCCTTATTTATTAATGAATCTCTTATTTACAATTTAAAAATGAAATACTTGCCTAATATTAAACAAAAACTTTAATTTTGATTGTTTGAAATAAAATTTAATAGTTAAAATTATGTGAAATAAGACATTATCAATAAACATAAAAATAATATTGTAAAAAGGTATAATAATTAATATTTAAATGTTAATCATTACAATTTATAGTCGAGGAGCATTGGTGCACATACAGTAAAGAAGCATCGGTGCACTTATACCAAAGATGAGCACCGATGCACCTTAACCAACAATGAGCATCGATGCGTCCATAAGAAAGAGGAGCACTGATGACAAAAAACAATATGTCATGTACATAAACCTTGTGAATGTGCAAATAAAGGGAGGTGATTTAAAAAATACATGATTATTAAAATCTAGTGATATAATAACTTTGATTTTGAATATTCGAAGCAGTAATTCTTACCCTTGTTTATTAATGAATCTCTTATTTACAATTTAAAAAGAAATACTTGCCGAATATTAAACAAAAATTATATTTTTGATTGTTTGAAATAAAAAATTATAGTTAAAAGCATATGAAATAAGACATTATCAATAAGCATAAAAATAATATTACAAAAAATGTACAATAATTAATATTGAAATGTTAAGCATTACAATTTTAAGTAATGGTGATGAAGTTTCCCATACAAAATCATGGTGAGTGTCAAACCACTCCATTTACCACTTAATGAATGGATTTCTTGTAATTACAAAAACACTCAATTGTTACATGAAAAATGCTTGATGAGAACTCTCCAAAACCACTCATTCTGATTCGGATTTGCGTGAGAACGAATTGAAAGAGTATATATATGTTCACATACACAGATATATGGCAGGAAACACAGTAATACAGTAAACTCAGATTCTATTAAAATGAATGAAATAGAACAAACTAAAATAAAAGCAGCTAGAAGGGTGGTAGTTATATCTCTAAGAAGATATGTGGCGGTTACACTCATTTGTGACAAGTTGAATACAAGAAGAGACCAAAAGAGCCTATTTATCATAAGCATGAGGGTAAGAACCCTAAATATCCAAAAACCTAACCCTAGAAGATGAACCATCATAAAGTTTGTGGCCCCAAGGTGGTTGGTTCAACAGTTAACTTCCAGGGGTCATAACTTTTGCATACGATCTCTGTTTAAGGTGCTCGATAGCCCGTCAGAGAGGTTTATCCGATCTTTACAACTTTCAACTAGGGTCTAGCATTTGCCCCCCGAATTTCCAAAAAACGTCGTTTAGGGCCTCAAAACAGCCCCAGACGTTCGGGACCTGAAAAACTGTAGAAAAATTACTAGAAAACTGCCAAAATGGAAAACTGTTTTGAGCCAGTGGAATAGTTGGGTGGACACCTACGTCCATCTAGATTAGTCCTCCCCCCTTAGGAAACAATGGTATCAATTGCGTTGAGTGCCCCCATCAAATGGGGAAACTTCTGCTAAGCTTGACTCCTGGTGAGCCACTTTCCTTGGTGGAGTAGTTGCCCTGCTTTGACAACTCGATATAGTTGTATCTTCTGCCGGCTGGTTCCCTTAACCTATGTATCCATGATCTGATCAATAATTACATGTTCCATGCAATCGGGATTAAGATATGTAGGTGTCAATTTCTCTTCCACCTCTGAGGTGTCCAACAATGGTGGAAAATATGGGCGAAGGAGGTATCCATTGATTGTGCATTCTCAGAATATGCACAATCATCATGTTGACTACGTCTATTTGTCCATTGGTGTGGGGGTGGAAGGCAGTCGATTTAATGAGCTTGGTATCCATCAATGACCATAGGTTGGACCAAAAAGTGCTCAGGAACCTGCTATCTCGATCGGAAATGATAATATGTGGCAGCCTGAAATGAACCCAAACACACTCGAAGAAGAACTTAGCAGTAGATTCAACAGATATGTTCTTCTTACAAGCTATGGGAATGGCCATCTTAGAGAAGCAATCCATGACCCCAAACACGTAGTCATTTCCATGCTTTGTTGAAGGTAGTCCAGAGATATGGATTCCCATGGCCCATTAGGAGTGGGAAGAGGGGTGTAAAACCCCTGCTTTTTTATGGCAGGTTTCACGATGGCACAGGCAGTGCAGGATCTGATGTATCGATCAACATCTTGTTTGAGCTTGGGCCAATAAAAGTGCTTTTGCAATATGGCCACCATATTTTCGGTGCCGAAGTGCCCTTCCACCCGACTATAATGTGCTTCCCAAATCATCTTCGCACGCTTGCTTGAAGGAACATAGAGATGGCCTAGGTGGCATATTCTTCTTGGAGATGAAATTCTGCCATGGATGTGCCTACACACATGTCCTGATAGATGGAAGAAAACTCAGGATCACTGTTGTATAGTTGAGACCACCCGGAGGTCTCGTGGCCACAAGAGTTGAGAACCATGGTCAGTGCTGCTACTGGAGGTCAACTGAGGCAATCAACGACTCGATTGGTGCTTCCCTTCTTATATTTAATGTTCATGTGGAATTGCTGCAAGAAAGTGAACCACTTATGGTGGCGGTCATTTTGTAACTTCACATGGATTTGCATGAACTGTAGAGGCTTCTGATCAATGTGGATGACTGTTTCTTTAACAAGGATGTAATGCTTCCATTGGTGGTAGGCTTGGACAATGGAATACATTTCCTTTTCATAGGTGGGGTACTTGCGGACTATATATGAAAGTTTCTCACTATGATATGCCATTGGATGGGCATGCTGAGTGAGGACTGCACCAATAGCATAGTCTGAAGCATTTGTCTCAATCTCAAAGGTTTGTTGTAGATTTGGTAAGGTAAGGACGGGCGCCGAACATAAGCATTGCTTCAACTCCTCAAATGCTTGTTGTTGTGGCTTGGACAATATGAACTTGGCCTTAGATCCCCCTTTGGTCACCTGGCTAAGGGACCAAGCAATATTAGAGAATCCCAACACAAATCTGCGATAGAATTTGGAAAGTCCTAGGAAGCTGTGAAGCTTTGTGAGAGTTTTCGAGGTTGGCTAATCGCGAATGGCTTGGATCTTGGTCGGATCCACATGATCACCATGCTCGTCCATGATGTATCCCAGATACTAGACTTTCTCCATGCCAAATGAGAACTTCTCTAGATTGGCGTATAACTTGTGCTGTCGCAGAGTGTTGAGGACCTGGTGGATATGCTACAAATGTTCCACCCATGTTCTGTTGTAGATGAGGATATCATCTAGATATACGACAACAAAAGAATTGGTGAATGGTCGTAGGATATCGTCCATCATCCTCATGAAGGTTACTGGAGCATTAGTCAAGCCGAAAGGCATGACCGACCACTCAAAGAGGCCTTCAAGAGATTTGAAGGCAGTCTTCCAGACATCAGTCTGCTCAATTGGCACTTGATGATAGCTAGACTTGAGATCAATCTTGTTAAAATATTTGGCACCCTTGAGCTGGTCAAGAAGGTCGTCGATCTGGGGAATGGGATACCAATTTTGGACCGTGATCTTGTTTATAGCTCGGTAGTCAATATAGAGTCGCCATGTCCCATCTTTCTTCTGTACCAACACAATTGAGCTCCCACAAGGTGAGGATCTAGGTCGAATGTGCCCCTTTTGGATTAAATATTGAATCTGGCGTTTGATTTCTTCATTTTCCATGAGGGAGCGCCTTTATATTGGCCCGTTAGATAAAGGGGCATTGGGTATCAAATAAATGGAATGCTTGACCTGGCAATGTACTGCCACCCCGACAGGTGTGGTGAAGATGTCTTTGTATGATTCCACGATCTTGTCCACCTGTTTCTGTTGCGTAGAGGGGTTTTATTTGGAGGTGGTGGATGTTGCTACGATATTTTTTTCACCTTCAGAATGAACCATGAAGAGGATGAATTTACCTCTCTAGGAGATTACCTTTCTTCACTACTTAGCTGTGATGAGGGACACTGCAGTAGTGGGAAGTGTCTCTGGTATCCTATAGATTTTCTTTCCCAAAGTAATAATGACCCTATGAGGTCTAGACTCATACACGACATGACGTTTTTGCATATATGGTTGTCCTAAAAGAACATCACAAACTTCAAGCGGGGAAACATCACACATTACCTCATCTTTGAAGGGCTTGATGCCGTAGGAAAGCAAACATTGTTGACCGATGCAGATGTCTCGTCCTTGGCTCAACCAACCGATGTGTTATGGTTGGGGATGTGGAATCATCAGAAGCTTCAACCTTTTGATGAATTACGCCGAGATGAGGTTCTTCTGGCTACCATTATTAACAATGAAATGTAGTGGAGTCCCCTGCACCCACAGTTGTGAATGGAAGAGGCAATCCCCTTCCTCTGAATCTTCTGGTTGGATATTTCCGGTTGCAATGGTGGCACTACGTTCCGCGTCAATGATCTGCTTTCCCTATTCTGTCTCTGCATTAGAATCCGAGCCAAAGTTTGGATCCAAGGATATAGTATCGGCTAACAAGAATTGTTTTGAGCGGCATTCATCAGTGTTGTGCCAAGGGATCTTGTCGAATTCGCACCACTTTCCAGTTTCCTTCTTCGATTTCCCATTACCCTTCTTTGCTTGCAGCTTGGGATAGTTGTCAGGGATTTGATCGTCCTTTCACTATCCTTTGCTTTTGTGAATTAGGGCCACCTTTTCCAGGCTTCTGTTGTTGATTTGCAGACCCAAAATCGTGCTTATTCTTTTGCTTAAACTTCTACTCGATATTGATGGCATACCGATAAGCTACTCCTAGTGAGGATATGTCTAGGAAATACATCGCTATCTGAATGTACTTGTGCAGGCCACTATGGTACTTTAGGACCAAGTGTCGTTCAAAGTCTCTAATACCCAATTTGGAGCGTAGGGTATGGAACATGTTGGTAAAATATGGCACTATCTAGTCTCTATCTTGGCGCAAATTTGTCCACCTGGTGTAATGGTCATCATAGTTTGTGAGGAACCTCCAACAATTAATTAATGAAAATGCACGATATATCAGAAATTAGAATACATAATAGATTTATTGATTGTGGGCCACTTCGAGGAGGAAACCTCCTTTGAGAAAGCTCAATACAAGTAACTTCTCGATTCCTTCATTGGCCTCAACACATACTTATATACTAAGTCTATGCATCAATACTATGGATCAATACCATGGAACATATAATACTACGAGACGAATTACAAAGTTTATGCATCCAATACTATGGATCAATACCATGGAACATATAATACTATGGGCTAATACAAACCAAGGATCAATACCATGGAACATATAATACTACGGGACGACTTACAAAGCATATGAGTCCAACAACAATATACTAACAATGTAAAGAGAAGGGCTGACACGAGTTCCTAACATCCCCTCCCCTTAGAAAAATCTTTGTCCTCAAAGCTTTTGATGTGGAAATCGATGTTGAATCTGAAGGAGTGGTTCCCATGTAGCATCCTCTGGTTGCATTACGTGCCACTGAATTAATACCCCTATGATAGATCGAGACCGAAGTTGGCGAGTGTGCCCATTGAGGATGGCCTCCGGCTCCAAAAGGATGGATCCTTCATTATCAAGTTCTGGTAAAATAGTTTGTCCTCTGATGTTGGCGCTAAGAAATTTTATTAGACAAAAAACATGAAATATTGGATGAATGCAGGAAGAAGGAGGAAGTTCCAATTTATAAGCAACAGACCCAATATTATGAAGAACCTTATAGGGCCCATAGAAGTTTGGAGCGAGCTTATGATGCCCTTTGAGTTTCAAGGAGGATTGATTGGAAGACTGTAGACAAAAAAAAACCATATCACCTGCTTGAAAAGTGCGCTTAGAACTGTGCTGATCGGTTTGTTGTTTCATTCGAATTCTTTCCATGTGAAGATTGTCCTGCAAAATGAGAAGAATCTGATCACGGTTTCGAATCATTGAGTTAATTTCCTGAACTGGTGAACTGCTGAAGGTGTATGGAAGAAGAACTGGCGGTGCCTAACCATAGATTGCTTCATATGGAGACACTTTAGATGCAATATTGTACCACCATTCAGCGAGAGAGAGCCACTTCGCCCATTGAGGTTGTTATCGGAGGTGAAGCAATGAAGATAAGTTTCCAAACATTTATTGATAATTTCAGTTGGACCATCTGTTTGTGGGTGAGACCCTGAACTCATCTTCAGTTTGGTGCCAGTGTGGCGAAATAGTTCTGTCCAAAAATGACTGGTGAAAGTTGCATCTCGATCCGAGACAATGGAAGAAGGGATGTCATGAAGATGGAAGATTTAGTCTAGGAAAATTTGGGCGATTGAGGAGGCTATATAGGGACAACTGAGGCACAAAATTGACTATATTTGTAGAGGCCAGCAACCACAACCAAAATCACTGTCTTCCCTCCATATTTAGGGATCCCTTTAATGAAATCCATAGAAATATATGTCCAAATCCGTGTAGGGATGGGAAAGGGTTCGAGCAATCCCGAAAGGAGTTTCGTTTCAACCTTGTTGAGTTGGAAAGTATCACATTCAACCACCATGTGTTGAATTGTCCTTTTCACTCCCTGCCAAAAGAAGTTACGCTGTGCCCGCTCATACGTTTTGAGGAACCTAGAGTGCCCTGCTGATGGAGAAGCATGGAGTTCATAGAAGACAACCTGTTGAAGATCTATGCTCTAGGGAAGCACCAGATGACCTTTGTATCTCAGGGGAGTACCATCCCAAGAGTAATGCGGTATAGTAGAAGGGTTTTTTGCCAACCATTGGATGATTTGAGATAATGAGGAGTCATTGACATAACCCTGTTGAACATATTGGAACTAATTTGGAATAGGCATAGAAATAACTGAAAGAGAAACTTGGTCATCAAATGTGCGAGAAAGAGCATCAACCACTAGATTAACCTTACCCTTCTTGTAAGTGATCTCATAGGCATAACCCATGAGTTTTCTAACCCATTTCAGTTGTGCTGGGCAGGAGACCCGTTGTTCCAAGAAATATTTCAGACTCTAGTGAGCAGTCTCGATGCAGAAATAATTCCCTAATAAGTATGGCTGCCACTTCTGTACTGCATGCAAAATAGCCATCATTTCCTTCTCAGATGTAGAGGCGGCTAAATTCTTACCGGAAAGGTCTCTTAAAGGCGGTAATCCCACTGGTTCAACAAAGACACCTACATATCTATCCGTTGATGGGTGCATCTGAATGGAATGGAGCTGAACGATGACACCATGTGAATTCTTCTTAAGGATATTTTCCAGGCGATGTGAACTAATGATGCGGAGAGACCCTGGTTGTAAGCCCGTAAATGCGTGTTTTTTCCCATTGACTGAAAACTGCATCCAAAGTTCAGCAAAATCCCATAAGATGGGGCCAAGTGTGCGTAACCATTGAGCACACAAAACCACATCACATCTTCCTAAGGACAAGGAAAACATGTAAGAGCTCAGGTTATAATATTCCATAGAGATACGCACATTGTGACACTTCCCCTTGCAAGGTAAGGTGCCCCCATTGGAAATTGTGACTTCAAAGTTGGAGCAAGGATGGACGAAACAATCAGCCTGTTTGGAGATCCGCGGGTCAATGAAGTTATGAGTGCGACCAGAATCAATGAGTATTGTAAGAGGGAGCTTCTTGAAGTAACCCCTGACCCGCATTGTTTGTGGGGTGGTGAATCCGTCTAAAGAATGGAGAGATATCTCTGGGTGGTCGTCCAGAGACAGGGGGTCATCAGGTGGCTGTTGAATGTCGACTTGATCATCTATTGTATCTGGAGCTTCTTCACCAAGTTCAGAGGTAGGCGAAGAATCCACATCCAAGAGATAGAGTTGTTGCTCAACACATCTATGTCCCTGAGTGGATTTCTCATCACAATTATAACAAAGCCCTTTTTCTCTACATGCTCCCATCTCTGCTTTAGACAAATGCTTGATAGAAGTTGGTCGAGAAGCTGGCGTGCTGGGAGGTCGTTGGGAAACCATATTTCTGAACGGAACAAAAGTGGATTTGGAGCGTTGTTGGGTTGTGATCTTGTCCTTTTCCAACTTAGCCAACCCTAGGAATTCCATCATTGTGTTGGGGCAGAACATTTTAACCCCTAAGCGGATTTCATCCTTGATACCACTGATAAAACAACTCTTGTAGAATTCATTAGACAATCCTTCTGTGTGATTGGTCAGTTTCTCAAATTTTATATGATACTCTCTCACAGTGCCAATTTAGCGAAGTTAAGTGAGTGCTCCTGTGAAGTCATCAAAAGCACTATGAACAAATCGTTGCAAAAGCAATTAGCAAAAATATGTCCATTTTGGCTCATCATGAGCCTTGCTGTACCAACGATACCACTAAAGGGATTCATGTTCCAAATGAAAAGAGGCAAGTGGAACTTTGTGGACATCAAAAGTATTATGCAGACTGAAATATTGTTCTTCTCGGTATATCCATCCAATGAGATCATTACCATTGAAGCAAGGAAAATCAAGCTTCGGCCCACAAAAATTTCTGGAAGAAGAGAACCCAGTGTCTGCAGAAGATTCTGGCTTTCGTTTATTGTTCATGGTTGAATGCTCAAGATGAAGTCTGAGAAATTTTTCATCCAGATCATGGAGTTTGGTTTTGAGGGCTACAAGTTATTCCTCTATGATTTGTGCTCCTGCGTGGGTGACGACTATAACCAAGAGTTTTTTTTTTGTGAATGGGTAGTAAAACAAAAACAGAAGCTTCTTTAGTAATGGAAAATTTTGATTTGGGAAAAAATCTGATGGGTAATTGCGGTTTGACGAGGTTTTGGACACTTTCTAATGGACAAGGAAGTAGAAAATGAAGATTTCAGAAGCGGGGTGAAATAATGGGAAATTTTTTCAAATAGATACAAAGAAGCAAAAAAGGAAAGTAACACTCTGACAAACTTTGAAGGCGATTGGGTGAAAATCGAAGAAGTTATGGAAAACCCTAAAAATAGACAAATGTGAGATTTCTGGCTTCGGGAAGTGGAATTTGGGATAGGGTCCTCAGGAATGAAATATGCAGAATGGGATTGTAGGGGTGTCTGTGAATTTTCAAGGGAAACATAGTTAAAACAAAGAAGATATGGGTCTGCAACAATTATGGACAGAATGGGTTTGCAACGGCTTGGAATTGATCTGCAACAATTATGGATAGATGTAATCTACTATTTATCAACTAAAAAATAGATATGGACCCCAGGTATGCTCGAATTCCTAATGGTTCAGGGAATTCACTCGACCACCAATTTTGTTTGACGATTTGCGTATTGGGGCAGTACCCCTCACTCCACGACTTGGGTAAAACTAATAGCCGCTTTGCCACAAACAAAAACACTTGGTTTACCTCACGGGTGGGAACTAGTCAATTAGGTAGGGGTCATTTCCCTTTTCGCTGACAGGTCCTCTCAATGAGCCAACTACTTGGGGGTTCCTCTAGTACTCCTCACAATAATTTTTAGGGCTATGCCCAAGCACTTCCCATAGTTAAGCGGATATGGATTATTCCCAGATCCGAACCTGCAATTGAAAGGAACATTATAGATGCAGAAAATGTTTGGCAGAAATTCCACCTAATGAGCCCAAGAAAGTGCTCTAATACCAGATGTGAGGAACCTCCAACAATTAATTAATGAAAATGCACGATATATCAGAAATAACATAACACATAATAGATTTATTGATCGCAGGCCACTTCGAGGGGGAAACCTCCTTTGAGCAAGCTCAATACAAATAACTTCTTGATGCCTTCATTAGCCTCAACACGTACTTATATACTAAGTCTATGAGCCAATACTATGGATCAATACCATGGAACATATAATACTATGGGACGACTTACAAAGCATATGCGTCCAATACTATGGATCAATACCATGGAACATATAATACTACATGACGACTTACAAAGCATATGCGTCCAACAATAATATACTAACAAAGTAAAGAGAAGGGTCATTAGAGGAAATTTGGATGAAAAATGGGCCTTTTAACCCTAAAGTACAATTTCTTGTCATCACATATTATCCAATCAAAATGCTTTAAAATTCAAACAAGGTGCATGCAAAAAAATTGGAGGGAAAAAATAAAAATTACTTTTTTTGGATCGTATTTTCAACTTATCTCCTTGTAAGTTTACTCAAATTTCAAGCAGGAGGACTCGTTGGATGCATTATTAAATTATGCATCCAACGCGTACCCATGTTGCATACTTTTAACAACATCCACACCATGAAAAATTGAAAATACATTAAAAAACGTGTTTTCTCTCACTAGAAACACGTTTTTTTAATGTATTTTCAATTTTTCATGGTGTGGATGTTGTTAAAAGTATGCAACATTGGTACTCGTTGGATGCATAATTTAATTATGCATCCAACGAGTCCTCCGGATTGACATTTGAGTAAACCTACATGAAGATAAGTTGAAAATATGATCCAAAAAAGTAGTTTTTTTTACTCTCTCTACTATTATTTTATTATTTTCCTTAGGAGGCCCATTTTTTACCCAAATTTCTTCTAATGTGACACGGGTTCCTAACATAGTTTTAGATTGGGTAGAACTTTTCCTTGACGGTGTTGAAAAAATCGACCCAAGTGGGGTCTGTCCTGAATAGTTCAGACTCATCTCTTGCATGCCTCTCACAATACTTGTCCCACCAATCTTTGATATGGGAAAGAGACTTAAGGAGCGTGAATGTAATCTTTTCGCTGTCGAAATTTTTTTGAACATACAAATAACCCTTTAACAGATTTAACCATTTCTCCAAAGCATCTGCATCTATCTTTCCTTCAAATAAGGGAATGTCAAAGTTAACTTGTACCTTGAACGGAGTCGCACCCCCAAAACGACTGCACATTGAAGGTGCATCCGCCGCTGTCGGCATTCTTCGAAGGATATGGGCGAAGTTATCCATCATCTTGTTCCTATGTCACGCAAGGGATTCCTCGAGCAACAACTTAATAGGATATCCTGCTCCGTCATCTCTCTTTTCTTCCCCGCCATGTGAGCCTGTTTGGGTCGACGAGAGGGGTTTTCCCCAAGCTCAACTAGTTTGAGACCCAACTCTCGATATTCAGATCTCGTCAAGGACATGCACTGAGAAACCACAAGAGCAAGAGGCTCTGATACCACTGATCCGTATTTATGTGAGAACGAAATGAAAGAGTATATATATGTTCACATACACAGATATATGGCAAGAAACATAGTAATACAATAAACTCATATTCTATTAAAATGAATGAAATAAAACAAACTGTAAAATAAAAGCAACTAGAATGTCGATAAGTATATCTCTGAGAAGAGATGTGGCGACTATGCTCATTCGTGACAAGCGGAATACAAGAAGAGGCCGAAAGAGCCTATTTATCATAAGCATGAGGGAAAGAACCCTAAACATCCAAAAACCTAACCCTAGAAGATGAACTGTCATAAAGTTTGTGGCCCCAAGGTGGTTAGTTGAATAGTCAACTTCCCGAGGTAATAAATTTTGCATACGATATCTGTTTGGGGCGCTCGATAGCCCGTCAGAGAGGTCTATCCAAGCTATACAACTTTCAACTGGGGGCCATCACATGCTCCCCCCGAATTTCCAAAAAATGTCATTAAGGGCTTCAAAACGGCCCCAGAAGTTTGGGACCCGAAAAGCTGTAGAAAAATTACTAGAAAACTGCCAAAATAAAAAAAGTGTTTTGAGCCAGTGGAATAGGTGGGTGGCCACCTACGTCCATCTGGATCACATCCACTAGAGATAATATGCCTAATGTGGAGAATCAATGCTCTCAGACCAAAGAAGAGCACTAGTGTACACACACCTTAAAATAGGACCACAGGTGCACTTATATAAAAAAAATGAGCATCAGTGAACCTTCCCCAAAAAGGACCACCTACATCGATGTGCCTTCGCCAAAGAGGAGCATCGACACCGCTGCAACTTAACCAAAGAGTAGCACCAGTGCACCTTTACCAAAGAGAAGCATTGGTTTTCTAACACAAAATAGGAGCACTGTGAACATAAAATATAATGCTGTGAATAGAAAACATTTTTCCGTGCGTACAAAAACCTTGTTGACTTGCAAATAAAAGGAGGTGAAAACCCCTATGGATATGCATCCATGCTGCACAAAAATGTATCATTTTCTTTGCTAAACTTGCCCCTCATTTGATATCCATATATTTTGAAGAAAAATCCTAAAATAAATCGACAATTAACCTGCGAAATAGAGGAATAACCCTCAAACCAACAAAAATTAACAACAAAACCAAATGAGAAATTAGGAAAAATAGCGAGAAATGCAAAATAATAGAAATAAAATAGATGATTGGAAGAAATAAAAAAATGAAGAGGGAAAAAATTGTTTCTTGGCTGCATACTCTTCATCTTCCTCTCCTCTCCTGTAGAAGCATGTGAAATGAAGAAATAAAACAAACCCTCTTTTTTCCCCTCTCCTTAAGATGTTTTCTCACTTCTTTCAAAATTTAAAAAAATCCCACTTCTTTCAATAAGTGGGGAAAACCCATATATTTTGATGTAAAACCCTAAAATAAATCCACCATTAACCTGCAAAATAGAGGAAAACTCTCAAACAAAAAAAAACAAACAAAAAAAACAAATAACAATTTAGGAACAATAGTGAGAAATGCAAAATATTATAAATAAAATGGATAATGGGAAGACATGAAACAATGAAGAGGGAAAAATGGGTTGTTTGGCCGCAATACTCTTTCTCTTGTTCTTGCTCTTTATATTCTCTTTGGTAGAACCATCTGAAATGAAGAAATGAAACGAACCTCATTTTATTCCTCTTTTTAAGACATTTTTCCCGCTTCTTTAAAACATTTAAAAATTTCCACTTTTTTCAATAAGTTGAAAAACTGACTTATTGTTTGGTTGTTTTATTTATCTGAAGCAATGGTATGCCTAGACCATAAAAGGAGCACCAATGCACCTTCAACAAAGAGGAGCAATGAAATTGGTGTGCCTTGACCAAAGAGGAGCACTGACCCTAGTGCGCCTTGACTAGAGAGGAGAATCGGTGCACCATTTCAAAAGTGGAGCACTAATGTTTTTCTGGCCAAAAGAATATTAGTGCACATGGGTCATAGAGCACCAGTGCGCCCACTCCTTAAAAAGAGCACCAGTGGGCCTTCAAAAAGAGGAGCACTGACACTGGTGCACCTTCACCAATGGTGAGCACTGATACCGGTGCGCCTTATCCAAAGATGAGTACCGACACACCATTAAAAAAGTGGAGCACCGACAATTTGTTTTTTGGAAAAAGTCATACCAGTGCACATGGGTCATAGAGCACCGATGCGCCATTACCAAAAAACAACACATGTGCGCCTAAACCATGTGAAGTGCCGGTGCACCATAATAGTTTAGGCACACTGATAAAAAAAAAATAACACTAAAACCTTTGCATGCTTTCCTCCACCTGCCTTCCTCCATTAGAAACCTCTGCTATAAACTAAGAAGGGACGTGTTTTTTGGGGGGTTCCACTACAAGCTCCACTAGAAGGTGTTCTCCTTGTAGTGGGGCTTCGAGGTCACAAATGAGACTAATTAGATTTCTAATTCTTGGAGAATAAGCCCTCTGAACCAAGTCTTAAAGGAATCCAGGGTCACAACATGTGTGTTTGCAATGACATGGGGCAAGTCTTTTTATAAACTTAACTTAAAGGGACATGAAAGGGTATTTAGTACTTGATGAGGCTCAATGTGAGTGGTTTTGGTATTCCATGTCAAAATGGTGTCGTCTATACAAAATCCATGTAGTTTGATCATATTCTTTGTCTTGAGCATGTAAATTGGTTGCCTACAAGCCATTTGTAAGGAATTGATGGTAATTGCATCTATGGTGACTTCTAGGTCACTAAAATGTCCTCTCCTAGTAGAAGCAATGAAATGTCCCTATCCTAGTAACCAACTTTGAACCATCCATAAAATGAAAATGGCACTCGTCACCCTATTTATTTCAATATTTAAATTATCATCATTTGATCAATATTGGAATCATCGACACTCAAATCACCAATAAACCTCTTGTGCATTCATGTCACCATCACTAGCATCTAAATTGACAACATTTCGATCACCCCCTTCCACATGAACCACTATTTTGAACATAGGGAGGGTCGTGAAATTCTAGATGATGCATGTTACAAATGTTGATGCTTACAAGATTCATTTTCTCCTTATCCCACCGTCATTCCCTATGTTATCAGCATTAATAGAAGCTCACCCTATTATCCCTCCACACAATGTGGAATTGGCATTGTAGTTGTTGATTCATAGCCATACAAGTCCACAAACAGGATGTTGGAAACCTCAACTTCTACAAATTCATGTCCAAGTAGCAGGCAACTTGTAACTATAATCCACCAATGTTAATGATGTGATTCACACTAATGTGTTTGGGTTGACAAGTGTACTTGAGATGACAATTTGTGCTTTTGGTAGCACAAGTATTCATGGTAGGTCACTAAGTGGAGGAAGGTAACACAACAAATTAATTAACATTGATGTAACTTGTTTTATATCCTTGATGCAAATAAAATTCTCTTTGCAACGTGCTTTTCCAGTTTCAACATCGCAACCTTTATTATTATATTTTCGTCAATGGGTTGGCTAGAATGATGATATGTTCAATATGGGTTTTATATGTAATTGCATCTAATCTATTTAATTTTCCACACAAGAGTGATCGTGAGGTATTCAAATCCAAACTTTATATGACTTCCTCACTCTCTCATTTAAAATTCCAATAACTTAATAAATTATCATATAGTTCACCCATGAATAACAGTTGTGCATATTCATTCCACTCATCCGATCTATTTAACGTGATTGGCTTTATGGGTGTCCTTTCGTCGCTTGCTTTCCAAAAATATCACATCAAGGATCTGAAATAGGTTACATCAATGTTAATTTAGTTTCTTCTCTTCCTTGCCCTCACATGGTGCCTTACCACGAATACTCGTGCTATTGAAAGCATGAATTGAAATCTAGAGTACACTCATCAACCCAAACCCACTACCACTTAGCACATCATCCACACTTGTTGATTATAGTTACAAGTTGCATGCTAGTTGGACATGAATTTGTAGAAGTCAAGGATGCCAACATCCTATCCACGAACTTGGAGGGCTATGAAGAAACAAGTACAATTCCAATTCTACATTATGTGAAGTGATAACAGGGCAAACATCTATTGATGCTAATAACATGGGGAATGATGGAGAAATAGGGAGACATGGATATTGTAACCATCTACATCTATGATAGCATGCACCATTTAACATTTCACCACCCTCCCTATGTTTAGAAGAGTGATTCATGTGGAAAGAGAGGATCAAATTGTTGTCAATTTAGATGTTGGTGATGGTGTCACAAATGCGAAAGAGGGTTATGGGTGATTTGAGTGCTAGTGATTATAGTACTACTAGGATATGATTATTGAGACATTGAAATAAATAGAGTGACATGTGCCAATTTCCTTTGTTGATGGTTCAAAGCTAGTGACTAGGACATGGGCATTTCAATAACCTGTAGGTCACCATAGACTTAGTTCCTCTCCACAATAATGAGAGAATTATCATCAATGTCTTTCCCGAGGTTTGAAGGTATCCAATTTATGTGCCCAAGACAAATAATATGATCACATTATGGGGATTCTGTGTAGAGGACACAATTTTGACATGGAATAACACATCCACTCACATTGAGCATCAACAAGCACTAAATGCCCTTCCATGTCCCTTTTAAGTTAATTATATAAACACACTTTCCGCATCTCATTGCAAACACAAATATTGTGACCCTGAGTTCTTTAAGACTTGGTTCAGAGTACCTACTAACCCTAAGTTAGAAATCAAATATAATCACAATTTCATGACACCGAATCCCTTTAATACCTATGTTGGTTAATAGGACCTATTCTCCCAAATAAGAAATTAAATATAGTCCCAATTTAATGGAGAATGCAATGAAATATATTGGGTTCTTAAGCAATCTTACTAGACTATTCTAAATTTCTTGAGTTAGACTCTGCTCTATGAGGAAATCAACTTATAAGCTACAAAAAAGAAGGCTAAAAAGGAATTACAGTTACCAAAATTGCCTTAAATGCAATATTGAAATATTTGTCCAAAATGGAAAAAAAAGAGGTTTAGTAAAAAAACTCTACATTGTTAAGGATTTTTTACATGCAGGTAAACAATCTGATTGTATTGTATGAAATTAAAGTGTGGATACTTGTGCTTCTTGTTGAAAAAATTATAAAAAAGTATCCAAAAATGATTCAATGTGAAAAATCCAAACCTGTGTTATGCACTTGCGTTATGCAAAGAAACTGACATGGAGATTGCACTTGGCAAAGTGAGTAAGAGTAACTTTGCTCTCCTTTATGAAAAGTTGGTAAGAATAAATTTGCTCTCCAAAGTAATTTTTTCTATATAAATTTCCAAGCACTTGAGCTAACTACTGCAAAAGAGCACCAATTCTCTAGTTCCAGATCCTTAGTTCCACTTATTTGATATTGAGATCAAAATCCTCCAGTTAGAGAGCTAATTATAAGTGTTGATTTTTAGGAAGGACATCATTCCATCAAGCGCAAGTTGAGCTCCATATCCAATTGTTGTTTTTTTCCCATACCAATATCGAGAGTAATTAGTTGATATTATTTCAAAAGCTATTGAGCCATAATATTTAGAGCCAGTTGTTGTTGATACATCAAATCCAAACTAGCATGAGAATGTTGTTGGCAAAAAAATCAAAACAATGTGACTCAAACTGAGTAGTGATTGTAATCGAAAAGTATATCAACAAATTCCAACTGATAAAGAAAAGGGGGTGAAGGCAATGAAATCCAAGAACAAGGCTGAGGTAGAGGCGGTTGGTAGTGAAGGTGGTGAACTCTAGTTCCAAGAATGAGGTAGAGGATTGAGGTTAATTAAATTCTCAATTCAATGCACATATTTTAATATAATGTACATGTTACACCAAAATATTGTCATCATGAGTCATGTGTCAACTCCGTTCCCTAATCCCTGAAGTTTCCTTGGCTGAAAACACCCAAAGCAAGTTGTTTTCCTCATGTTTCCACCAGTCTAGTTGCACTGGCACATCCTTGTTTTTAGCAAGAAGCACCAAACCATGCCTGGCGCATGATGCTCTTTATCAGAGTGCGCCAGTGTCTCTTGTTTCCCTTATGCAACCTACGCTGACCCCTTCCTGGCGCTAGTTGTCTTAATGCAAGGTGCACCAGAGTTGGTTAATGTGGATAAAGAGGAGCTTCGAGCGACTTCTCAAAGATTGGGGACATGGAGGTCTATCTCTAGTTACTAGGAGGGTTGGTATTCGATCTCTTAACCTAATGGAAATATCCCTTATACCTCTCCCCTTAATCTTCAACCTACTCTATCCATTTAGCCTTATAAATATTAATCCTCTCTCCATTGGGAAGGGAGGAAGGACTATAGTACTCTCATGCTGGTGGAATTATCCTAGGTGATCCATACTCATCCTTTGGGAGGCAAACATCATTCTTTGGAGGCTTGGCTTGGATTGTTGGATGGAAGTTGTGATGTTGAGGCTTAAGTTGTGACATTCCTTCTCTATGTATTTCTCATTATTACAGTTAATACAAACTCTTTCCATAAACATTGTTGTGTTGATAGTGTTTAGAAATTTATTCCTTAACTGTTAGTTTAGACCAGTTCATATTCTATATATGCTTTTATTGTTTGCTTGTTTCCATTTGTTCAACAGGGTTTTGCAGCTCGAGATCTGAAGGCTCTGGAGCTTGGATCAACAAAGAGGAAGAGGATTTGCAGAATTCAGGTAAGTGACCCACTTGTTAACCTGCATCTTTATTGATCTAGGAAAGTAGGTTGTATTCTGTATTCATTTGTTCTAGATACACTTGGACTAGGGAGATCTTGCTTAAGTCCGCTTGATTAGATTGTCCATAAACAAATCTGGCGACTACACTGGGGAAAGAACATGGCTTTGATTTCATTTTAGTTTGATTTCATTGATTTTTGTTAATCCATTTTCTAGCCTCCTAAGCCCCTCCCATAATTGGATTTTTTTATTAAAGAGTATGTTGGCTTGCCCTGACTCTGCCTGGGATCAATATTAGAACTCTTACCTTTCATTGTTGGATATCTTTTTATTTTTGTTGCTTGTTATTCGCCTGATGCACCTGGGCTATATCTACCCTGCGCCACTGTGATTCTGGCGCATATACCTAGTGAACAGCCTGCGCCACTGGCGCCATTTTCCTGAATGTAGAGTGCACCAATGGCGCCATCCACCTGTGTAGGGAGTGCGCCTAACGCTCTGGTGCATAACAACAAAGTGCACCAACCTCTATTGCTTGGTATTCAGTTCCAAGTTTTCTCCATTTTGGTTTTTGGTCTGATTTTCTGAGATCCATGTGTTGCACCTTACAGCCACAGAACCCCTAGACACAACATACTATCATTTCCCTCTATTTTTGGGTTTTTTTGAGATTTGGATCCATGTTTGGCCCTTTGAGTCAAAACTAGTGTTTTACTTTTTTTTAAAGCGAAATGGATTCTATTTTTGAAAAAAAATTCCCTGTATCCTACAGTTGTTTTGACCCATTTTAAGGTTTTAAGATAATTTTTGGTTTGTTGTGATTGGCTTGTTTTAAAGACTTGGAAAGTGTGGGACATACATGTCTTTTTGTGGTCTTTTTGAGCCTCTTTTTCTTGGGTTGTGCATGTTGTTTCCTTTACATGCTAAGCTATCTAGTGGTTGTTGGGAAAGATTGATTCCTTGTCTCCACTTTAGTTCAAAGAGAAGCTTGATTTTGTCACTCTTTTGCTAGATTCAAAAAATCAGAAAACATAAATATTCTTCTTGCTTTTACTTGATCATTTGACATTCTTAGTCTTACACTCATAAGAAGAAGAAATGATTGTTTCAGATTTGTGTGCATTTGAGTTAGACAAGATTATTGAGTATTTTTCTTTGTCTTGCCTTTGATTGGAAACGTTTGTGGAATCCTTCTTTCCATAGCTTAGATGTGTCTTTTTCGAGTGTAAAAAGATAGGAAATAGATTAGAATTAGTGCATTTGGTGTTCATAAAAAGATCTCTTTTATTGCTTTAGGATAGTTTGGGTATGGTTCTTACATGATTGGTTATCATTCACTAAACAACAAAAAATGCATTTGCATTGTGTTGTACATTTGGGAACGAAAAGAACTCTTCCCTACTTAGCTAGAAGTTCATTGAAGGAAAAAGACTTGCATAATTCATCTAAATTTGCATGGTTTGAGTCAAGTCTACACACCATCGAGTTGCACTTCCGCTCCCCTTGAGTAAACAACAGCCTTTAAAATTAACACCCTAACTAAACACACATTAACCTCATTTGAGGACATAAAAGAAAAGTGTAGTTAGGTAGGACATCGGGGATAGGAATCCAAATAATTCCCCCTTGTCATATTACATTTGATACATATTTTTTTTCTCTTAGGGTGCTAAAATCCTCTTGTATTTGTTGACACGGTTATACACCAATTTGTTGGGGGCCTCCCATTCCATGGGGGTAAGCAGAGAGGACTGGTTCTAGACAGAATTTGTGGAATAATGCACTTCACTTAGCGCCTAAGGACATCAATCCATTGTCTTCCTTGTATTTTACGGCCTCCATACTGGTTGTACAAGGGTCAAAAGGCAGAAGCTCCAGTAAACCTTCCTAGACGTGTCATGAATGAGGTATCCTAGTGACAATCCTTCTAGGGCTCTTTTACTCGGGATCCCTTTCGGTAGAGGGATATCCATTCATCTATACTGGTCTCTCATTTTGTATTATTTGACTTGGATTTCATCACCTTGCGGAGGATACAATCTGTTGAGGTCTCTGGATCTTAGATATGAGGATTGCTTGCTCTTATACCTTGTAGAGGGTCTTTTTGTTTTTAGTGCTTCTTGTTGGCTTTCTGGCCTCTTTGCTCTTACTCTCTTTTTGTGGCATCGGTCGTGGTAATTTTTTTGAGTTTTCTTTTTGGCCTGTGTGCCTCTTTTTTCTTCTAGTTTAGATATGGCAACTTCTTCTCGGACTACCAATCAAGAGGCCCCTTTTCAAGGGGTACCTTTTGTCTTTCCTCTAGTCGAAGATATTGGTCCTCCCTTTATTGCCACTTTAAATCTTCCTGGATTAACTATTGGATTGTCAGTATGGTTATTCAATCCGGTGATTCCAGTTGTACCAAATGTTTCAAATGTTAACTCTCCACCACGAGAGTGTCAATCCCAAACTGATCCTTCCCCTTCTTTGTCAGATGTGTGTTCTTCTGTTTCTTCTTCCTCGCCTGATCAAATAAGTAGTGTTATTAATCAGGAGGATAAGAAGAAGAAGAAAAGGAATATTAAGAAGAAAAAGGATAATAAAGAGACCAAGAATTGACCACCTTCCTCCGATGGCATTCATTCCATTCGAACACCTCGTAGACCCAAGTTCCCTTGAAAGATTTGCAAGGGAGATCACCTTCTGAAGGATTGTCCCGGTATTTCCAAAGTATTAGAAGAGTGGGATAAAGCCTCCAAACCACCTATATCATTAGCCTCTGGACATCATACTGATGATACCCCATCAACTAGTGACTCAATGGTTAAGGATCGGAAAGGTAAAGTAAAAAATCCTTGTTTGTTATGAAAGGGTATGCACCTTACTTACCTTTGTCCACGCATGGATGAAGCTTCACAATCGTTGGAAGACATTACTGTATCTCAGAAACACCTTCCAACTGGATATCATAAATTGTCCCTTAAACCCTCGTTAGTTGATGAAGCAGTTGATCTAGCTCCATCCTCAGTTGATCTCACTCTTTCTTCAAAGAGTGAAGTAGAAGTGGTCAAGTCAATGTCATATTCGCTTGATCCCACTCAAGTTCATCGGAGAATACTAAGACTGAAGTAATCACCATGACACAATCTTCATCTCATTCTAATTTCCCGGTTGAGAGTGAATTGGGAAACACTGATGTTTTCTTAGCTAGTTCAGATTGTTCTAGGAAAGGGGAAATCTTGTCCATTTCCATAGGATCTCCTCCAAGTACTGAGGTCATTTCCTTTGATTGGAATAGTCTAACAGAATATCGTCTCCCTTCAAGTGTTCCTTTTCATATATCTGTAGGAGTTTTCGATAAGGAAATATTCCGCACTATAGTGGATGAGGGAGCTTTTGTTAGTATTTTATCCTCAACTGCTAGACAAGCTATAGGTTCTCCTCAGCTTGTACCAGTCGCTGACTAGATACTGGATTTTAATAGAAGGCCCACTAGACCTTTAGGGATCCTTCCACAGTTACCTATCACCTTAGGAGGGAAAACGGTCTTTGTTGATGTTATGGTAGTCCAAGGTCCCTTAGATTTTAATCTGCTCTTTGGACGTGATTATGTCTACGCTATGAAATTTGTAGTGTCCACACTCTTTCGAGTGATGTATTTTCCCTATGATGGGAGAATCATGACCATTGATCAACTTTCCTTTGTGACATCGAATTATCGCATGATTGCCAGTCATCAAAATTCCCTGAAAGTTCCACATATTTTAGTGGTTTCTTCCCCTTAAGGATAGGGGGCATGTCTCCGGTCTCTGGACATCATGCTGGAGTTACACCCTGGCTTCTTAGGCTGGGGGGCACAGTACCAACCTCTGGAAATCATGTTGGGTAGGAACCAATCCCAAGCATAGTTTACTTTTGGTTTCAAGCTTGTGTAAAAATGAAACCAATCCCAAGCATAGTTTGCTTTTGGTTTCAAGCTTTTGTAAAAATGAAACTACCTCCAAGCATAGTTATTTTCTATTTCAAGCTTGCATAAAAATGAAATAGGTCCTCCCAAGCATAGTTTATATTTGGTTTCAAGCTTGCATAAAAATGAAACCATCCCCAATGAATAGAGTTCTTTTCCCATGTCAAGCTCGTTAAAAAATGAAATAGATAGTCACGAGCAAAGTTCTTTTCCTGTGTCAAGCTCGTTAAAAAATGAAACAGATGGTCTGTGACCCTATTTATTTCAATAGGGTCCAAAAATGAAAATGTGACCCTATTTATTTCAATATTTAAATCATCATCGTCTGAGAAGTATTGAAATCATCAACACTCAAATCACCCATAACCCTCTTTTGTATTCATGTCACCATCACTAGTATCTAAATTGACAACATTTTGATCACGCCCTTCCACCTGAATCACTCTTCTAAACATAGGGAGGGTAGTGAAATGCTACCTTGTGCATGCTATCACAGATTGTGATGCTTACAAGATTCATTTTATCCTTATTCCACCAATGTTTCCAATGTTACCAGCATTAGTAGAAGCTCACCCTATTATCCCTCTACACATTGTGGAATTGGCATTGTAGTTGTTTATTCATAGCCCTACAAATCCACAAACATGATGTTGGAAACCTCAAATTCTACAAATTCATGTCCAAGCATCAGGAAACTTGTAACTATAATTGACTAATGTGAACGATGTGCTACACACCAATGAGTTTGGGTTAACGAGTGTACTCTAAATGAGTACTTGTGCTTCTAGTAGCACAAGTATTCATGGTAAGTCAGTATGTGGGGGAAGGTAACACACAAATTAATTAATATTGATATAACTTGTTTTCAGATGCTGATGCAAAGAAAATTCTCTTTGCAAATTGGCCAAAATTCTCTTTGCAACGTGCTTTTCCTGTTTCAACACCGCAACCTTTCTTAACGTATTTTCATTGATGAGTTGGCTAGAATGATGATATGTTGAACATGGATTTTATATGCAATTGCATCCAGTCTATTTCATTTTCCACACGAGAGTGATGGTGAGGTATTCAAATCCAAACTTTACACAAATTCCTCACTCTCTCATTTAAAAGTCCAATAAATCAACAAATTATCATACAGGTCACCCATGAATAACAATTGTTCATATTCATTCCACTCATATGATATATCTAACGTGATTGTCCCAATGAGTTCCATTTCATCGCTTGATTTCCACAAATCTCACATCAAGGATCTGAAATAGGTCACATCAATGTTAATCTAGTTCTTCAGTTACTTGCTCACACTTGGTTCCTTACCATGAATGCTCGTGCTATCAAAATCATGAATTGGAATCTAGAGTACACTCTCGTCAAGCCAAACACACTAGTGAGTAGCACATCATTCACACTTGTTGATTATAGTTACAAGTTTCTTGCTAGTTGGACATGAATTTGTAGAAGTCAAGGATGCTGACATCATGTCCATGGACCTGGAGGGATATGAACAAACAAGTACAATTTCAATTCTACATTATGTAAAGGGATAATAGGGTGAACATATATTGATGCTAATAACATGGAAAATGATGGAGAAAGAGGGAGACATGGATCTTGTAACCATATACATCTATGATAGCATGCACCATCTGACATTTCACCACCCTCCCCATGTTTAGAAGAGTGATTTATGTGGAAAGAGACGATTAAAGTGTTGTCAATTTAGATGTTGGTGATGGTGTCACAAATGCGGAAGATGGTTATGGGTGATTTGCGTGCTAGTGATTCTAGTAATGATAGGATGTTGATTATTCACACATTGAAATAAATAGAGTTACATGTGCCAATTTCCTTTGTTGATGGTTCAAATCTAGTGACTAGGATATGGGAATTTCACTACTTCTACTAGGAGAGTACATTTCAATAACTTGCAAGTCACCATAGACTTAGTTTCTCTCCACAATAACAAGATAATTACAATCAATGTCTTGCCCAAGGTTTGAAGGTAGCCATTTTATGTGCCCAAGACAAAGAATAAGATCACATTACGGGGATTTTGTGTAGAGGACACAATTTTGACATGGAATAACACACCCACTTGCATTGAGCACCATCAAGTACTAAATGTCCTTCAATGCCCCTTTTAAGTTAATTATATAAAAACACTTCCCCCTTTTCACTAAATATGCAAATGTTGTGACCCTGATTGATTTCAGACTTGGTTTAGAGGACCTACTGATCCATAATTAGAAATCAAATATAATCACAATTTCATGAACCGAAATCCCTTTAATACCTATCTTGGTTAATAGGGCCTATTCTCCCAAATAAGAAATTAAATAAAGTCCCAATTTAATGGAGAATGAAATGAAATATATTGGGTTCTTAATATTACCAGACTATTCTAAATTTATTGAGTCAAACTCTAGTCTAAGAGGAAATCATCTTACCAACTACAAAAAATAAGGCTAAACAAGGCATTAAAGTGACCAAAATTGCCTTAAATGAAATATTGAAATATTTGTCCAGAATGGAAAAACAAAAGTTTGGTAAACAACCTTACATTGTTAAGGATTTTTGGCACACTGGTAAACAACTTGACTGTATTGTATGAAAGCAAAGTGTTGATACTTGTGGTTCTTGTTGACAAAATTATAAAAACAATCCAAATATGATTTAATGTGAAAAATCCATACATGTGCTATGCGCTTGGGTTATGCAGAGAAACCAACATGTAGATTTCACTTTTCAAAGTCAAGAAGAGTAACTTTGCTCTCCCTTATGAAAAGTTGGTATTTAATAATTTTTCTCTCCCCGGTAATGTTGTCTATATAATTTCCAATTACCTGAGCTAACTATTGGAAAACGAGCACCAATTCTCTAGGTCCAGATCCTTTAGTTCCACCTATTCAATATTGAGATTGAAATCTTCGAGTTAGAGAGCTAATTCTAAGTGCTAGTTTGTAGGAAGGATCTGGTTCCATCAAGCGCAAGTTGAGCTCCATATCCAATTGTATTTTGTTGCCAATATCAATATCTAAAGACAATTTTCGTTGATCCACCAAATCCAAACAAACATGAGAATGTTGTCAACGAAAAAATCAAAACAATCTGAATCAGACTGAGCAATGATTGTAATGGAAAAGTAGATCGACAAGTTTCAAGTGATAATACGAAGGGGGTGAAGGAAATGAAATCCAAGGACAAGGGCGAGTTAGAGGCAGTTGGTATTGAAGGTGGTGAATTCTAACTCCAAGGATGAGGTAGAGGATTGAGGTCAATTAAATTCTCAATTCAATGTACAAATGTTAATATAATGTACAATGTGAGGACTGAGCATTTTGTATCCACAACCAAAATAAGAGGTGAATTTGAGTGTGAATAAAAATTTTTATTAAGAAGAAGATATGAACACATGAATATTGAGAACTCTGACTAAAATGTAAATGTCACACTTAATTAATAGTAGGTCAACACCAGGTAAAAGTGAGTCAACATTGATTTCATTGAAATATACCATTCCTATCAACATGTATAAGAAGTCTAGTGCATTAGCTTATCATGTGTCAATTTTTAATGTGAACAAACTTTATTAGAATAAAATGGAATTGTTACTCCCTAAGTACATGTATCAAATTTCAAGTAAGAACTATAAAAGTATGGATGCTTTGAGATTATTATAGATTGTGGAATTTCTTTTATGTAAATACTCTAGAAGGATTTTAAAATATTATAAAAAGGACAACTCCACATGGGGATAATAGATTTTGAAGAGATATTTTGATATGGATCTCATATTAACTTAGTGATTTTAGTGTAGTTTAAGAGAGATTTTGGATTGTTTTTTGGCCAAAATAATATTGGCGCACATGTTTCCTGGAGCACTAGTGCATCCACTTCTTAAAAATAGAATCAGTGCATATTCACCAAAGATGAGCATCAACACTAGTGCACCTTCATCAATGAGGAGCATCGACACTAGTGCGCCTTATACAAAGAGGAGCACCGATGCACCATTAAAAAAATGGAGCACCGATATTTTTCTGAATAAAATCACACCAGTGCACATGGGTCATTGAGAACTGGTGCTTCTAAACCAATGAGAAGCACTAATGCACCATTACCAAAAAAAAACACCTATGCGCCTAAACCATTTGAAGCGTCAGTGCACCATAATAGTTTAGGTGTGTCGATAAAAAACATCCACTAAAACCTCTACCCACCTTCATCTGTTAGAAACTTCCACTATAAACAAAGAAGGGATGTGTTTTTTGGTGGGGTTTCGCTACAACCTCCGCTAGAAGGATTATACTTGTAGTGGGTATTCGAGGTCACGAATGTGACTAATTTGATTTCTAATTCTTGGAGAATAGGACCTTTGAACCAAGTCTTGCAGGAATTCAGGGTCACAACATTTGTGTTTACAATGACATGGGGTATGCCTTTTTATATACTTATCTTAAAAGGGACATGAAAGTGTGTTTAGTACTTGATGATGATCAAAGCGAGTGGTTGTGTTATTACATGTCAAAATGGTGTCATCTATACAAAATACATGTAATGTGATCGCATTCTTTGTCTCGGGCATGTAAAATATTTGTAAGGCATTGATGGTAATTTTCTCATTGTTGTGGAGAGGAATTACATCTATGGTAACTTGCAAGTTAATAAAATTCCCTCTCCCAATAGGAGTAGTGAAACACCCCTATCCTAAAAACCAAATTTGAACCATCCACAAAATAAAATGGCACTTTTCACCCTATTTATTTCAATATTTAAATCATCATCATTTGAGAAGTATTAGAATCACAGACACTCAAATCACCCATAACCCTCTTTTGCATTCATGTCACCATCACTAGTATCTAAATTGAATACATTTTGATCACCCCCTTCCACTTGAATCACTCTTCTTAACATAGGAGAGTAGTGAAATGCTAGATGGTGCATACTATCACAAATGTTGATGCTTACAGGATTTGTTTTCTCCTTATTCCACCATAATTTCCCATGTTACTAGCATTAGTAGAAGCTCACCCTATTATCCCTCCAAACAATGTGGAATTGGCATTGTAGTGGTTTATTCAGAGCCCTACAAGTCCACAAACAGGATGTTGGCAACCTCAAATTCTGCAAATTCATGTCCAAGTAGCAAGCAACTTGTAACTATAATCGACCAATGTGAACGATGTGCTATGCACTAGTGTGTTTGGGTTGACGAGTGTACTCTAGATGAAAATATGTGCTTCTCATAGCACAAGTATTCATGGTAAGTCACTAAGTGGGGGAAGGTAACACAACAACTTAATTAACTTTGATGTAACTTGTTTTTGGATCCTTGATGCTAAGAAATTTCTCTTTGCAACTTGTCCAAAATTCTCTTTGCAGCGTGCTTTTCTAATTTCAACATGACAACCTTTCTTAAAATATTTTCGTCGATGAGTTGGCGAGAATGATGATATGTTGAACATGGATTTTATATGCAATTGCATCTAATCTATTTCATTTGCCACACAAGAGTGATCGTGAGGTATTCAAATCCAAACTTTAGATGACTTCCTCACTCTCTCATTTAAAAGTGCAATAAATCCATAGATTATGATAGAGGTCACCCATGCCTAACAATTGTGCATATTCATTCCACTCATCTTATCTATCTAATGTGATTGGATTAATGGGTGTCATTTCATTGCTTGCTTTCCACAAATCTCACATCAAGGATCTGAAATAGGTTACATCAATGTTAATTTAGTTCTTTTGTTACTTTCCCTCACTTGGTGCCTTACCATGAATACTCATGCTATCGAAAGCATGAATTGACATCTAGAGTACACTCGTCAACCCAAACACACTAATGTGTAGCACATCATTCACACTTGCTTATTATAGTTACAAGTTGCCTACTAGTTAGACAAGCATTCATAGAAGTCAAGGATGCCAACATCTTGTCCATGGACTTAGAGGGTTATGAAAAAACAAGTACAATTCCAATTCTACATTATGTAAAGGGATAACGGGGAAAACATCTATTGATGCTAATAACATGGTAAATGATGGATAAATAGGGATACATGGATCTTGTAACGTTTTGCATATATGATAGCATGCACCACCCGATATTTCATCACCCTTCCTCTGTTTAGAAGAGTAATTCATGCAGAAAGAGATTATAAAAATGTTGTCAATTTAGATGTTGGTGATGGTGTCACAAATGCAAAAGGGGGTTATGGGTGATTTGAGTGCTAGTGATTCTAGTACTGCTAGGATGTTGATTATTCATACATTGAAATAAATAGAGTGACATGTGCCAATTTCCTTTGTCGATTGTTCAAAGCTAGTGACTAGGATATGGGCAATTTAGTGCTTCTACCAGGAGAGGGAATTTCAATAACCTACAGGTCACCATAGATTTAGTTCATGTCCACAACAACGAGAGAATTACCATCAATATCTTTCCCTAGATTCAAAGATAGCCAATTTATGTGCCCAAGACAAAGAATATGATCACATTATGAGGATTTTGTGTAGACGACAGAATTTTGACATGGAATAACACATCCAATCACATTGAGCATCTTCAAGTAATAAATTCCCTTCCATGTCCCTTTTAAGTTAATTATATAAAAACACTTGCCCCATCTCATTACAAACACAAATTTTGTGACCTTGAGTTCTTTAAGAGTTGGTTTAGAGAACCTACTAACCCAAAATTAGAAATAAAATATAATCACAATTTCATGACACTGAATCCCTTTAATACCTATCCTGGTTAATAGAACCTATTCTCCCGAATAAGAAATTAAATCTAGTCCCAATTTAATGGAGAATGCAATGAAATATATTGGGTTCTTAAGAAATCTTACCAGACTATTCTAAATGTCTTGAGTCAAACTTTTCTCTATGAGGAAATCATATTATAAGCTACAAAAAAGAAGGCTAAAAAAGGCATTAGAGTTACCAAAATTTCCTTAAATGAAATATTGAAATATTTGTCCAGAATGGAAAAACAAAGAGGTTTGGTAAACAACCTTACATTGTTAAGAATTTTTGCATGTTGGTAAAGAACCTGATTGTATTGTATGAAAGAAAAGTGTTGATACTTGTGCTTCTTGTTGAAATATTATAAAAAATATCAGAAGATGATTCAATGTGAAAAATCTAGACCTGTGTTATGCATTTTTGTTATGTAAAGAAACCGATATGGAGATTGCACTTGGAAAAGTTAGTAAGAGTAACAATGCTCTCCCTTATGAAACATTAGTAAGGATAAATTTTCTCTCCCCAGTAATGTTGTCTATATAAATTTCCAAGAACCTGATCTAACTATCTACAAAATAGCACCAATTATCTAGTTCCGGATCCTTTAGTTCTACCTTGTAATATCCCGATTTCGACCCTATTGCATTAAAATTGTAAATGATGTAAATATAGTTATTAAATCATGGCGAGGAGCTCAATGCCAAGGCCCCGCCATCAATTTATCGTTTTATGTATCGGCAATTAAAAATCGATGCATATGGTTCTTGTGCTAGCCACGCACAATAGAAGTTATGACATCATGTAAATATGAATTTTAATGAAATACCCACAACTAGCTATGCAATGCAACAAGAGATGGGGGCATGATTTTCTCAAGGAATAGGGATGGAAAATATTCAAACTCTTGAGCCAATAGTGTTAAGCCAAATATCATTGAGAGAACCCATAAACTCTTAACTACCCATTTTGACTTATGCACCCAATCATTTATTTCTTCTAAGAGTTGGTTGAGGTAGTTAATGCCTTGGGAATGGAGAGGTATGGCAACCAATTTTGTGTATGGGAAAGCCATCAATATGGGAAAACGAATTTTTTCTTCTTGGGCAAGAAAACACCCACGAAATGGTGCCCAGAGCCATTCTTCACCCATGGTCTTTTCTCTCTCACGCAGTCTGAGCTAGTTGGGGCTTTCTCATTCACGTTTTCCATCATTTTCCATAGCTGGGAACTCGCTTTTGTATTGCACAGTGGCTGGGAGGAAGGGAGTCACGATTTGGGGGTTTATGGAGGCCGTTTATGTCCCTTGAATGCCCATAAACGTTTTTTTAAAACGATTTTTCTCTACCAGGGTTGATTTCCCATATGCCATTTCGTTTTTGGTTTCCCACGTTTTTCTGAAACTGATGGAAACCCATTTTGGGCATCCCACTATCAAAACGTTTCGCTTCATGCCCAACACTTGTGATTTGACTGTTATGTGCATCCTTGTTTTGGTTTGAACTTGTGAGCAAGAAATTAGGAGTGGAAGCGGACTAGAATTGGCTTGATAAACCTAGTGAGGAAGGTAACCTCTCAAGAAGATCAAAAGGGTTGGCTACTCTTCTATGCACACCTTGAAGAACACTAGAATGGAAGATATGGCCTAAGGGACTGTGTAGTAGTTAAGGGAATACTTCCTTGTGCCAGGTGTGTAGGTATTGTGGGGACCAAGCTAGATAGATCTTGTAGAGGGTATCCATAGCTCTGTGGTTGAGCTCACTAGCTTAGCAATTCTTTCTTTCCATTGCCTTAGCAGCCTAATAAACCCAACTGTAGATTGGATTGGCTGATTTTGTTGTATATTTGGCTATGTGTGAGTTTGTTGTTCCCTTTTTCCTTGTAGAAATCATGCCCAGCTCGGGGGTGGCAGTTGTGTTGAGAGATTGATGAGCACAACTGGCCTATGGTTGGGTGGAACGTTGCAGTTGCATAGTTGGTTTCTCGGGACTACTTTGTTTTAAGATAAGTACTCTCTTGTGTTAATTCTGTAATGTATTTATTTGATGACTATCATGAATATCTTGAATGTATGCTAGATGTGTAATAGAATTTACTTCTGATGTGTTTCTTGCATATATATATATATACATCTGCATATGTATTTTTTTATATTATGTGAATTTTGTTAATAATCATTGGACTAGATTCCCAACCTTAGCATCATGTTCTCTCCATCGCCTTGGTATGATGGGAGGGGACGTGACATACCTATTCGATATTGAGATCAAAATCCCCTAGTTAGAGAGCTAATTCTAAGTGCTAGTTTATAGGAAGTATCTCGTCCCATCAAGCGTAGGTTGAGCTCCATATGCAATTGTAGTTTGATTCCTCTATCAATATTGGGAGTAATTAGTTGATGTTGATTCAAAAGTTATTGATTCATAATCTTTAGAGCCAACTGTTGTTGATCCAACAAATCCAAACCAACATGAGAATGTTGTTAGCAAAACAATCAAAACAATATGACTCATATTGAGCAGTGATTGTAATGGAAAAGTAGATCAACAATGTCCAAGTGATATTACAAAGGGGTTGAAGGCAATGAACTCCAAGGACAAGGCCAAGATAGAGGTGTTTGGTTGTGAAGGTGGTGAACTCTAGCTCCATGGATAGGGTATAGGATTGAGGTTAATTAAATTCTCAATTCAATTTACAGATGTTAATATAATGTACAATGTGAGGACCAATATTTTTGTCTCCACAACCAAAATAAGAGGTGAAGTTGAGTGTGAATAAAAAATTTGGTTAAGAAGAATATATGAAATCATGAATATTGAGAACTCTGATTAAAATGTAAATGGCACACACAATTAATAGTAGGTCAACGCCAAGTAAGACTCAACATTGATCTCATTGAAATATACCATTCCTACCAAGCTTTGTAATAGGTATAGTGCATTAGCTTATCATGTGTTAATTTTCAATGTGAACAAACTTTATAAGAAGAAAACAGAATTGGGACTCCCTAAGTACATGTATCAAATTTCAAGTAAGAACTATAAATGTGTGGATGCTTCGAGATTATTATAGTTTGTGGACTTTCTTTTATGTAAATAATCTAGAAGGATTTAGGAATCTTATAAAAAGGACAACTCCATGTGGGGTTAATATCTTTTGAAGAGAAATTTTGATATGGCTCTCGTATTGACTTAGTGATTTTTAGTTTAGTCTTGGAGCTTAAGAAAGATTTTGGATTGTTTTTTCTCATACAAATAAAGGCCCAATTTGCTCATTTGTGTCCTTTTGTTCAATTTGCTTGTAGAGGTTTGAGGATAAACGTTAGAGGATTATTAAACAATTTGAAAACTATTAAATATGAGAGATGTTATGACTTAGGGAGGGGCATATGTGGGGTTGAATGTATATGTAATGGAGTAAGGTGTATGTAATAAGGTTAGCCTAATGAGGGGTCATTTGCAATGAGTGAATAAATATATATAGAGGTAATGTAGTCATTGTTGAGGGGAACATGTGAATTGGATGTATGAATGTATCGGGGTATTTGGAGCCTAGGTTCTCCTCTTCTTTAAGGATTTATTATGTAATTCATCTCCTTTATATATATTGGAGTTGTACACCACATTTACATTTGTTGTACATGGTGTGTACTTTTATTTATTATGATATCTTAAGGCTCAAACTCATAACATTTGTTATTAGATCATAAGGTCCTTAGGGGGGATCTACTTGCATCAGAAGGAAGATAGACCCTGGTCTCTTGGGTAAAAATTTTAGAAGCTGACCTAAGAAATTGGATAGGCAACATTCCCTACAACTTTATTCTCTTGAAAATACCAAAATCAACAAGCTTAGGGAAAGTTACCATAAATTTGTCTTGGCACATCAAAATTTGGTCAAATTTGTGGCATTGTAGAAAAGGAATATCAGACTACTATAGGATGAAATTTCAAAGTCATATGGACCAAAATTTCGTAGATACCTCAAGTGGATGGTCCTCTAGCAATACGATATTCAAATTATGGTTTTAAAAGGTAAGTTATCTTAAAATTAACATAAATTTTGACTAGAAGTCCAATTTAGGTGATTCAAAACCCTTGGAAATAGGAAACACATGATAATATGTTGGAAAATTCATATTATCCATTTTGGACCATTATTTTTAATATATTGAGGTTGTAAGTTGAGAGATTTGATTAAACCTCAATTAAGAATAAATGACAATACCTTTATTTAGAGGAGAGGAAGATGGAATTGGTCCTAATTAGGATTGGTTAAGGATTGTGAAATAAAATTTTGAAAACCCTAATTTAGCAAGTATTTATTTTTATAGTGAAGCTGGTAAGTGGCAGAGAAGTCAAGCTCTAAATACTCAAACATATGCAACATGGGAAGTAATTGAAGAACTCTTCTCAAAAAGATGGATTGAGGACTAAAAAATGGAAGAGTTGAATAAAGCTCAAGATGAATTGAAAGAAGCAAAATAAGAACTCAACAACAAGGGTGATGGGTTTCCAAAAATGCAAATCCGTAATAAAGTACTCATTAAGGAGGTTCATAAATTGAAGCAAGAAAATAATAAAAAAGAAAGTGGGAAAGTGATCAGTCAAGGTAAGAATTGAAAAATAAGAATGAATAAATATGTAGATTACGAAACCATAATAAAAAACTACTTGATGAGGTCAAGAGATTTAAAGAAGAAAATAAGCAATATCAAAATCAAGAAAAAACAAGGATCTTGGACAAAGAGACTACCAAAAGACTTAAAGATGAAATTTTCAAGAAGGTAGAAGAAGCTTTGAATATGGATGAGCTAGAATTGAAGGACATAAGAATTTGATGGATGGCATCACATTGCAACTTCAAAAGGATAAGGAATAAAATATTCTAGAAGGTCCTCAAAAAATACCTCAAGAAGTCGAGCTTTAACTGAAGGATGTACATGTGAAATATGATGGTATTATCTCAAAGGTTAGAGTAATCGAAGACCAAACATAGAGGATAGAGGATACCATTATGTTTTAAAAGAAGATTGATGATATGAGTGTGCAGAATGAAGGGAAAGCATCCAAGTTCGAACCATATTGACAGCCTTAATAACAAGAAAAACAAGAAGATTTACATTGACACCACCAAGGAAGAAGAGGGAATAATTAACAATATTCATGGAAGAGGGCATCACAAAACAATTATTAAACAATATCATATACTAGGAACTACAACAAACTAAATAAGCCACACAAACAACACATGGACTCAAAGGAAAGAAAAATAAATGACAACTAGCTATCAAGGATTAAGACCGAAAATAATTGAATTTGGATGGATGGATTATCATTAGTGGAAATATAAAACATAAATAAAAGGAAATCCTATTGCTTAGTTTCAACACATGTAAATCCCTTAACTGCAAAGCTTTGATGAAAAATATTTTTGAAGGAGGGTACTAGACCCAAGGAGGGGAATATATGGGATTAAATTTATATGATATGACCCCAAGGGAGGCATATACGTGGTTAAATGTATATGTAATAAGGCCATCCTAATGAAGGTCCCTCATGTGCAATGAGTGAATAAGTATATGTAGATGTCATGTAGTCATTGTTAAGGGGAACATGTGAATTGGATGTATGAATGTATTGGGGCATTTGGATAAGGTTCTCCTATTCTTAAGGAGTCATTGTGTAACTCATATCTCTTATATATATTGGAGTTGTGCTCCACATTTACATTTGTTTTACATGGTGTACTTTGTTTACTATGATATCTTAGGGACTAGGTTCGTAGAAAGAGATCCTTGAAGAGGAATGAACCCAAGGACAAAAAAATTTGAAGCCATCTCATCACTCATGGATGATGATGCAATATTTTATACTTTAACATAATCTCCTCAGTTCCCCCGCCCCTACATTTTTTTTATTGGTTTAATCTTACTACTTGAATGCTTTTCATTCCTTCATTGTATCATTCAAGTAGATCTAGAATAGTTTTTGCTTAGCTTTATAAGTTAGGTCTATGGTTTTGTTACTTTTATAGAAGGAAGGGAGTTTTTCTTCTCAGGTATACAATATTTTTGGAGCTATGATATCGTTCTCTTGATCGTCCATTCAACTTTATAAGATCCATCAAAGAGTGAAAGTTGTAGGTTCTTCTCTTCCATTCTTTACCAAAACCCTATTTGCTTCTTACTTTCTTATCTTAGAGAAATAAAATATAATTTATCTATCGCTAGTATTCCACTCAACTAATAGGGATCAAGTAGTACAGCATTATGAAGAATATCATCAATAGAATGGTGACTCCTCTTGGAAGGAGCTTTATTTGTTTTTTCAATATGTATTGGCTTCATGGATTTCTACTCCCTCGGTTTCTATTTGTAGGCTTTGTATCCAAGATCTGTAGCAACACAACATTGTATCTATGTTCACTATCTTTCCTTTTATTTTATGGGTTTGTTCTCTATGTACAATGATGTTTCTAACTCTCCATCTCCCTAGGTGTGTCTTTCCTAAAGTAAATATATGTACATGACCCCTTTAGGCACAATTTTTTTGAGAAAAACCTCACCCAACCTATTTTTGGGTGAAAAATAATGTTTTTAGGATTTATTCTATGTTTTCTATTGTATATCTAAGGCAATTTAGCTATGTTGACTATTATGTTTTTAGTTTTCATATTAGAAAGTAAGAGAAAATTGAAGATTTTATTTATTTATTTTCATAGAATTTTTCCTTGGAAGTGTTTACTTTTGCATCTATTTTCTACAATACACATATGAAGAGTGCACATTGAACACCTTATTAAGTAAAATATTCTCAATGTTCATTGGTTCATGATGACATACATCTTTGCTAAGCAATAAACCTGAAAATTAATCTTAATAAGAGCACTTCGACTTCTCTATTTTTGGCACAACAGAACACTGAAATTAGAAAAACATTTGTCTTATGGGATATTGACCCATCTTCTCTATTATTGAATGTGTGAGGGGTTAGTTTATTTTTTGCATAAAATTAATCATGAGGCTCTTGTGGAACCATGAAGTTTAGAAATGGGTTTTTGTTAGAAAGAGTCTCTTTAGAAGCACTCTTTGATGGTTTTAATACTTGACTAATAAAGGAGTGTGAGGACTATAGTGACTCAACAAAAACAAAAGGGGGAGGGACAAGGAGATTGAGGTGCAGATGAGTTGATTAAATGTAGAGGAAGTAAGTAAGTAATTTCTAAGTGATTGATTGATGGAATGAAATATGGTGTGGTGTTGTCACGTACCCAATAGCCTCTTTACACCATTGAGATCATGAGGCACCCAAATTTGTGCATAAATTCTTCTTTCGATATAGAATACAAATTTTCATTTTCCATTGACTTGATATTTCGTTAATATAACAATGGAAGTAAATGAAAATATATAATGAATTAAGAAAGTATACTCATTCTAATTTATGAAAGTATTTCTACCATGAATCCATTCATTCTATGCTAGTAAATCCATGCACATAAGAATTTCCATTAACAGTAATTTAACAAACACATTACGGAAAATGTATTCCATGGCATTCAAACACAATGGGAACTTATCATTATAAATTTCCTCCAACCAGATGCAAGTGAAGGATGTTCCTCCCAACTATAGGCACTCTATCAATATGTCTCTTTCTTTGACATATGCCACCCTCGAGCTGGGGCTATTAGTCCATGAGGGGAAAATTTCAACTTCTTCCTCTTTAATTTGTAGTTGCACTCCTCACCTAAGGGAATATATCCTCTACCCAAGTGGTGTGGATAACCCCATCCACAACTGACTCCAACCCCTCACACATTCCCCAAAAACTTGCATAACACCATGGAAGGTACCCCCTTCTCTACATTGAAGTCCCTTAGGTTGTCCCTTTCTCATTCTAGTGCTCTAGTATAGACCAACTAGGAAGTCTTTGTGACAAGGTTCTAGGTATGTCACGTTGTAGGCCATGTTCCCTAATCCCAAGCACCAATTTCTCATGGTAGATAGGTTGTCGTTTATGAGGGAAGGCTCGAGTGTTAGATTATGGAAAAATGATATTCCTTTGGTTTACCGACCATAACTAACATGGCATGGATTCTCTTCCCCTCTATATGTTGGAATGAATGAATTAAATGAGTTTCTAACTTTATATATGCATGGATTTGTCTTGACACATGGATTCCCCAGAAGAGGCCACATTTCCCCTCTGAATACCCAATTAAGATAATTAACCCTTAATTAATTAAAGTGGCCCTAATAACCATGGTTAAGGGGTGTTGGGTTAAAGGTTAGTGCCTAAGGCATAACTAAATTCCATTAGGGTCATCACCCCTTAGCCCTTCTAACAACTTCCCCCACTTGTGGAATCATATCCTTCCCATCTCTTCTTCGTCCTTCTTCACTTGCAATTGTCAGGGATTTTTATATTAAGAAGAAAATCTACATATTTACAATATATACAGTCATCCTAGACCATTCCTACCTTTACAAAATTACATCATATTTACATCTTGGGGTAAAAAATGGGGTGTTATAGGTGTGAATTGGGTTCAATGCCTATTGCATAAAAAATAATGCATTGGATGGATACTCAAGAATTATTAATTAATTCATCCACTTCAATTAACATATGTAACATATCACTTTCATTTTTCCCAGAAGTTCCCTTATATCTTGGTTTTGATATTACTTTCCCCTTTGATAGGTATCTTTGTAATGACTTCTCATTGTGTGGCATGTATGGTAGGTTAAGAAATGCCAAACTTTCATCATTTGAAGGTGTTGGAAAACCGATCATGTCTATCATGAACCTCCCAAACTTGACCTTGGGACTTTTTAGTTTGGGTGCTTTATACTTCAAGTCAAACCAATCCTCGTTACCATTGAAACATGTTAAATTGGTCCTATGTCCTCTTTCCCAACATGGTGAAAGCCAACCTATTAACTAGTATCCATCCAAGAGGAAGAAGAGGAAATATAAGAAACAAAACCAAGGACAAGAGGGCATTATTAGTAATTTTTTGGAAACTAACGAGCAAACACAACCTCAATAAAGGTGTCAATTAAACATCCATGTACAACTTGAGGGTAGGATCATTACATTCATCCATGTCTTGATCTTGAATAATTTTGAAGATTGAGGGTTCTTTTCCAAATTATATGACCCCACAAAAACGTGTACCATTTCCACAACCCTTCCCTTTGCAAGAATCCATTGTTTATAATTGAGTCTCAGTTTGCCTCAAATTCTTTGGTCACCTACCATCCATGTGACTAACCCATGCCTTTAGTTTGGTTGGAAAAACCTCATTTCATAAAAACCATGTTACCCATGTGACCATTTAAGCCGTCTATCATGAGCCTTTGAATCCTTCTAATGACTTAGGCATAGATATTGTGAATATGCCTTTTCCCTTGGGGGTAACAAAGCCAATTTCTCCCCCCTTGTGTGAACGTGTTCCCACCTCTTCGATAATGATCCTCCAAGATGGTGAATAGTTATTAGAGGTTGTTACTTCTTTTGATATTCCCTAGGATGGCCTTCTTCTTGGTTCTCCTATTGATTTTTTTCTTGGGGATAACCCCTATACTTGTTCCCCCCTAAACTTCATTCCCCTTAGTGAGATATTTTGCTTCGATTCCTACCTAAAGTCCCACATTTTGCTTAATGAGGATACCTTGGCCCAATTTTCCTTGAGGATACCTCAACCCAATTTTCCTTAACATAGACCTTTAATGTTGACTAGAATGAGATTTTGTCGACGAGTTTAAAGTTGAGAACACCAACATGAATTTTATAGGTCATGATGAATCTAACAAAACATTTTGTGGGTATGGGACTTTAAACTGGATATTTTGATACCTATGGATCATTCTCTTAGTCATGGTTGGCTTAGTAAAGTGTTGTTATGATCCTTAACCCTTAAAATTTATTTACAAACAATATATCAAAAAACCTCAGACTTTATTCATTATCCAAACCTTAAGGCAGGGAAACGCCATATAATGATCCTTTTATAAAGAGATCAAATCATGTTCACCTGCCTCTTCAAGAGGGAAACCTCCCAATGAGATAAGATCTGATACAATATAATCCAATACATTCTACATAAGGAATCATCTACCCTTATTTATAGCTAGCCATAAAACCCTAATCATAACCAAGTTCTAACTACCTAGTGGACCTTTCTTAACGAGGCCTCATTACATTTATTCCATGATAACTACCTAGTGGACCTTTCTTAATGAGGCCTCCTTACATTTATTACATGATAACTACCTAGTGGGCCTCATTTAATAATAACAACCATTGTCAACTCAATCCACTTTACATTGAATGGTCACAATAACTACATTATTATTACTCTAATGGTCCCTTTAGCCTCCCTATTACACCTCTAGGGAGGATCCCACTATCCCACCCCCATTCAAAAAGCATTGCCCTTAATGATTATAGTGAGGATGTACAACCATAAAGTAGGGTCCCATGTACAAGTGTTGACCGCAAGGTTGAGGTAGTCTAAATAATTTGGATCCCATATATGGGTGCTCATCATAATGATGAAGTAATTTGGGGAAAAAGGTCCCATGTACAAGGTTTGTCCACAATTTTGAAGTAGTCCAAGAAGATCATCAATAAACCTAATTCCCATGTACAAGTTGTTGATGTTATTTTTGGTCACCCATCAACGAAGTGATTCTTACCAACGATCAAACCTGAATTTCTCCCAACTCAAATTCAAATTTGGAATTTGAAGAGTGTCAGATGATTCTCATATAATGATCATGAAGACCCAATTTTTTTTTCCTTAAGAGTATGGAATCGGTCTCAAGCATTGTAGTATTCATTCTTTGTGTAAGGTCACCCACCATGGCATTGCTTATTTTGAATATAAAAAAGGGTACACAAAAGAGGTAAAGTGGTCATGCATATCCTCTCACTAGATAGCCCTATGTATCAACTTTCCCAACATTTTACAGAATGAAAAATGAAGGTTATATGCCCGAGATATTGCCAATTTGATTCAAGAACCCGCAGAGTCAACCTAACCCACATCCTCCACATCCCATCCTCCACATTATCCATTATTTATTTGCATTATCCGTTTCCTTATCACCTTCCCTGCACCTCAATTTATTTCATGTTTTTATCCTAAGTACCCTATGTTTTTCCCATGTGAGATTTAGAGCCTCCTTTCCCATCTCCTCCACACTCTGCACTCCACTTGCTCTGCATCCATTCTCCCTCTGCAAGATCCAAATCCATTTCCTCTCCCACTTGTCTTCCCTTATATCCTACACTCTGCACTACACCTCCTCCACATCCATCCTCCCTCTTCATTCATCCCCATCCTTTCTCCCTTCGCGGGATGCAGATCCCTTTCTTATCCCACTCGTCTTCCCTTATATCTCACACTATGCACTCCACCTCCTTCACATCCACTCTCCCTATTCCATTTTATCCTAACTAGTCTATTTCAGTACCCCTCCCCCCTCTTCCCTCCACCTCCTCCACATCCACTCTCCTTCTTATTTTCTCTGCATAAATTCTCCCTCTATGAGATGTAGAGCCCTTTCTTCTTCCACTCGTCTTCCCTTATCTCATGCACTCCACACTCCACCTCCTCTACACCCATTCTCCATCTTCCATTTGATCCTAAGTCCTTTTCACCCCTCCCCTAACATGTTTCCCAATTTCCCAATGTAGGTCGTAATCAACTAGGGGATGGAAAATGGCATCCCTCTTCCATTTTATCCTAAGTCCTTTTCACCCCTCCCCTGACATGTTTCCCAATTTCCCAATGTAGGTAGTAGTCAACTAGGGGTGGAACATGGCATCACCTTATCTCCAACACTCCACACTCCACCTTCTCCTCCATTCCCCCTCTTCAATTTTATTCTAAGTCTCTTTCACCCTTCCCCTCCCCTCCCCTACCACGTTTCCCAATTTATGAATGTAGGTCCTAGTCATTAACTAAGGGATGACACATGGCATCACCTATGACACCTAGATACATAAAAATGAGTTGGAATTATCCTATGGTGACACTTGGAAATCTCATATTGGTTGGTGATGACTAAACAATGACATAATAGAGACAAGGTAGATTGATTGGGCAATGACATGACAACCAAAGTTTACGTCAAGCATAAGCAATGCAAAGTTCCATGGATTCCTCTACTTCAACACTCAAATAGTATGTGGAAGGAATTTTCTTTATAAATAGTTACGAATTCCCTCCCACAATGCATGTGGGATAAATAAGGTGGAATCCTAATCTAAGGTCGAAAATGCACGTGAGAGTAGATCAACAAATAATAAGCCTTGACCTTACATATAATTAGGGGAATTTTGAGGTAAAAAATGAATCTCCAAACCAAAAAAGTACTATCAAAATCAACTTTATAAAAAACAATCAAATTCTAGAGAATGACATTATCTCTTATGGTTGAGGTGGCATTACTTGAATTAAAGTTACATACTTGTCAAATTCTAAATGGTGGATGAAAATCCATAGTTAACCATACTCATAATGGCAAAAGTACTCATAAACTACTTTTAAATAAAATATTTATGTATTTAATGCTCTTAAAGTACTTTCACTTTGAAGTATTTTTACTATTGAATATAAAGTATAATAGTAATCAAAAGTTAAACATAAATTCAAAAATAGAATCTTAGTTTAGTACTTTTAAATAAGTTATATTATAAATATTATATTTTATTTAAAATTATTATGACACATATTATTATATTATATATGTAATAATGACGTTTATTATATATAATATATATTATGTTATATTATATATTATAATATAATAAATAATATATGTAATGCTATGTTTAATTAATTAATATATATTATAATTTTATATAATTATAATTATAATTTTATATAAGTATAATTTAAAATTTATATACAAAAGTTTAATTTAGGTTTACAATTCAAAACAAAAGTATTTTGCTTTATTTTATTTTATGAGTACTTTATTTTAGTACATTTATGTATTCAAAAGTACTTATACTTCTAGTCGTATCAAAGTGGATTTTTTTATTAATTTTAGTTATACGCATCTTTTCACTTTAATTTAACCGTAGTTACATGAATTGTAGTGCAAAAGGTGAGTTGTAAATATACATTCCCCACAAAATGACAAACTCACAATATTTTATTATATATCTTGAGTCCCATTTTAGACCTCAAAATTCTCTTAATCGACGGCCATATTTTGAGTTCTCGACATCGAAATGGAGAAAACGAGAGCTCATTAGAAAGATAAGAGGACAAATAACAACTTGGATTTAGTTTGTAGAGCTGAATATTGTCCTATTTTCCTCAAATAATCAAATATCAGGTTGTTTGTAAGTGCTCTTTGCAAGCTTGATATGGAACCTCAACTTCTAGAAACCATAACTTGAGCTCCCAATGTCCAAACTGAGAAAATGATAGATCATTGGAAATATAAAACCATGAAGAATAACCCGGGCATGGTTTCCATGGTTGGAGTGTCAATTATCATACCCAAAAATTTGAAACATAGTCATGAATATTTCTATCTTGGCATGAAATTATTTTGGGAAAACGGTTTATTAAAATATTTTTTAAAAATGTTTAAAGAGGGCCCTAGTTGGGAGCATGAATCTCTAAGTTCACATGTACCAAGGGGTATTTAATGAAATGTTAGTTAAGTTACCAATCCATCGTGTCATTGAAAGGAAAGCACATGAGAGATTGCAGAAAGGGAAAAAAACCCTAACCTAAAAGTAGTTCCAAGAGGGTAAAGAGAATATTATAAAAGAAGATTTGGAGCACATTTTAAAGGGTCCAATCCTCAATAATTTTCCTATTTTCTATGTGAGTGTAGACCTCCAGTTCTTCCCGTATGTTTTGTCCTTTCCATATTAGTTTCTCGTTCAATCTTGTGCTGCATAAGTCTAGCATTGAGGTCGAGTTACTCTTCTTCCAAGTGTAACCTGTTTGAGGTCCATAGGAGCATTCTCCAGCTTGGATAAGGTTCCCATTCAATCATGGTTGTCTATTTGAGTCATGGAGATTTACTGATGTATTTGGAAAGATTTATTTCTCACTATATAACCAAATGTCTAGTTAAAGAACCAAGTATTGTATTTATTATTGATTGTAAAACTCCAAGGAGAACTATTCAAGGGCATATTATTTTTATGGTCTTTGACTTTCATGTGAGTATGAGATCTTGAGTATATGTTTCCTATACATCTCTATGATATTTATGGTTGAAATCATTTAAATTTTTCTGAATGACCCTTGTTATCTATGTTCTTTTTTTTTGTAAAATATCTGGTTGCATCTCCTACTTGCATATGTTATAAGAGGCATGTTGTGGCGAGATGGGAATATATTTATATTTGATATTTAATATTTCTTGACTCCATTTAATTTTGATTTGTTTGGTCCATTTTTAGGAAAAGCTTGCACTTGAATGATAAATCTGGTTATGAAGATCCCTCTTTTATTTAAGAGAATATGATAAATAATTTGGCGGTTTGGTTCCTTGCATTCTCCCTTCTCGTTTGTCTCAAATCTAGAAAAATCAAGAAACATCTTTCGTATTTAAAGAGAGGAGTACCACCTCTATAGAAACAAAGGATATTCTTTCTTTTTCCCCACAATATTTCTCTTAGAGTTGGTTCTTTTCCCTTTCCGTGAAAAAGAGATAGATACAAGTGTTAGCCTCAATGTTGAATTAGTCCAAGAAATTTCACATCAAACCCTAGTCCCATGTCTAGGGGGTTATGTTGACTCCTAGTTAATGACTCTTGAGTGTGATGATTGGTTGAATATGGTGCTCTAAATGCCCACCATGGTCATGATCCAAATAAAGAGAACCCTCCATATAAAAAAGAGTTTCCACATAATTGAAAAGGATAGTTGTGGATATGGAAGGAGCACTACCTTTGGATAATAGGCATGTTGAAAACTAGTAGTCATAACCTGTTTCTATCTTCCCTCAATGATGTTCTCTACATAAGTTGGAGTAGTCATCAAAGAGAAGTTGGAAGTAGTTGTCTTCCTAGAATTGATGATTGTGTCATCTCAAGCATCTTTTATATCATAATAGGCATGTATATCTCTTGTATACTCCTCTTCCATATGTCTCCAATGTTTGAAACTTTGGACTGATTCATAGGCTTCATGTATTTTTTTACTTGGTGCTCCTTACTGAGTTGAGATATGTAAACTACTTCAGGGTGTGAAATTCCTTCTAGCTTAACCATTCTTTGACATGCTCTTATACATAATCCATAGCAATTTTAAAAAATCATACATGAGATGCTTCTTCCACATCCTCTACATACATCACTGGATATTCCTCAATGATGGGGGTTAGTATATCCATGTAAAATGCCATGTTGTAAGTATAAGAGCCAGGGTTTTGAGGGTCAAAATTTGCAAGGGTTGTAGTGTTAGCAAATGTGATTCTAAAGTTTAACTTAGGAATTTTGTTAGATAATAAATTATCTATGTAATGGACACTTATCACACTCACATGATTATGTGATTAGGTTTCCATGTTAGTTACGAGAAACTACTTTTTACAGCTATAGAACTTGAGTTGTTTATACTCACTTTCATTTGATGTGAGGATAATTTTGGCCCTTAGAACTCGAGTTATTTATACTCACTTTAATTTTATGTGAGGAGAATTTTGACCCTTATAACTTGAGTTATTTATACTCACTTTCATTTGACGTGAGGATAATTTTGGCCCTTAGCCCTCACATAGTTTATAATGTAATTTCTTTTACCATTAATAAAATTTGTGTTCGAGGACACTTCGTTATCATGTAGTGCACTAAGTATTGAGTGGAAGTATATCATATCATATAACAAATCAAAGCCCCCAAAATTGTCTATCCAATGATGTTGATTTCACTGTAATTTGAATGCATTGTCAAATGCTATCTAATATGAAATATTCATGGTTGTCACAAAATAATCCCTATAAAAGTTGATTTTAAATCAACAATATCTTCACTTCCTAAACTCCATTTTGAATTATTGTTTTAATTTTTTTTTTTATAGAGAACTCAGATCTGCAATTAGTTTCCTTAGATTCTACATAGAAATATATGAGAATGGATTTGAGTGTCATGGCCCTATTTTTCCCTTCTAAACCCTACAAAATAGAAAGAAAAAAAAAACTTTCTTCTTCACCCAAGAACATTACTTTTCCCTCCAAAGTATTAATGATGGCTTGTTGAAACTTAAGGTGGGTGTGTTATACTTAGATCAAGAGCATTGAAAATGGTGGCAAAAGCATAAGTAGGCATATAGGGAGTTTATTTTATAGAGCTATTTTGTTAAGGCCATCTATGCTTTCCTTGAAATATATAATAATTTTTTGGAGCATTTGACTAAGTTGCACCAAAATGCCACAATTGGATATCTTATTGCTTCCTTCAAGCAATTGGAAATCCACACAAAAGTTATGTCTAATAGTTTTCTCAAAGAATATTTTATCAATGGTCTACAAGATGAGATTCAACCACAAGTCTAGATGGCTCACCTCGCCACTTGGTTGGAGGTCTCTTAGAGAGATAGAGAAGCACAAGTGGTGGTTAATGCCTAGAACAAACAAACCACTTTTGTTCACCACCATGTCCCCCTTTTGTTCCTACGACCACTCCTGCTTCCTAGTCCTTGAGGTTCCACAAGTTGACCTCAACATAAGTATCTGATGTCAAAATCTCAGCAATGATGAAAGGATTTCAAAGGGCATAAATGTAAGGAACATCAACCATTTGTTATAGATATGGCCTAATTCGACACATATAAGGAAATTTTAAAGGACACTAATTCATAGTTGGATCTAACAGAAACCACCCATGATCCTACTCACGAGGAACCTGAAATTTCCCTCGATGTTTTATCAAGAATTTCAACTCCCTAAACAATGGAGTTGGTTGGCTATATCAAGCACATAAATGTGATCATCTTAATTGAAAATGGAATCACCTACAATTTTATTCATTATCGAGTCACAAAAGAAACCTGTTGTTATTTCCATGCAGTGCACAATTTTCAAATCATGATTGCCAATGGATGTACAATGAAATGTGGTGGTAGATGTGAGGATATGAAACTCCAAATCGGGGATGATTTGCTCAAATCAAATATGTTCACTATTGAAATGAGAGGATGCGATGATATTCTCGTAGCATAATGGTTGCAAACATTGGGTCCAATTACAATGGATTTCAAGGAGTTTAGATAAGCTTCAATAAGGAGGACCATAACACACCCTTAAAGGACTCCAGTCTATTTCATTAGAAATTATCCATTATCACTGTTTGGAAAATCTCTTGAAGAAAGGTCACTAAATTATTATTTCCCAATTCAATGCCATCCAATTTATGAAAAACCCCCCATGTGAAATTCGCCTCAATTTGTAATTGATTTTAAATAAACATAAGTTGAAACACCCCATGTCATACCTCCTTGCATGGTGAGAATGATCATTGTATCATAGTGATTCCAAGTAGTCAACTACCCAATGTACATTCTTATTGACATCCTTTTGCACAAAAGAATGAAATTGAAAAGAAGATCAAAGAGGTGTTGGAGGTCGGCATGATACATCCTAGTTGTAGCCCCTACTCATTCTTAATTGTCATGGTATTGAATAAAGAATACAACTAGCTCATGCCTAGACTTTTGTTCTACTAATAAGTTGACACTCAAGAATAGATTCTCCATCCTCGTCAATAATGGCCTCTTGGATGAGCTTCAAGGTGCCTAGTTATTCACTAAACTGAACCTTTGTTATGGTTATAACCAAATCTAGATGAAAGAGGACCTAGACATTACTAACACTACCTTCCACATATATGAAGGACATTATGATTTTTTGTTGATGCCTTTTGTTCTTTCCAATGCCCCATAAATTTTTCAAACCCTCACGAATAAACTTTTTTTCCTTTTTTTGCAACTTTGTGCTTGTCTTCTTTGACGATAGTTTGATTTAAAGTGAGACTTGGGAGGCACATGCGGAGCATGTTAATGAAGTCCTACAACTACTTAGAGATAACTAGTTGTTCCTCAAATGTTCCAAATTCACTTTTGGCACTTCTAAAGTGGAATACTTGGGTCACATAGTTAGCAGGATAAGGGTGCAAGTAGATCACGATAAAATTGAGGCTATGAAAGATTGGCCATGCCTTAAGACTCTAAAAAGTTGCGTGGTTTCTTAGGAATTACTAGCTACTACCAAAATTTTGTGTAGAAATATGGGTGAGTTGCAGCCCCATTAACCACCTTTCTCAAGAAGAAAGACCTTTGTGTGAAATGACGCAACATAAAAAGACTTTCATGCATTAAAAGGAAGGTATGTGTACTATGCTAGGACTAACAATGCCTAATTTTGCTAAGATGTTTGTCCTAGAATATGATGTCTCTTGTAAAATGATCTTGGGGTAGTGTTGATGTAAGAAAGGTGCCCATTGGCATTCGCTGGTTAACAATTGTGTGACCGAAACTTGGGAATCCTTCATGTCATTGATACATTGCACGTGTATCTCAATAGGATATGCTTCTAAATCAAGATGAATCATCATAGTTTGAAGTGCTTTTTAGAACAATGGTTGTGGTTACTAGGGAAACACGAGTGGGTGACTAAGAGGGCAGGTTATGATTATGAGATCATATACAAAAGGGTAAGAAGAATGGGGTGATCGATGTCTTGTCTAGAAATTATGAGGAGGTATCGTCCCTCTTTGCGTCATACTTATTGGTACTAGATTGGATTACAAAGGTATGACATGAAAGGTTGGCTAATGACAAGGTGGTTCAACTCATCTAATGACTCAAGGACCTCAAATCCCATACAAACTATACTTGGTAGAAAGACACCTTAAGGTATAAAGGGAATTATTTTATGGTACATAACTCTAATTTAAAAGAATAGGTGTTAACGGAATTGCATTCATCTCCTACCACAAGTCACTTAGGTTTTCAAAAAACATATGAATGAGCTAAGCACTCCTTTTGGGAAGGCATGCATATGGACATCCATACTTTCATAGTTGAATCTAACACATGTCAAAGGATTGAGGGTGAAAGAGTGAAAAACCCAAGGGTATTGCAGTTGATAGGGATCCCCACCACTATTTGGGATAACATTTCCATGGATGTTATAGTTGGCCTCCATAAGGCTAACAACAAATCAATCATCATAGTGGTAGTTGACCACCTTTCCAAATATGTTTACTTTTGTACCTTACAACACCCATTGATGTTGTCCACAATTGGCCAAGTCTTCATGGATTATAGTTTCAAATTACATGGCATGCCTAATTCCATTGTGATGGATCATGATCCCCCCTTCACCAATAGATCCTATTAGGTGTTGTTTAAACTATAAGGCACACACTTGAAAATGAGCACGACTTATCACCCCAAACAAATGGTTAGACAAAGGTAGTAAAAAATTGACTTGAAAATTATTTGTGATGTTTTTCATTGTATCCATGATAGTAATGGATTCAATGGCTATCACTTTGTGAAGAGTGATGTAATATCACCTATCATGATGCTACCAAAATGTTTCCATGTGAAGCTATATATGGCAAAAAAAATTTGGAAAATTATTTGTGATGTTTTGCATCAAGGATTTATGACAATAATGGATTCAATGGCTATCACTTTTTGAATAGTGATGCAATGCCACATATCATGTTGCTTTCAAAATGTTTCCATGTGAATCTATCTATGGCCAAAATCCTCCCTTGATCGCTTTGTATTTACTAGGCATGTACAACCAAGGTTTAGCAAGTGGATCACATGCTTAACACCAGAGTAACGATTCTCATTGCTCTTAAAGACAATTTTGTTTTGGCTTAAAATAGATTGAAGTAGTAGATAAATCAACATCACTTCAATTGTTCTTTTCAAGAAGGGGCTTAGGTGTTTCTTTGTATCCACACCTATAAGCATACATCTCTTAAAGACCAAAGGCACTACATCTAGCACCAAAGTTCTACGGGACCGTATTAGATCCTCCAATGCATTGGACAAGTTGCTTGTAGATTGGCTCTTCTGACCTACTCCAAGACCCATGAATTAGTCTTTCATGTGTCCTTTTTCAAGAAGGTAGGGGTTCTGAATCAACAAGTTCAGACTAATCTTCATGAACTTGATGAAGAAGGCTCCATTTTGTTAGAATTGGTGGAAAAACTAGCCATAAGAAAGCATTGCCTATGCCATCATACTATTTGAGAAACTTTATACAATGGAAGGATATGTAACTAGAAGATGTTATGTGGTAACCAAGAATGATTCTACACAGGTTTCCACACCTCTATCCTTGAGGATAATGTTGCTTTTGAGGGGGGGATATTAGGGCCCTACCCTGACCTTCCTACTTTGGAGTACCTAAGGAGTTAGTCAGTTAATGCACGAGACCATTTTATTTCAATAAGGCCCATAAGGTACTTTTGTGTGGTTATTCAATGTAAAATGTCATCCTTATTAAATAAAATCCACTAGGTAGTTGGTACTCATTAATGATGAAACCACAAGTAATTAATATTTTCCCAAAGAAAACTATTTATAAAGATATAATGTTTTGTGAAGTTTTTTTTTTTTAAATCATAGGAATCAATAACTAGCTGGGATGACCTGGGTGAGGTACAAGTTCAAATCTAGCTAGTTACCATTATAACCCAAGAGTATATCCAGCAACTCACAAAGCCATATATACCAATAAGTTCTAACTTAGCAAGGGTAGAGATGTCTGGAGACACACCCAAGATGGGGGTCTCACTCAAGGGAGGTTCCTACCCTTAACTTATCACAACAGACCAATGTCTCATTGGGGATTTGAAACCTAGGTGGGAGAATGTTAGAAATACTGAGAGGGGGGGTGAATCAGTATTGAGTACCTTTTACCATTTCAAACATTAATTACATCATGTAAACATTAACCATTAACAATGCTATTCATCATCACATAAACCATACATAGTACACACGAGATTTAATGTGGAAATCCAAATGGGATAAAACCACATAACACTTTTCTTATATAATAACAAGATGACATTCATAAGAAGTACCAACTTCCAAGATATCCACTATACCAAGATATCCACTATGATATATGTCAATACCATCATACAATATGCCTAGATAATCACCATGATATATACCAACAAATAACCAATATTTATGCCAACAAACCACCAAGATTTATGCCAATAATATCTCGAGATAATCACCAAGAGCTATGCCAATAATATCTCGATATAGTCACCAAGATCTATGCCAAGATCATCATAAAGTATGCCAAGAGAGAAGCACTAGAGCATGTACAAAATTCATACATTTTTCAAGACAACAAGATGGAACCAAAATAAACCCTATATAATGTCATCACATATCCCTTGCAATAAGCTTTCCAATGAACAAATAATTTTATGATTCCGATACCATATGAAAAAGTTACACAAGATTTCTTCAACTTTCTTCTCTTGAATTTTCACTATCAATGTCATTGTCACAAACCCTGACTTCCAACAAGTATAAATCCAAACTTGTAATGAATTAGAATCTAAAACTTATACCACATGATCTTCAAGATATATACTACATCTCCTCCAGGGGTCACTTTCTAAAACATCCCGAATCAAAACTTATAGTGAAAATGCCAAACTGATCTGTTTAAAGATGATTTCTAAGTCATTAAAAGACTTGACTTTTTGAGATCATATCTCTGAAACTGTAGTGAACCATGATCTGAAACTTGAACCATATATTCTTCAAGACCTCTCATGCATCCTCTCCAAGGGACACAGTCATAAACTTTACGGGTCAAAATATTTAAAGAAAATTCCAAACTGACATGTTTGAAGATTATTCAGAAACCCTAACTTCCCGAGATCACATCTCAAAAAATATAGCAAATCACCATTTGAACTTCTACCACAGGTTCATCAAGATGTCTACTTTACCTCATTCGAATGACACTTTTTGAATTGTCCTAGAACAAAAGATATAACAAAAATGCCAAGATGACATGAAACAAATTTCACAGCAAAAAGCCCAAATAGAAATCATCACAAGATTTCATATTCCACTAGAATTCTGGCATTGTTCACTTCATCTACCCTTGGAATTCGGTCCTCTATTCTTGTATGTGAGATATTCAATTTTTGATTGATTGAAAATGAAAAGTTCCATCTCTTATTTATACTCCTCAAGGGGGCTCCAACTCATTTTTGCAAAAACATTTTATTCTTCCTTAAAAAATTGATTTCCAATTTTTAGCGGGGCCTCAAGGGTTAGTACCCCACTTCAAGGATCTATCTTGACACTTCACCAAAACTTCAATATCACTCCATATCTTCTCAAAGGGGCCTTAAAGCTTTTCCACATTGTCATACTTAATTGGCACATGATTAATTCTTGTGGGGATCCTTGCCACTTCATGTGGTCCAATGGACCAAAGTACCACAACTTTCAGGGTCATGTGGACCAATCATCATTATTTTGGGGATACTTCAAGCTTCAAACCTACTTTCTTCATACCAACTTTGGAGACTCTATAGGGCCTTCTCCATCATGGGTTATGCGAGCCCAACCACATCGTCATGTGGACCCAATACCACTATTTTAGGGATTTCTTTACAATTTTTTCCGACATTGCTTCAAGGCAAATTTAAGGACTTCCTTACACTTCACATCATCATGGTTAGGTGACCCACCATCACCCCACCATCATGGTCATCTGACTCATTACCGTGGTCATGTGGACCCAACATCATTTCTTTAGGAAATTCTTCACTCTTCTCCGGGACAATTTAGGGACTCCTTTACACTCCACATCATCATGGTCATTAGGAGCCTTTCTAGGGTCTTTGCACCACTCATGTACAACTCAAAGTGTCTTCCTGTGAGGGTCATGCGCAACCGTTGCACCATAAGGAGACCACTTTGACCACTTTGGAGTTATGTACACTTGTGACAATGATTCTTCTCCAAGCGCTTCCTTAGGATCATGGGCCTTTTCTAGGGTCTTCAAGGCTTCATCAAACATTCCCAGACAATCTATCTCTATTACAACCACATCATCATTATCACCCTGACACCAATGACAACACTACATATATTTTCACCTTTTTGACATCAATGACAACTTCTTCCAACAGAGAATGCAAAACTTACCTCGTCACAATTCAAGCTATTGCCTCTTGACTTAAAATTATGGTCATAATCATAACAATTAATGTTTAGGCTTAAGGATGATATGAAAATAAACTTTGATCCACTTATTTGTACACAAAAAGTTTAATACATGTCTCTCACTTTCAATCACTTCAAACACTACCTATAAGCACCCCATGAAAAATCTTGTTAAATATTTGTATTTTATTGAAACTTTACTCATTTAGAGATTGTCCCAAACAAACTTGTAAACATTATTTCATATTGTAAATACCACAAGACAGAGCAATATCCATAATCTCATGCACCACGCTTAGAGGATTGAAGATGTGGACAAATACACGTGTGCAAGTTGCTTAAAATGATGGCAAGGACATGAGTGGGAGGAAGGAGCGTGTGATATTTGGCACTCAAATCGCCCCCTGCCGGTGACGGAAAATTTTCCAGTGAGGCACAGTTCCACCCTTTTTGGTTATTTTTTTGGAATTTCGACCATCTAAGTCGTCTTAAAATGGACCAAAACCCCTAGAAGCAGAGTTCCATGGCATAGTTCTGCAGTAAATGGGGTGGAACTACGATTCCACCAATTTTTATAACCAGATCTAGAGAACAAATCGCCGGAAAAGTAATGCGATTTGAATGCCACTTATCCCACGCCGGAGGAAGGCGAGAGGAAGACTATGTAGGTATAAGCTTGAAAATATAGGTGTCGTACCAATGTTCACGCTAACCCCTTGAGACCGTAGAGAATACACGGTGCACCGACTGTCCACTGTTTATTAAATGCGGCATCCAGTAGAAGTTAAATGCTGCACATGTTGTCTGTTGTTTAATAAGTCAAAAGGTTGTTGACATTTAGTTGTAATAAACATCTTCACCAATATGGAATTTATCATTGTACCTAACTATTTCCTCCCTTCAGGATCCCGTGTCTACCACGTGCAAAGCGAAAAATGGTTGTATTGATAACGGCGTCGTATGGAGTAACTAAAAAGACCTTGGAATTAATGGAGTACAATTTGGTAAGGAAATGGTTAAAAAAAGTGTAACATGGAATAAGTTCATTTTTTAATAAATTTGATACGAAGTTTTGGTAATATTGAAATATTTATAGGAAAATGGAAGTCATAGAAACCATTTGTTATTTCAAAATGAGAAAAATAATTTTTTTTTCAGTAGATAAAATAATTATTTTATTATTATTAAGATACTTTATTGTTAAATTATTAATTTAAAAAAAAATTGGATGCATTCATTACTAAATCTTATTAATTTAAAAAATAATTTATTAAAGATGAGATGGTTCATATTTACTTTTATACATATCTAAATTTATATTCATTTTAAAATATATATTTTCAAAATTTAAAAAGAAGTGGCTTAAAGATTCTATTCTTTCAATTTATGTTCATTTTAAAATATATATTTTCAAAATTTAAAAAGAAGTGGCTTAAATATTCTACGTTATCAATTTTTTTGGGGTATATTTTCTGGTTTGTTTTGTCTGGCTTTCGATTAAAAATCTTCAAAAAATTTTAGAGTTACATATATAAGTTGTGGAAATTGCATAATCTGAATATCATAGGGTGTTTGAGGGTGTTGAATCCATTTATGCATTCAAAAACACAATTTAAATGCTTCCAAATTTGAATTTTACCAAAAAAATTACAGGATTCCTACTAAAAACTAAGTTTAAAACATAGAATAATAAACTACTCCATTTAAGAATAAAATAATTATACATAATAAACAAAACATTAACAAGAGTTAACTAATTTATTTTATAATTAAAATAGTTAATTTATATTGAATAAAAAAGCGACCACCATTCTTGTATTGTAAAGATTACATAATTCAATGACCTACTTTTTTTTCAATGGAAACAAGTTAGGGGGCCCATCTGGAGGGGCCTCACCCTATCGATGCCTCAAACGAAGGAACCTGGCCCCAACACCCATGAATTGAACCCTTGACCTCTGGCCTGTAGCGACTTGTCAAATGGGGCCCAGACAACTGATAAATTAGTGACCTACTTCATCATAGTATTTTCCCATTCATGACATGACGGAGAGGGAAAACAAAGTTTCGTCCTTTTCCAAAGGATCTTAATAAATCAGTGCATAAAAAGTTACAAAAATAAAACATCTTTATTAATTAAAAAAAGCCTTAAGCATAGTTCATGGTGTTTTACCTGATTCTTTTTAAGTGGTTTTGGGTTTTCCCGGGTTGAGAACAATAAAACTTGATCAACTCTTCATTTGCATGAGATCATTTTGATTGCCTTTCAATTTTTCCCTACTTTGAGGAGGCATAAGAATAAGTCTTCCCATGTAGGAGACACTTATGTTATGATTTGAGGACCAAATTTTTTAGAGGTTTGGGGTGAGATATCTTAAGGAGGGTAAGTCATCATCCTTGAAGTTGCATCAACCTTCTCTCAATGTTCTTGTACTTCTTTTTCTAGGGGTGCGAGGGTAGCAAATTAATGCTATCAAACCTTCTCATTTTGTTCTTTCTTTATTCTGCCAAAAATCCATCATAAGATGCCATATGTCCTTGCAAATCTAGCATCATTTTTGTTTTGTTTTTGTACAGAAGATCTTGTGACCACAGAGATCCATCCTATTCCAATGATGTTTTTTGGAATACCTTTGCCCATATCTAATTCTACACAGAGTCCAACAGAGGAGCACAAGCCTTCCTCTTCTTCGCTTTTGTCATAATAGATGAATATGCCTAAGGCATTCCCAATGTAAGCAAGGATGCCCTCTTCCCCTCATTGACAAGTTTGAGAGTCTCACCCACACCAAAGTTAGAGAGAAGGACATTCTCTGAGGGTTAAAATCTAGAGTCCATGCGAAGAAGGAGAGTCTTGAACAACCCCAGAGCCACGAGCTTCTTTAAAAGATCCAATGAATCTCATCTTTGCTTAAGAATGGAACAATGAAAAATCCCCTTTCAGAATATATAACTATGAATTCTCCACTCTAGTTGTCTCTCAACTACACCGTGAGCGAATTGGTGGATGTCCATAGAGCATTCAAACAACATACAAGGGCCATTTTCTCCCAATCATTGATAGTCACTCTGTTTGGATCCACTAAGAGGTGGAGCATCAAGGGGGGCAACACTTTCCATTACATAATGAGCTCTTGAATGTCCATGAGGTACAAGGCACATCTTAGTTTTTTTCTAACGGTGAGAAGGTTTGCACGAATCTCTCATTGTTAGAGGGGAGAAAGGGCCATCCATTATTGCTTCTATGAAGCTTCTACCGGTGGTAGCCATTGCAAATAATGTAAACCCTTGTTTCCCTTTGCAAAAACTTTCAAGCATGAGGATTTCATCTCCTTCTTTATCAGTGACTAAACTTTTATTTTTTCCAAGGAAAACCTTTTACAGAAAACCCTAGACACCTATCTACATTTTTGCGGTTGGTACTTAGTTTTAAACATGTTGATGTTGATTATGAACATTAAGTGAAACATGCAACATAAGTCGTTAGCCTTAAAAGATCTACCCTAAAATCTCCTATAAAAAAACTTAAAATACTTAAACCACTCAAACTAAACCACCAAACTCATCAATCACTTAATATTCACAATACAAATGATATAATATATATAATATTTTAAATATATTAAATAATATATTTTAAAATATTAAATATTAAATACTTGATAATGTGGTCTGTCACATAAAAAAAAATATTTTCCTATAAAAATTATTTCTAATGCTTTCCATAAAATACCTCAACATGGTTTTTTTTCATAGAAAAATATAACTTACTATTAATATGCGAAATAGTAAATATGTCCAACTGTCAAGTCCATGTTCAAATACATACAAATCTGCCAATAAGGAGTCCCCGGAACAAACCGGTTATATCATCAATATGAAAAACATGAGGGCTGTCTAAAGCAGTCAACAAAGGTTGCCAAATCCCATAGTCAATCTGCTATGTGTCCAATAATATCAGAAAAGCAAATGCCACAACATCAAAAGTATAAGCATCTCATAAAGGTCCAAAATATAGCTGTCCACAAACAATAAATATCGAAGTCACCCCTGCAGGTAATGGAGTGTAATACTAATATTACACCCTATCTGAGTTAGCATCTGCATGTAGATGATATAAGGCCGCAAAAATATATGAGAGATAATATAGATTTGCCCAACAAGATATTGGGCGCATCATAATCAAGTATCTGCACATGTAAACTACAAAACATATAAGTATCCAGCCGCATAAAAAACCTATGGAATGATAAATATAAGAGCAATAAAAGACAGACGCCCTCAAGACCAATGTAATAAGTAGGAACCATGAGAAAATAGCAAATCATCCCGCCATTCCTGCCACATGATGACCCCAGGCAGAGAGTTGAGAGCCCGTTTCGAGAGCATATCCGCCTCCAGATTGACCTCCCGGAAGATATGTTCAAAGTGAATGTGCTCAAATTCAAGAATGAGCTTTCTAGCCTCCTCCAACCAGTGTTTGAGCAGGAGAACATTCAGAGAAGCAATACCTTTAGCCCAGGCGATAATGGCCTGCGAGTCACCAAAAATAACCAGGGAGGAAATCTTCCGTTGTCGGGCACAAAATAACAAGAGCCATAGGGCGCAAATCTCACTTCGAGTGTTTGAACCATTACCCAGGTTTAGCCAATAATGAATAGTGGTAGTATTGGAGATGTGTATAGTTGCTCCGGCACCTCCAGTGCCATTCAAACGAACAGCAGCCCCGTCGAAAAAACCACAAGGAAAGACAAGTATAGGAGGAGTCAAACGATTCCTCAATATCTGCGTTCTTGAGCCAACACCAGCGCCAAAGGCAGACATGTATTCCTTGTGAGCAGCAATGATCTTATTACATAATGATGCACAGTGTGGTTTCAGATCTTCAAAAATGTATGCATTGCGAGCTCGCCACACCTCCCAGATCATAAAGAAAGGAAGTTCGACACATTCAGAGTGAAGGCTCGTCCAAGCCTTCAACCATTCAACAAAAGAATGCACCCCCCAGCAGAACTGCACGCCGGATCTGTGAGCAACCATCTCCCATAGCTCCTGAATGAAAGAACAAGCCGAGAACAGATGATCCACTGTCTCCTCCGAACAGCAGCATAGTGGACACCATCCCGAACCACAGAAACCACGACGACATAAATTATCCCACGTGAGTATGCGGTTTGATAACGCAAGCCAAATAAAACACTTCACTTTGAGAGGAATGACCAGTTTCCAAATATATGGTTCCCACCAACTGATGTCAACACTGGAATCGGCAAACAGAGCATCATAGACCAATTTTGCAGTAGGCTCACCAGAAGCCACATCCCAAGACCAAGCCAATCTGTCAGCCTTATCAGATAATAGTGTATTAGATTGATAAAAAGGATCGATATATGCGTCCCACTCCAAAGCCATAGCGCCAGATAAACCCAGCTGAGTGGCCGATAACCAATGAGGCCGTCCCCCCATGAACTGGCCCATCGCATGTGCCAGAGTGTAATAGCCATTTGAGCTGAGATGGGCCCTCAATTCGAATGACAGTATATGCTCAGAAGGACCACCCAGGATCGGGTCAAGACCCAGCTTTATGTCTCGTCCATTGCCTGGTAGCCAAGCAATCCAATGAGAAATGATTTTTATAGATCCGAGCAACCCGCTCCAGATATTGGATACCCCCACAGTGACAGGCCGATTCCCCCGGAGCCAAACCTCAACAGGAGTGTTCTTCAAGTACTTGGCTCTAATAATACGACCCCAGACAGATTTGTTAAAAAGAGCACGCCACAGGCTCTTCGCATGCAGAGCCGTAACAAATAAGTCCAAGTTCTTTATATTCCATCCCCCCAATTTCCAGGGTCGTGCCAGCCGGGACCAACCAATAAGATGATATTTATCCTGTCCACCACAGCCTGACCATAAAAAGTTGTACAGCTTACGTCGAATGTGGCATAGAACAGACCGTGGGACTTTCCAGAGTGTAAACCAGTACACTCCCAGGTTCTGTAGAACCGCTTTTGCCAGAGTGAGTCTGCCCCCCATAGATAGATTGCGGTAGCTCCAATGACTGATACGTCCCTCGAAACGACGGACGAGCCAGCCCCAATCCTTCACCAAATAGTTAGACGGCTTTATAAAGAAGCCAAGATATTTCGTACCAGCCTCCAATTCCAAGAAATTTAAGGGAAAGATTGAACCAATGGAGTTTTCTACCTCCCTCAATAGAGAGTGTTTAATGAATCGTGATTTGTTATAATTGCTGATCATACCAGAAACCGAGCAGAACAGTTCCAATATCCTTTTATGATGAACCCACTCCTCAAGAGTACCAATACCGAAGAGCATTACATCATCCACAAACAGGGAGTGCGAGACAGAAATCTCTCTGGTAATTTGTATGCCTTGAATCCTTCCATCCCTCTTTGCCGTATGTATAGATAAACTCAGGCCTTTAATGACCAAAAGGAAGAGAAGTGGTGATAGAGGACAACCCTGTCGAAGACCCCGAGAGGCTTTGAAAAAATCCGTGGGAAGACCATTGACCAGAATTGCATAATTAACAGAGGTTACACAAGCCATAATCCATTTCATCACCCTCCAAGGCAGCCCAATTTGAATCAGAATAAATTTCAGGAAATTCCAATTCACCCGATCATATGCTTTCACCAGATCCAGCTGAAGAATTAGGGCAGAAAGATGTTTCTTTTTTATAGAGTGGAATACTTCCTGTGTCACACCCACTGCATCATGGATCTGTCGACCTCAACATGGTTTTATAAAACCTATGCTTCATCTCTAAAGTATCTTGTACGGAGCCGAATGTCCTTCGACCATTCCTTGTGAATTTTCTTCACTTTTTATTGTTGGGTGGAGAATTTTATGCTTATTAATTCTCAAGTTTATACTTAATGAATATTTGTTTTATCCAACTATTTAACCATTTAAATCACCTAAGATTGGTTATGGTTATTAAGATTGGTTATGGTTATTCATAGAGGAGCTGTCTAAAAATTGGACGATTTGGTTTTGATGAAAACTTTTTATTGGAATCATCATTTTTTATTTTGCAAAATCTGAATTGAACTATGTTTTAATAGTGATTTTGATAGTAGAAATGATTTAACACCATCGAAAACCTCTATCATACCCGTTCCAAATCATAAAACTTTTAAACTAAAATTTTTATATATACACAACTATATAAATAATTAACATTTAAACCTGAAATAAAATCTTAATATTTTATTAATAACTATAACTATTTTATTCATGATGCAAATCTATAATTACATATTTTTTTTTCCAGAGAAAAATTGTAACTTGGTATTATAAGGAATAAGGAACCAATGTTACAACCGAAGAAATGCAAAGAAAACCATGGCAACGAAATTCCAAGAAACAACGAGACTCGATCCAGACTTGACGCAATGATGGGCTGCCTTGACAAGCTGACGACGGAAAATACAGTACCGTAACAATATCCATACAATGCTGCTTATAATGCAACCTGAGGCTTAACAAAAACAGAGTCCCAACTAAGGACTGCTTTGGCTTTAAACAAAAAAAACAGACTACTTCGGCTTTAAACAGACAGTGACAGAAAACCAAAGGTAGCCAAATCAAAAGGTATTGAGAGACCCATGTTCCACAGTCACCCCATCAAGAATCTCAGAAAAAAACATTCTGCCATTGTTCTGTCCCAATGCTAAATTTGAAAGAATATCATCCTCCACGTTTTCTTCCCTGTAGGTGTGTTGGCAACTAATCAAGGTGAATGCGGCACTAATGCAGCAGATCTCCTCCATCCATGGCTCCAGGACGATTGCATTAATCTTATACTTACCAGAGAACCAATTAACTATTACTTTAGAATCCCCGAAGATTTTGATAGATTGGAATCCCCTCCTGCGAGCATACCAAATCAAACACCTCAGAGCCAACATTTCCGCCTTTAAGCTATCGCCACCTCCCAAGCCTACCTGGATCTTAATATTGTGGTTGTTGCAAATATTGAACATAATCCCAGCTCCACAAACCCCGCACTGGGATGCACCATCAAAGAATCCATTGATGTAACCCTCAGCCAGTGATGGATGGACCACCCTTCTAACATTCAAAATCACCTGCAGATCCGGCTGACCATTCCAGTGGTAAAGGGCTCTTCTGGCCGTTGCCTCAGTCGAAGGTTGAACATCTTCGAAAATTGCCAAATTCCTTGATTTCCATATACCAGTGATCATAAACAGAGGAAAAGTGCATTGATTTCCATTAGTCCCAAACCAACCATGTAAACAATCCACTAGATCGGCTCTTGTCCAGAAGTCCGGGACATGCAACGAAACCCTGATGACCATCCATACAGCTCTCACAAACCGACATTGGAAGAAAAGATGGTGATTGTCCTCATCCGCTACTCTGCATAAGATACACAGACCCGGCCTGTGGATACCCCTTTTCTGAATGTTTTCCCACGTAAGAATTTTATTCTGGGTACATAACCATAAGAAGCATTTGTCTTTTAAGGGAATTCTCCATCCCCATAGCTTGTTATGCCACCAACTCGAAACAGGGAGATTCAGGCCAGACGAAACCAGATAATTGTAAACAGTCACTGCATTGAGGATGCTCTTAGAGCCAGGACCATCCCAAGTCAGTTTATCATTCCTATTGTTGAGTTTAATACCCGCCTGCGCGAGCCTAGCAACATAACAGTCCCACACCGACAACCACCGAGGTGAAAGATTAAGTTCAGCTTCCGTAAGCCAACACTCCCGAGGGACATCACTTCAATCTATAAAGAAATGAGAGAGGACCACCAATTGTTTGGCATGCAATTCATTGATACGATTAGGAGGAAGCTTGTGATTCCCCTCAGCCCCGATGAAAGGGTCCACTCCTACAATTAACTCCGACCCTTTACTGATTTTCCACTTAATCCAAGGGCCTATAAGATGAAAAGTCTTGCTGATGCTAGCCCAAATCACAGAGACTCTGGAAGGCCTAGGTTGAAAATGACATAGCCACTGAGTGGTGGTATACGTTTTTAGATATTTAACTCGGATGACCCTGCTCCATAACCCTTCATCCGTCAAGGCCCGCCAAAGGGATTTAGTAAGCATCGCCTCGTTAAACCAGTCTAGGTTCCCTAGCCCTCATCCCCCACAAGATTTGGGCCAGCACAGGCTCTGCCATTTACAGAGATGCCACTTCCTAATCAGAGGTTTCCCGGACCAGATGAAGCCGATCATTCTACTACAAACACCCTTAATAATAGAAGCTGGAATTCTTCTAAGGCCGAGCCAATAGACCGGAGGACCTTGCAGCACCGAATGAACCAGGATGAATCTTCCCCCGATGGATAACCAGTGCGCTTCCCAGCAGTTGATCCACAGGTCAATCTTTTGTAACAGCCACCCCCAATCAACAATTCCATAGAAATTTGGTTTCAAAAAATTCCCTAGGTACTTAATACCAGAATCAAGGTGGACGAAAGAGAAGGGGAAAAGCTCTTTCATAGCTAAAATAGAACATTCCTCCACCTCATGGAATAAGAAGGAGAACTTCGTCATACTAATGGCCATCCTGGAAGCCAAGCAGAAGGTGTTTAAAATTTCTTTATAGCTTGACCATTCGCTGATAGAACTTGTCCCAAAAATCATAATGTCGTCTACAAAAAGAATATGGGTAATGGACAAGGATCTGGAAATTCTTACCCCTTTGATGCTGTTGTTAGCCTTAGCTTTCTGGATCAGCCTGCTAAGCCCATCAATCGCCATAATGAAGAGAAGAGGAGATAACGAACACCCCTGGCGAATACCCCAATTGCAAGAGAAAGTTCTAGAGGATTCGCCATTGACCAGTACTCCAAACGTAGTTGAAGAGATACATTCCATTATCCATTGAACCAATTTGAGGGGTAACCCAATCTGGATAAGAATGAGTCGAATGAAGGACCAATCTAGCCTGTCATATGCTTTTACCAAATCCAGCTTAAGATAAACGCGCTGAGATTTTTGGTCTTCACCGAATGAAGGCATTCCTGCGTGACCCCAATAGCATCCAAAATCTGTCTATTAAACAGAAACCCAAATTGTTCCATCATGATGAACTTGGACAGACAAGGTTTGATTCGGCAAGCAATGACTTTTGACACCAGCTTGTACAAAGTATTACACAAGGATATAGGCCAGTAATCGGAAAACCCTTTTGGTCTATCTGCTTTCGGAATCAAAGCTATGTACGTTGCATTCAACTTTTTTGGCATAGCAGCTTTACTTCTAGACTCCTCCACCACCCTCACGATATCCTCTCCCATAGTATCAAGAAAATGCAGAAAGAATGCAGCTGTCCATCCGTCCGGGCCGGGGCTTTTCTCCTTAGCTAGAGAACTAAGGACCGTAAAAAATTCCTCCTTGGAAATAGGCTGATTAACTTTCACACCCTCCTTAGCATTTAAGAAGCCACGAAAGAGCCTGATGATTTTAAGCTGCTCGGCAAGGTTGTTGACATGTGGCTGCTTATAAGCCCCCTGAAAATGATCCTCCACTGCTTCCAGAATATGACCCTGCTCAACCCTAAACACACCATCTTCCCCTTTAACCTCCTAGATAGTGTTTTTATTACGACGCATGTTGGCATAGTTTTGGAAGAATTTCGTGTTATTATCACCCTTTTCCAGCGAAAGAGCCCGGCTCTTTAAGCGCTAGTAACTCTCTTTCTGCCCCAGCAAGACCTCCTTTCGCTTAAAGAGGTTGGACGAATAAAAAAAATCTCCCTCATCAAAAGACAAAACCCCTTCCTCCCTATCCGTGATTGCCTTCTCAATCTATCGGAGCTCCATATCGTCTTCCTTCTTCTTGTGCCTTTCCCACCGCTTGATCCCCTAAGAGAGTCTAACTTATTGTTAAGGATGTAAAGTTGAGAGAGATTTTGGTCCTCCTGCTGCGAATTCCAGCTGCCTTTTACCAAATTGCAAAAAATCTTCTCCTCCAACCAGGTGCTATTAAACTTGAAAGGATAAACCGTTCTCCTATCCTGAAGATGAAATTCCAGGCATATTTCTTTGTGATCAGAAACCCTAGTAGCTACCCCCCAGGACCGATGCCTAAAGGAGCTATCAAACAATTCATTCTTAATAAGAAAACGGTCCAGTATTTTTGCCAACCCATTTGCACCAGATCTCCCGTTATTCCAAGTAGGAACCAAATGACTGGGCATCACATCCACCATACATGCAACCGCAAAATATTCCTTGAGAAAACTAGCCAAAGGGTCCTCCTTCCTTCCTGCTCCCCAAACTTCACAGGATGGAATGGTAAAGTTTAGATCCCCACATAAGATAAGATGAGGATTATCCATAATCCGGTTAGCAAAAACCTGCTCCCAGAATGGCAACCAGTCCCTGTATGGACCATATAAATTTAAAAGGAAAATTTCCTGTCCGAAGCCCCTAATCTTTCCAATTAAGGCAACACCTGCACAAACGAGAAAAGGAACCAAGTCGGCCTGTGCAGGATCCCAAGCTGCCAGAATGCCTCCTGACAAACCATTTGAATCCACCGCACAACATTTCCAACAAGGCCGAATGTTAAAAAAGAATGAGACTGCATCAACCCCCATATGCATGGTCTCCTGTAAGAATAAAACTGATGGCTTCACTGAATCCAAAAAGTGACGAATGGCAGCCTTTTTAGGAAGACTACCCAGCCCCCGCACATTGAAGGAGGAAAAGATCATTGAGGAACGTCAAAGGGGCCATTACCTTCTCTAAGTGACCCAGAAGGGTGGCTGACGTTCAAGACCTTTGACAGGCCCGACTCCTAAGAAATCTTTGGATTGACCCACTTCGTATCCGCTCCCCCATCACGACTAATTTCCTTGATTTTTTTTTTCCTAGCCGGTTTGTTACGAATAGTAACATTTGATTCATTGATGGCTCCAAAAGACTAACTAGAACCCTTATCCCCCACTGGGCTTTGTCCACCAAAAACTGGTAGATGCACCATATCAGGCTCTGGTGTATATTGCATCCTTGAATCGATCGAGCCGTAAAAAGAAGGTGAAATACAAGGCAAAGCTGCCCCTTCCTTGACCATCGAGTGTCCCAAATCCCCTGGGTCCAATCCATTGACAATTTCGTCCTTGTCCCGAATGGATCTTGGGGTTAAAACAATGTCCAACTCAGGGTTTATCCCCGTCGATTCCACAGAGGCATGTGACCTGAGGCCTCCTGTCGGCTCTACTGAAACCACCTCCACCCGTGGCTGAAAAAGAGCCCACGGGATTAGAGCTTGTGGAGGGTCTACTCCCTTTCCGTTCACCATATCATGGCCCAACTTCATGAAAATCTCTTCCAGCAAGTAGGAATTGAGCAGGAGGGGGAAGAAGATTTTAAGCTTACCAATACAGTCCTGAGCCGAGTCCTTGTCAAAGGGAATAGGAAGGATAAAAGATTGTCCAGGGTCCTTAGTTAACCTTTCTTCGCCACAGGCATTGTCCCTTGATCCCGGAAAGTCTCTCCTCAAATGTCCCGGCCTACGGGATAAGAAACATCTAAATGGTATGCACTAGTAATCTAACTGCTAGGTGAAGACGCCGTGTTCCCAGGTAACCTCGACCTCAGCTGGGAAACCATCTGAAACATCAACTTCAACAAGAACCCTAGGGAACTTCCTCTCAGAAGCTAAAAGAGTACTATCCTCGATAAGTATGAAGCGTCCGACGGAGTTAGCAACCCCGAGGAAAGCCTGAAAGCTCCAGCAGACAAGTGGAAAATCCAGAAGCAAGACCCACAGGTGCCTCTTGGACAGTTTTTCCTTACATGGATCAAAGGCAGTGTGCCACCGAATCAAAACCAGCAAGCCGACCCCCAACACCCAAAATTTCTCATGAATGATACGAAGTGATTCTTCGGATAAGAAATGGAAATAAATCCAACCCTTCTCAAGCATGATCACTCGCGGGACGTAATGGATGAGGGGCTTCCATGCCTTCGTGATCCATTCCACTATCTCCCCCTGATTCAAATGGACATATTCCATCCTTCCTACTAGGGCCCGATTAGCTAGATTGGATACCATATCCATGGTTATATCCTGACCCAACGTACAACTAAAACGGCCCTTCGCAGCCTTCTCAGCCTTAAGGTTCCCCCTGAGTTTACTACGAGGCCTACGTACAACTCTCGGAGATCGGACTAGCGAATGCTGAGCCGCAGGAACCAAGTTACTGTTCCTAACCGTCCCAACTGGTCCACTTGATTCCGACACATGAAGACCAACTCCCTTAGGCGTCATTGGGAGGATTGCTTGATGGGGTATCGGAGGCATGAAAACCACTTGTTCTTTGGGGTTTACCCTGACCGCCGCCGGAGATGCCGGAACAGAACCCATCAATGATACAATATTAGAGCATAAAACAAAGAGCTTGACCTTCAAGTCAACCCCAAGATCCAGCTGAAAAGCAGAGGCCCCAAGAACCAACAAACCCCGACAAAACAGGGCAGAACCCCAGGACAAAGCAAAGAACAAAGTAAGTTGCAGGATACTAGAACCCTTCCCACTTTTTTTACTTGCGTGGTACTAACCCTCGTATAAGGGGCCGACTCCAAGCCTGCAACCAAGACCACAGCAGAGAGACTGCTCAATAAAACCGACAAAGGGCCCACCGATAACAAAAAAAGGACCCCATGTAACGCATTGTGGCACCACCCCGAGAACTCAGAAGGCCAAACCAGGTAGCTCCCAGACGACTGCCATTAACAGAGCTGGCTGGGCTTCCCATTCTAATGGAAAATCTTCAAATCAATAATTACATATAGAATCTTGATATTTTACTAGCAATTATTCCTTTCGTTGAAAAAGTACATCATTAACGAAATCGATGGATTGGATTAAATTCCACACTTATAACGAGCGAGCTTTTAAGAAATAAACCATAATTTTTAAAATTCTTATTAAAAAAAAATTATATATATATATATATATATAAAACATGTTTTCCTTTATAAAGAGATTATACTTTCTAATTAATGCTGGATTTCAAGGATTTTAAAAAAGTATTTTAATTAATGCTGGATTTCAAGGATTTTAAAAAAGTATTTTAATTAATGCTTGATTTCAAGGATTTTAAAAAATTATTTTTAAACATGGATAAGTAACTAATGTTAGAAATGAAAATATGTTTTAGACATTTATATCAATGCTGTTTTTTTTAAAGCATAAATAATTAATGTTAAATATGAAAATATAATGTTAGATATGAAAATATTTTTTAAACATTCATATTAATAATGATTTTCTTAAAAATATTTGATATTTTATTCTTAAAATCAGATATATATTATTTTTAGTTTCTTAACTCAAGTCCAAAAAATATGAAATATCTAAATTATGAATCCAATTTTAAATTATTTATTTACAATTATCCAATGGTTATTTGAGCCTTCAATAACTTTCTTATCTTGTGTACATAACATGAGAATATAAATAAAACATACCCTCATAAGGACGAATTATGTAATAGCCAAATTCTTCTACTTTATTCAAAATATAGAATAAAAACTTTGAAGTATAGAGCATCCTATTTGAATTCTAGTATGTATAAAGTGCCTAACGGTAATAAGAGGGCTTTTTGTTAAAAACCTTAAAGATAGTGAGTTTATTTTGTTGTTAAAAACCTTGTAAATACGAGTGAAGGAGATTGAATCAAAGATAGATTTTATTTCTAGAACTTTATTGATGGTAGGTCTTAGAGCCAAGTTAGTGATATTACACTTGCCATTTGTCCAATATATACGCAATTTAGAATCTCCAAGAACCTACAAGTTTTTGATGCCTTTGTTTTTTTTTTTCCAATTTCAACAATATCCACAAAATAAAGAAATCAACTTTATTGTTTGAACCAAGGTCACCACCGTAGCGTAAGACAAACTGATGATGATGGTTCAAATAAAAGATGGCCCAACACCACACTTTCATGGACACCTTTACTAGCGCCATAAAAAAAACCCAAAAATAATAAACTCTTTGTGATATTTTTCTTTGGCTCCTTATACCTTTCTTTGTAATATAATATAATGCTATGAGAAGCATGCCTAATAAAAATGTATTTTGCTTGGACAAAGCACTATGGCTTGAAAAAGTGGAATCAATTCAAAAGGATTTTGTTTTCCACGAAAATATACCATTTACTAACAACAACATTTATATCCAAACTGGAATTGAAAAATAAAACATAAAACTAATTATTAATAATTACATTACAATTTAAAACACTTTTATTAAATATAACATAATATATAGCTACATTTTTATTAAATATAACATAATACATAGCTACATGTTTTTTAACAGATAAACATTGATGTAAAGCTAGGTATGGTTATGGGAAGGCACGGTAATGTGAATATGTTTAAAAGCTTAATTTAGCTCCTCTAATCCTTTTGAGATGTGGAATCCACGTCTCCTTTACATGTTTTTTTTACTTGGAAAAAAACTGAAACTTATATTAAGAAATAAACTACTTTTTTCATAGATCTGAAGATCTTACAAGATGGATGTTCATGTCTATACTGAGATAGTTCTCTCTACAAAAAGATGCAAATCATATACATACAAATTATTAATATAATTAAAAAAAGTTGTTCAAGCATAAACCAGTAAATACCAACTTTTGCAAATGAAATTATTCATCAAAAATGGAAACAAAAAGTGTGACAACTTTATCAGAACTTAACTAACCATGATAGGGCCTAGGATCAAACTGGAACTCAATATCATTTTCCAGTTCCTATTTAATCCAATGACCTTCCTCTACTTGAAGTCTCGACTTTGACAAATAATCTACTAGGGTGTTTCTTTCCCTCTGGATGTGGTTAAAGCTAATAGACTGAAAAAGGTACCTTAATCTGTTGATCTCCTCACAGATAGGACAAAGGACATTGTTCCCAGGGGGGTCTCCTCTCCTTTAGCCAGTCTTTGACAAGCTTGGAGTCCCCAAAGACATGTAGAAAAAGGACCCCCTTCTCATGAGCTAGAATAAGAGAAAGATTTAGGGCCATAAGTTTAGTTTTGTTGTTGGTACTCAGACCCAAATCAACTGCAAAACTAATCCCGTGGGAGTCATTAATTTGCAAAGAGCCCCAAACTCCCCCCTTGTAGGGATTACCTTGAGCAACACCATCAAAATATAACCAAGGAATATATATGTCTTTAGTCTCTTCCACTCTCCTTTTGGGTCTGGGATTTTTAACCAGTTGTGGAAAGTGGACAAAGACAACCAAACCCTTGGATGCATAAACATAAGGAGCAATGCATAAGTCCTTAGATATGGCTTTATTCCTGGCAAGATACACTCCCCATATAAAAAATGGTAGGTAAATAATAATGATCCTTGAAATACACATTTTTAGTCCATGATAATTGAGCTTGATCTAAAGAATTACCTATCTAAATCAAAGGTATGCCACAAGACTGAGAAGCAAATTCCCACATATTTGAAATGTAAGGACATGAGATAAAATGATGCTCAATATTTTCGTTACCTTTCTTGCAAAGAGGGAATCTACTTGGACCTTGACAAATTTTCTACTAAAGAAAGTCCTAGACTAGAATCCTGGAGGATAAGGACACCCAAAAAAAAAGCTTGCACTTTAAAGAACATTCGAACTTCCAAACTACTTCATGCCACCATTGAATGACTCGCTGATCCTCCTCTTCTCTTATAACCCTGTAGCCAATACTGGGAGTATGAGAACCCCCATAAGGGTTCCTAGACAAAACTAATTTATCCTCAGAATATTTCAATCCTAAATGACTATCTCTAAGAGCTTTTAAATACCCGTCCCAAAAAAATTTGTCATCCTATGCCACAAAACCAACAACCTCTACACTCAACCAATGTTAAGAGTAAACATTAGTAATGTAGGGGTCATTGATCTGTGCTAAATGAATGAATACGTAATCCTACAACTACACCACCATGTTCTAAGGAAGTCCGTGGGCATTGTTGACGCACTTCTACTTCAACCAAGGTTCACACACACACATAACGCCAACAAAACCACATATACCGGCCCGAAAGGGATTTGGCCCTTTCGAAAACACCTGCAGAGAAGATGAAGTCTCACCCGAAGTACCTATGGGGTCTGCAAGAACCAGGTTTCTGTACCGAGGAAGGGGAATGGTTTGACAGACATATCATTCAATAAGTAACCCATAATTCTGACAGATCAAGATCTTCGACAGGATGTGCACTTCGACAAATCTCATAAGTTAACTATAACTTCTACAACATATCATATACTTCGCATTCATGCATTTATTCATTATAAGCATATTCATTCATTAACTTATGCACATAATAAGCAACAACAACATAAATATCACATAACACATCACATCACATGAAACAGTAGAATTTAACGTGGAAACCCAAATACGAGAAAACCATGGAAGTGCTTCTTTATTCATGAGTCACATCAAAAAAAGAACTTCATGTTTATAAAACTTACAAACCTTTCTTCTTATGTTACAACAAATCTACGCACACAACCTGCAGATCATGCGACTTTTCTTCTTCTATCAACCAACAACTTAGACATACCAAAACCATAAGCAGTTCGCCGAAAACATACATAGACCAACAATTTCCCGAACAACTTCTTATTTCACTAATAGTCCCGAAATTCCCAACCTAATACATATTTATAGGGTGCACACAACCTTCCCCACTCCCACTACACCACTAATTCACTACTCAACTCATTAATGCAAGTGGAAAAAACCCTAACCAACTTTACCTAACCCCACCCTTTGACATATTCAAAATTACCATCTTCCTGTTTTCTCGGCTGCTTCGTTGGAGTTGACCACTTCGTCGAACCTCTTTTCCTTGGTTCTGTCCACACCAAACCGTTTTACCAAAAATGGTACCCAAAACTTCCTAGGCCCAACAGGCCCCTAACACTCACATGTGGCTCGTCCTGAGCCACTTCAAGGTTGTTCTACTAGTTCCTTCATCTTTGACAAAAAATATTCGTAGGATTTCCTTGTAGCCTCGATCGAACACTGAACAACTTCTTTCTGTTGGTTTACTTCATCAACAAGTTCAATAGTGACATGCTCTTTGCTTTGCTTGACAGTTTGGGTGGCTGCCCAATTTCTGCATGTTATCCTCCAATTACTTCAGAAACACATTCAACCCTTTATGTTCATAGCTATTGTTGAACCCTTAACTAGTTAATTTCTCCCTGTAGCACCTTATTTTATGTAGCCTTGTGCATCCTTTCTATTGGCGTCAAAGACTTTAAAAGACCCCGCAGGTTTATCATTTTATCTTTCGCAACCCCTATCCTGGCAGTGATGTCCTGAATTTCTACATCCTCAAACAAGGTAGCCCAAGTCTATGACACTTTCTCATACATATTCATGCACAGAGCTTTAGACTCCTGAATATGCTGGATGGCCCCTTATACTTCTGCTCGTTGCTGCTCTGTCACTTTAGGTGGTGTGCTTGGTACTAACTTTGCTTCTAATTCTTCCACCTTTTTCCTGAAGTGAGTAATGAATCCTCCTAGTTGTTGGAACTTCTCTTCTAGTGCCATTTCATCGACAACCTCAGCTTCTGGGATTGCTTGTCAGGTTACTACAACAACCTCATACCACTTTTTCTTTTCTTGGCTCAGCTGATCCTTTTCTTTTGAATCTCGACAAACTGTTCCTTAAGAGCATCCGCTTGGTTTTGATAGCCTTTCATGAGATCGTATATGGATTTCTCCCTTGCTCTAATCTCTTGCGCAATTTTTTCTTGGATATTGTGTAGCATAAAAATAGGCAGGGCTGACAGCTTCAACTCAGCATAGCCCGACTGAGGGACTTTCCCACTTACACCTGCTTCATCAAAATTTAATGCGCGTGCGTGGTAACAACTTGACCACTCTGTTGACGGGAGACGATGTAGCTAACTGTTCCCGTTGCTCTTCCTCCTGTGTAACCTTTAACCTTGGCACAGTCCCCTGTTGTGGAGCTGATATGTTGATCTTCTTAACGACTTGGCAGAGTGTATCTAATAGGTCTTTCACTTCGCCAAAGAGGTCAATTGTCTTCTCCTTTGTTATCTTCCTATTCTCTTCCGCGACTTCAGTCATCCTGTCGAACAAGATGTTAACATCATCATCCGTCAAGGCCTGAACTGTGCTAGACCTTTGTGATTTCTACTTCTTCTTGCCCCTTAGCGTAGATGTTGCATCCTTGGGTTTCTCTCCCAAGCTCGGATCAGTAGGCGTCTCGCTCGATTCTTTCCCATCATTGTCCGAGTGGAGAAGTTTTCCATCATCACTCCGATGCTATTATTTTGAGTACTCTAGTTCTGACTGGTATTATGTTTTTGGCCATATGTACCTTCCCGTCGCGGATCTTGCTATGACGGATCTGATGAAATGTTCTCTACCTCGACAGGAACGTTCCATTTCACTAACAATTCTTGGATGATAGCTTCAACTTCTTGTACCGACAGTTTAAACCTAGTGATAAACCATTGTCAATGTGGGTACCTCCTTGCTTGAATATACATGCGATGAGGTCTATCTTTGAACCTCACAATGTATCGAAACTTAACCACTGTGTCCTCTTCAATCCATGGGATCTGTACAACATAAAACTGTAATGCTTCTTTTTGCAGATACAAAGTAACATTATTTTCTACCTTCCTCCTCTTGATCTCAATGTACCATAAGTTTTCATACCGAGAGGCATAACATGGCCCAATTGGCTCAATGCCTTGATAGGATTCTGGCTTTGACCAACCCACAAATGAAATTAAAAGCAGTAACTAGGAATAGGTGAAAGGAGTACCATTATCCTAGGCATGGACACATTCATTGAGGAACTTGTTTAGGAGGACTGTTGCCCAATTCATTTATATGCATGATGCGCATTACTCTGCTTCTGCGATGGTTGATGCAGTCACTTGTTTTGGTCAAACCTTCCTGATCTCTTTTGTCGCTAGTGCCTTTGCAACCAAGCGAACAACCTGGTCATTGATTGATGGAATGTATAACCCCCTCTTATTCTTTGACAATTGATACTTGTCCTTCATCTTAGCGGCTAATTCTCTATCTCTCTCTTTTCCCACAAAGAATTGAGCAGGGTCCACCTTGTCCTTAGGCAACCTTGTGATCCGTGCAATCATGTCAGTGTCAAATAACACCTTGGTGTCGAGCCACAAACATCCACCATGAAAGTAGAGCAACAAATACTCACGCAAGCATTGGCTTCAACAGTCCTACCAAAATGTGGCAGGTGCATCAACAACATAATGGAAACACTCTTCAATCCCAAATCCCACTCCATAGGCTCAAGCTCCATTGGTGCACCTTTGTCCATATTCACTGTTTGCATGTAGTTTTTGTAGTGAAATTCCTGATACTTCATGATGTTGTGGTCCGCATATGACAATTTGTTGATGTTACAGAGTATGTCCCCTTGCACTAAAACACATTTCAGGACAAGGACAATCACCAACGAGTACTTGGCGTTCTTGGGCAGCCGAACTGGTCTCACGTCCATCTTTCATGGTGGTACGTACCTAGGAAAAATAGTTGCAGACCTAGATGCATAGGATTAAGTGTCATGTCTTGCCTTGGTCCTTTCTTTTGGATTCACATTATGATTCAACTTCCTGGACCTCTTCGACACATTTGATGGAATGTGCGGTGACAAGACCTATGGCTGCTCTGCACTAACCGACATAGACCCCTGTATGTTAACCTCTTCAACCAATCCCCGTGCTTCACTTGTTGTAGATAAATCAACTTGCATCTTGATATTCTTCTTGTCTAAACTCGCTCTATGTAATTTCTTGAACTATGGCTTGCTCAATACACTTCAGCGTCGAGACAACAATGAGTCCCGATCAGTTGGTGAATGCACTTTTAAACTTAACTCCGCGTGCAATTTTTATGTCATTCTCGTTGTGTAATGAATGGACCCGATCCTCACAATCATCACGGTGGAAGCGACGAATATGTTCACACACTTAAGTCTTATAGAAAATTAAAGCAAAAATCCCATTAATGCCGCCATTACGCTTGTCATAAAAGTAGCAGTTAATGCACATCAACTGCAACTATGAAATATCACCAACTGCGACAAATTCAACCCCCTTTTTGACACAATACTACAACACAAAAAATAATTTATGGTTTCCAAAAACTTCGACACAGTTAAACCTCGACAGGAAAACTTCGACAGAAAATAAAACTTGGGGGTTTCTAGGAACTACATATAGACACCAAGTTTTTTTATTATTATAAATGTATGTACAAGCATTAATTCAGAGTTCTTCATTGCAAAGAGGCATGACTATCTCTGTAAGGTTTCATCCGGCTTCCATTTACCAATCCATTGAGGAGTTTTCCATCTAACTTCTGCAACTGTACTGTGCCTCCCTCCATCACATAATTGATTACATAAGGACCTAGCCAATGCATCCTTATCTTGTTAGGGTGTTTGAAAAACTTACTATAATAAAGAAGAACTAAGTGTCCTCTCTGGAACTGCTTCCTAGTGATGTGGAGATCATGCCATGCCTTTTATCGATCTTTATGAACTTGCTAATGGAATCCTGCAATAAACCTGTCTTCTTCTAGCTGAAGTAATTGCGACAATATTTCTTCGACAACACTGGTATTAGACATACAAGTGAAAGGAACAATCCTTAAGCTTGGTACAATATATTCCTTAGGCATAATAACATATTGTCCACATACTAGTCTGAAGGGTGTTTGGCCTGTCAATTTCTTGCATGTTGTTCTATAAGCTCATAAAATTGAATGGAACCTCAATTTCTAGTTATCGCGGTTCACATTACAAACCTTTGTCAGTGCATGTTACAAAATTTTGTTAAATTCTTCGACAGTCCCATTTTCTTGGGGGTCATATGGGGTACTATTTTGGTGATAAGTCTGGAACTATTCTGTAAGTGCTTCTCTAGTTTTGTTGACAAAGTGTGCACCCTGATCACTTAGTAAAACTCAAGGACAACCAAACCTTGTAACTACATTTTCAAAAAGAAACTTTGCAACAATTGCAGCGTTGCAACCTCACACTAGCGTAACTTCATCCCATCTAGTAATATAGTCAGTCGTAGTAATGATATACCTTGCTCCAGTCCTTTTCCCTGGTGGATTTATCAGACCCACAAAGTTAATAGCCCATTTGTCGAAGGCCTGCAATGTAATTGGCGGTACTAATGGAATTTCATCCCTCCTTGATGGTTTCCCGATCCTCTGGCATAAGTCACAGTTCTTGAAATAATCCTTGGCGTCCTTATGGAGGGTAGGTAACCACAGTCCAACCCTTAATATATTCTGCGCAATAGCTTTTCTGGCATAGTGGCCTCCCGAAACACCATCATGAGCTTCTGCCAGAATCATCTGTTGTTCATGTTCTAAAACACATTGACACAAAACCTCATCTGGTCCCAATTTGTACCATTGACCTGCTATCAATTGATAGTTTTCAAATTTAACAACTAACTGCTTCTTCTGTGCAGTCATGTAACCTTCTGGTGCCACTCCCGTAGACAACAAATCCACAATATATTCAAAGAATTCATCGACTATTCTTACTGAGAAAATATGCGCATTTGAGAGGTTATCCTCTAAGGTGGTCGGTTCGTCTCCCGTTTCCAACCTCGACAGATGGTCGGGCCTCACGTTTAGCGTCCATGGATTGACTACTATCTCAAAATCATACTCTTGAAACAATAATAGCCATCGAAAGATCTCCCCCCCAACACTGGATTTTTGACAAGGTACTTTAAAGCAGAATGATATGTAAACATTTTAGGATGCCATCCTAATAGATAATGCTTGAAATTTTGCAGGGCATATACCATAGCTAGCCCTTCCCTCTCTGTCATAGTGTAATTCCTTTCCACCGTCGACAATTTTCTTCTAGCAAATGCGTTTGGATGATCAATAGATCCTTCACCCAGATGAGCAAGAACTGGACCCAGAGCGACTGAAGATGCATCACATGCACATGTAATTCTTTTTCCCAGTTAGGAAATATCACAATAGGCGCTGTCACCATTTTCTCCTTTAACTTGTCTAGGCTTTGCTGACACTCCTCATTCCACTAAAACTTGACATATTTCTTTAAGAGATTTTCCATAGGAGCTGTAATATGAGCATATCCTTTTATAAACTTAGTATAATAACCCATATGTCCCACAGTTGTCCTTAGCTGTCGAATTGAGGTGGGTGGAGGTAGAACCACTATAATGGAAATCTTCACAGGATCCACCAACAGTCCTTGTTTACAGACCACCTGAATTAACATTATACCAAATGGAGCACAAAATATACACTTATTCAAATTTAAAGAAATATGGTATTGTCTACAACGTTCTAACATTAATATTAAACATTCAATGTGATTCTTCCGTAGACCATATACTGTCTAATCATCAAAGTAGACTTCAATAAATTTATGAATAAATTCTTTAAAAGCAACAACAACTACTCTCGAAAAAATTGCAGGAGCATTCTTTAAACCAAAGGGCATTACCATATATTGGAAGCAACCCCATTATGTCGCAAATGCTGTCTTGTGTGTTGATGTATATGTAACTTCGGAATGTATTTCACATATATGTATATTGTATTCCTATAGAGATGGTATTATTCCTCTATAAGGAAGTGTCGTCATTTATATTGTAAGTGTCGTAACTTATACTTGATGGGTTATTAGACCACCTTATTTGGGGTCGGCCCTGTATAAGTCATGTGGGTCAAAGGATTATTAGACCACCCTATTGGGGGTCGGCCCACTCAGCATTATGTTATGTGGTAAATTTCGAGCCTACATGAGTTAGGTAAAAAGGCAAGTCAAGTCAAGTATAAATAGAGTGTGGGAGGCACTCTATTTGCTCACTCACTTCTCACACATGCACTCAAGGAGGAGTGGCGCATTTATGGAGGAGGAGGATCTACTGCTAGGTTATGGCTATCTCTCTTGGTTGGTTGTATCATTGCTCTATCTATCTCTGAGGAAGTTATTGGGGTTTTTCACCTTTATGGTTTTCCCCAAGTAAATCTTTGTGTCTCTTGTGTGCTTGCATTATTGTCTCCATGATTGATATGCTGTAGATATGCTGTACATGTTGTTCTCTCAGTTAAGATCCTAGATCAGATTGAAGTAAATTCTGAAAATTTAACATGGTATCAGAGCTAGCCTGAAAGAAGGCATGATATGGCATGTATGACACTTGTTGCACTTACGATGCTAGGGCTTGATATAGAAAAAACCAGTCATCGTAGCACTTTCGCTATAAATCCGTTTTGGCGAAGTTTTCGGATATGAAATTGTTACAGGCCGAATCTAAGATCTCTAGGTATCTTGTGTCCAAAGGACAACCTCTAATTCGTTGTACTTTGTGATTTATGATCTGTACAATATAGGGTTTCTGCCTCTTCCAGATCTGAGTCAAAATCAGGTGACCTTGGGAAAAAGGTCATATCTTGGGATAGGAAGCTCCAAATAAAATTTCGTAAAAAGTGACAGGTAGTACACAGTCTGTAATATCTCAGAAAACGTTTTCAGAGGCCGAAGTTGAACCAGTGACACGTGGCACGCCGTACACGTGCGCTCTCCTGTATTATCCCATAAACAGGACACGTTGCGACATTTGGCATAACTATCTCTCAGAGAGTCCAATTGAGGTCAGACCTGTCAGGATGGAAAGGTAACAGGCCGACATATCTCAGAAAACGTTTTCAGAGGCCGAAGTTAAAACAGTGACACGTGGCATGCCGTACAAGTTCGCTCTCCTGTTTTATCCCAAACAAGGTCACGTTGTGACATTTGGCATAACTCTCTCTGAGAGAATCCAATTGAGTTCAGACCTGTCAGGATGGAAAGATAACAGGTCAGGCTATCTCAGGAAACTTTTTCAGACCCTGTGGATCAAAAATTTCGGATTTATACCAGAAACAATCAGGTACATATTTCTGTCAAAACAGAATTATTTTTTGGTACCTTCATTCATGGCTTCCGGAATTTAGGGCTTTGGAGAAAGTTGGAATTTTTGTAATCGGAGACCACGGCTGGATGCTACTCATAAAAATAGAAATTTAGAGACCAATATCAGAATTTTTGGTTGGGCAGAAGGCCGGGCTTGATTAGACCCTAGTTCGGGACTTTGATCAGAAAAGTGGAAAATTAGGGCTTCTGTAAAAATGGGAATTTTTGAAATCTGTGACCACGGCTGGAAGCTCCTCAGAAAAATAGAAGCTTAGAGCTTTGGATCAAACATTTTGATTGGGAAGAAGAGTGGGTTTCATCAAACCCCAGTTCAGGGTCACGTCCAGTGAATCCAGAAGTTTCAAAAGCAAAATTGAGGAGTGAAACTTTGCAGTTTTCAAATTCTGAATATACCAACTTGATCAGCTCATCAAGGCACATATTTCTATCTTGTCAGAAGTTTGAAATTCAAAGTTTGAATTTTTGGGGTTTCTCTGACAAACCCATATCCAGATCAAGGTCCAGTTCTTGCAAATCAAGTGGATTGGGTTAATCCTAGAAGAAGATGGATTGATCACCTGCATAAGTGAAGAAGTTCCTGTCTCAGAGGGAGATGAGGATAAGGCCTTACATAAGAAGATTACAAGCGATCTCGACAGGTATGACTCATCGAGGTATGTTTCGATATTTGTCCATGATTAAGTTTATGGTATGTTTGTCTTCATGTTATTACGGTTAGTACAATTTTGATTTGTCGTATCACCTTAACAAAATTATGAATGCATGATAGAAGATATTCATTGGTTAGGGTGTTGACACTTATGATTGTACTAATGAATTATGGTGTTGTATGAGGTTTATGTTGTCTACTAACATGAAAGGTACACCAAGAAAGACAAATCATGTTCTGGTTCAAGAACATATGATCATGATGACATGAGGACAAAGATTCATCCATTGCCATGGATATCATAGAAGATCCATTCACGAGGTATGTATAACTTGGTTTTATAATGGTTAACTTATGAGACATGCAGGTTACTAGCACAAGTCACTGAAGAGAACCAAAAGACATTATACGGGTATGTTAGACATAACTAGCTAGCATGCTAATCCAGGTATGTTTTTCCTATATCAAGCTAGATTCCTACCTTGGGTTAGGATCTTATACTGTTGTGTTGTTGATAATGATTATTCATGATGGTATAGGTTTGAATAATCACAGGTTTTATGCATTTTATATCTCTTATCTTGATTGATGATTCAACTAACCTGAAGAGTCATAGGTTTGAGTAATTACAGGTTTAGACATGTTATGTTTCTTATGATTTGACTAACCATAAGAATCCTTGAATGCTAATGCTTATTATTTCTGTTTGAAATGATCATGACTATACATGCTTGAGATTATTGTGTTTTTATAGTATACTAATGAATGTATGATTTTATATGAGATCACAAGGATGACACATTCATGATACTAATAAGCATGCATAGGGACCAAGGATGAATATGAGATTCAAGAACAGCTAATCCAGGAATCAAAGATCAAGAGGGAGTACACTCCAGTGGTTTATGCAAGGATGCAGATATTCAGAGGGAGTTGACCATCTCTCTACATCCCACAACAGAAAGGTGTAGAAGAAGCTACTTCAGATTAGGACTCCAGCAGCTCCTGCAAGGAAGCGAAGACTCAGAGGGAGTCCACCCAACGAACAAACAAAGATAAGTATTTGAATTGTCATTCCTTAAATAATACTGTTCAATAATGTATATACTGATGTTCCTAGAATTAGGTTGTGTATTATGCATATTAGAATAATTGCATTGATGAACAGTATACTCCTAATATGCATGGGTAAGTGGCCTATGGCACTGTACAACATTCCATTGCTACTTATCTAGAATGAAACCTCTTTGCTGACATGTTGGGAGTTGTGCACACTCTTAACAATGTTCTGGTAGAGATTGGAAGGCATCTAGAAAGTTACGGAATATGGATAAATGTTGTATTGAAGAATTGGCTAAGATAATTGCATGACTGTATGGCATATTTCTTTATGTGTAAGAATTTGTTCTGAAAACTATGAGATGTTTTCTAATGATGCAATTTAACTTGTTGTGTAGGAAAGATCGTATGACATCTCCTACAAAAGAAGAACTACAACATTTTGTTCCAGCAACAAAGATATCTATTGAAGATATTGAAGATATTGAAGTTCCCAGGATCTGGGATGAAGAAATGAAATGCCATGATCCGTCGATCATGAAGAATGATGTTTGGGATGTAATCCCAAGACATGAAGGGAAGTTTGCCATGAATTCCAAATGGAACTATCAGATCAAGCATGTTGCAGATGGCAGCATTGAGAAATATAAAAGTGATGAAATAGAAGATACACCAGTTGGATTTCAAGACAACATGGTGTAGTCATATATGTGTGCAGAACTTGGTATGGTAGGATAGCCAGCTTTCTATCCAGTTTGGGATTTACCAAGAGTAAAGAAGATTCCAACCTTTTCTACAAGGTTGAGGAAGGCAATCTAGTGATACTACTTTTGTATGCGGATAACCGGTTTGTATCAGGTGAAGATAGATTGATTACCGACACGCAGCGGAAGCTTACTACCGAGTTCGAGATGAAGAACTTGGGGATGATGCACTATTTGTTTTTGGCATGGAGGTGTGGTAGAGTGCAGATGGAATCTTCCTTGGACAAGGGAAGTATGTAGTAGAGATCTCGAAGAGGTTCGGGATGATGGACTGCAAGGATATGGCCACACCTATGGCATCGAATCTGAAGCTTCTATGTGATTCTTCATCTGAGCTGGTTGATGTCTCTTTGTATCGTCAGATGATTGGGTCCTTGATGTACTTGATGAACATGAGACCAGACATTTGCTTTGCTGTGAACACATTGAGCCAGTTCTTGACGGATCTGAGGAGTGTTCACCTGGTTGCTGTAAAGCATGTTCTGAGGTACCTGAAGGGTACAGTGGATTATGGGCTCAGATATGAGGCGAATCAAAAGTTTAACCTGCAGGGTTATGTTGATTCAGATTGGGCTGGCAGTGCTGCAGACAGGAAAAGCACATCTTGGTGTTGCTTCAGTATGGGATCAGGTGTGATCTCTTGGTTTAGCAGGAAGCAGTCCTGTGTAGCACTGAGTACAGCTGAGGCAGAGTATGTTGCAACCTGTTCAGCTAGTTGTGAGGCAGTATGGCTACGGAAGCTACTGTCTGAGTTATTTGATCTACCGCTGGAAGCTACTGGTATCTTCTGTGATAACCAGAGTTGTGTGAAGCTGTCCGAGAACCCAGTGTTTCATGACAGGTCGAAACACATAGAGATCAAATATCACTATATCAGGGATATGGTGCAGAGAGGAGCTGTGAAGCTCCTGTACGTTGCGACAGACGAGCAGATTGCAGATGTGCTGACGAAGCCACTAGCCAGAGTGAAGTTCGAGTACTTCAGAGAGAGGCTTGGCGTTCTTCAGATCGAGGACACTTCGAGGAAGAAGTGATGGACACATTTGCTGAAGCCATTCCAAGCATGTTGGAAGGAGGATCCTTCACATGGCTATGGATGTAAGCGCTGGATGATGAACATCAGGATGATGTTCTGGTTTCTGCTTGATATGATCAGTTGGATCATTTTTATGTATGTATGTACGCATCATGTTGGATGTTGGATATGATCAGTTGGATCATTTATGTATGTATGCATCATGTTGGATGCTGGATATGATCAGTTGGATCATGTGTACGTATTTTGTATATGCATCATGTTGGATGCTTGGACCATGTATCTGTATATGTATCAGGTGGATACATTGTATGATCAGGTGGATCATGTATGATGATATGTATCATGTATTTGTAGCAGGATGTTGCAGTGATGATCAGGATGATCATAGATGACGAGCTTCAGGATGTTGCTCTAGATGACATGCAGCAGGATGTTGCAGTGATGATCAGGATGATCATAGATGATGAGCTTCAGGATGTTGCTCCAGATGACATGCAGCAGGATGTTGCAGTGATGATCAGGATGATCATAGATGACGAGCTTCAGGATGTTGCTCCAGATGACATGCAGCAGGATGTTGCAGTGATGATCAGGATGATCATAGATGACGAGCTTCAGGATGTTGCTCCAGATGACATGCAATAGGATGTTGCAGTGATGATGATCAGGATGATCATGGATACATCAGGATGATGTATGGTGAGTATCAGGTTGATACTCTGTGGCCGTGGATCAGGTTTTGCCATGACCACATGTAATAGCGCCCTAGGAGATTTCAGGTTGGAGTTGTGTACCCGTAACATCCTGAGATGCTCTTGCGAGGTTTTGTGGTGGACCACATGTAATTTTTGCCCTGGGAGATTTCAGGTCGGAGTTGTGTGCCCGTAACATCCTGAGATGCTCTTTCGAGGTTTTGTGGTGGGGTCACATGTAATAGCGCCCTGGGAGATCCTACAGGTCGGAGTTGTGTACCCGTAACATCCTGGGATGCTCTTTCGAGGTTTTGTGACGCACGTAATAAGTCCTGAGGATTCCACAGTATGGCCAGTGATGATGAATACCTGCAGGTGGTGGGCCTACATCCAGTATGAAAAAGGACTGGCTCTGTAGAACTTCCTATGACGAGTAGATTCAGAGATTGATTGAGATAGCAGCAGCAATGACGATGATGATGACTCGATGACGATTATCTAGTGACGATGATCCAGAGAAGATGACTTGTGCTAGAAGAACTGTGCTGAGAAATACCTTCCTAGTTAAGAGGGAGTGTTGATGTATATGTAACTTCGGAATGTATTTCACATATATGTATATTGTATTCCTATAGAGATGGTATTATTCCTCTATAAGGAAGTGTCGTCATTTATATTGTAAGTGTCGTAACTTATACTTGATGGGTTATTAGACCACCTTATTTGGGGTCGGCCCTGTATAAGTCATGTGGGTCAAAGGGTTATTAGACCACCCTATTGGGGGTCGGCCCACTCAGCATTATGTTATGTGGTAAAGTTCGAGCCTACATGAGTTAGGTAAAAAGGCAAGTCAAGTCAAGTATAAATAGAGTGTGGGAGGCACTCTATTTGCTCACTCACTTCTCACACATGCACTCAAGGAGGAGTGGCGCATTTATGGAGGAGGAGGATCTGCTGCTAGGTTATGGCTATCTCTCTTGGTTGGTTGTATCATTGCTCTATCTATCTCTGAGGAAGTTATTGGGGTTTTTCACCTTTATGGTTTTCCCCAAGTAAATCTTTGTGTCTCTTGTGTGATTGCATTATTGTCTCCATGATTGATATGCTGTAGATATGCTGTACATGTTGTTCTCTCAGTTAAGATCCTAGATCAGATTGAAGTAAATTCTGAAAATTAACATTGTGTCGATCTTCCTTGGCAATTTTTATCTGATGGTACCCAGAAAATCCATCGGTAAATGAGTATGCTTCTTGGCCTTTGACATTTTCCAGCACTTCATCCGTGAACGACATCAGAAATGGATCATGCATACAAACATCATTAAGATTCCTTAAATAAACACAAATTAAAATTTCACCGGTCTTCTTATCTTGTACTACTATGGGGATAATCCACTCGGACTCTTCGACAGGCTCAATAATGCCTGCATCCAACATTCTATCCAGCTCGACTCTAACTTTTTCCTTGTACTGAGGATTCAGTCTATAAGGTCTTTACTTAATTTTCTTGGCACCTGGTTTTAGCGGGATATTAATCTCTCCCAGGTCGCTAGCAATCCCTTTCATCTCAGAAAACTTGGTAGGAAATAAATCTTGAAACTCATGCAGTAAATCAGTGATCTTTCCTACTGTTTCATCATCCGACAATATCCATTATTTGCAAATTTAGGATTTTCAGGGGACCCACGATTTACCTTCTTTATCTTCAGCATCTTCAATAATTTGTCAGATGAGATCTCTGGACCCTTCAAGTCACGACTTCCTTTAGTCTCTGGGATATGCACATCCCTTGGATCGTCATCCTATGGTTTTCCATTGATATTGTAGTATTCCATCATTTCTTCGACTGTTGCATTCCATTGGGGAAAATTAGGCATTAGCCCAGGAATTTCCTCAATTTTTTTGCTTTAATGATTTGTAGAGATGCATCTACTATTGGATTTTCGTCCTCATAGTTAAATGTTTGCTTGAAACTCATAGCCAGATTATCCCAGTCCGTAGTTCCTTGTTGAGGCTCCAATCACGTATACCAATTCCTTGGTATAGTATCCAATGTGTGTATGAGAATATGAACCCATTCTTGCTTAGGTATGTTCTGCCATATTGCACAACAAGTGGCCAGATGATCAATAGGGCTAGTTAACCCATTATATTTCTCTCCGACATATGGGAATCCCTCACCAAATTGGATTTCTTAAAATCGTCTACACTTCGACCAACCCATTATAGATTGTTTATGTACAACCCACCATCTCGCTGGTGTTGCTTTCAAAGCCACATCCAATTCCAAACAACCGCTATTTTTTTGATACCTTAAGTTCAAATTCAAGAATAGATTTATCCAAATTAGGAAATCCTTCATAAGTGGGAAGGTCACAGATCTCTTTACCGACCCAGTGCAGTGACTTCGTAACCTGACCACATCTTCGCATTGAGACCGCATGTAGCCTATTCTGCCAATTTTCCAGAGCTTTGCCAGAATCCGATGAACATGAACTAACACTCAGCCAACTTAATGTACCATCCACTGTGGGATTGATATAATCATTTATCCTTGAAGATACATTGTAAATATTATCCAGGTCTTGAGCATCATATTCTTCCTTCACTGGTTCGACATACCTCTGTCCCTCCAGCGGATCCAGAGGTGCGACAACTCTTATTTTGTCGTTCTCAAACGTTAGCATCCTCTTCTTGAAATTAATAATAGTTTGGTTTTGAATTTCCGAGTCTATCCCCAAGAGTGTAGGATATGGATTGGTATCATTGACAATATCTATGACTTCAAAATATGCAAAAGTACGCAGTCCCTCAACTTCAACGGGGACTCCTACCATCCTTCCAAATGGTATAACTTTCTGTTGATTTTCCAATCTCAGCTGAATGGGTGGCCACACTAGTTTAGGATTTCCCATGTCTTCCCAAGTCTGCTTAGTATGAATGGTCACATCTGATCCCAAATCTAAAATAACAAAGTCCATATCATAATCTCCAATTTGTGCATTAAGTCACAACTCCCGTCCAATTTTTACCTTCTTTTGAACATGGTTCACATATTTTTCTTTCCTCAATTCTCCCTAAGATTCGCCAATTAAATTATGCAATTCCCATAAAGCATTTTCATCCTTAATTAGATCCAAACAAATTTTCAAAAATCTATGCATATCACTTACCTTTCCTAGAAATTTCCTTGACATAGATCGGTCAAAGCGAGGTGGCATGTCATAGACATGAAATTCTTCAAATACTGGTGGCAGGGAGGATGTTGATTCTCCCTTCTGGTTCCCCATAAATTCATCACGGGCTTCAAAGAAAAATCCCTTCTCTTTTTGAACATCAAATTGCGACGGCCTTTGAAATGCTGGTCTCACTCTCGAATCCCACTAGTTGTTGTGATTTCCCTTGTCATCACTCATTGTATCTCCCCCTCTGGTGACCATAACGACATTAGGATCTTTTGTCTCGGTTCATCTGAAACCTTTTGAACATTTTGGTTATTCTTTGCCTGCCATTTTTCTATAAGGTGGGGAATAGTCTTCAATAGTATGATCTAATGCCCTACAACATGTGCAGGTCGAAGTAGGATTTAGGAATTCTCTGGCATAATATCCTGGAGTACTATAGTTATAACATATTACTTGGCCTCTTCCTCGAACAAATCCTCCTCATCCACTTCCTCGGAATCCACCCCGCAACTGATTGAACTGTGCATTACTTATTTTAGCATTCTGTTCTTGTTTCATAAGGAAAGTATCTACTATGTGTTCTGTGAGAAGTTGATATGCTCAAAAATCCTTCTCATCATGGCTGACAAACCGAAAGAACTTACACCATAGGTTTTTTGGGGTACTCAACATTTTATGTAGAAAATAGCATTATTTTAGACGATGTCCTCTAGTTTGACAGGTTCTGCACCATATGCTCATTCCAGGGTTCAATGGATTAGGATCTCCAATAACAATATAGTTGTGGAAATCCGTGCATTAGTTTTTTGAGTGACCCTCCTCCTTGCATCTGGTACACCAAACATCCTCTCTTTTTTCCTTACCCTTCTTGATGTCTTGGATTTGAATTGACAAGTTCGCCAACTCTAACTGAATTTGAGCCATACCAGTTCCAGTATCTCCGACAAGTGATGCTTCAAGCTTCATAGCCAACTCAAGGGATTCTATCTGCGACGCAATCTTCTGCTGCATCAATGGAACTCTAATATGTGGTAATAAGGCGGCTATAAACCACTCCTTATGTTGGACATCAATCATTTGAAAACTCACATGGGCCATCAATGTCTTGAATCTCTGGTTGAAGTCCTAGACAATTTCATTTGGTGATTGTTTGATCTTTTTGAGCTTAGCAATGCAGTGTGACTCAAACTTTGCCTTTTTAAATTAAGCTTTTAACCCATCCTTAACCTTTGCTAAAGTATTTGTTGGTTGTCCACTAACAACTTCTAAAAGCTTCATGAACTAGTCCAAAGCGCGACCCTTAAAGGTCGTAATTAATTGCGCCAGTTTAAAATTATCATATTGTACTTGCTTAACAGTCCAAACTGCCTTACATAGGAACTAGTGCTGCTCTAGATCCTTTGACCTATTTCCATTAAATATTGGTGATTTCATGTCATCCCTAGCCATTCTGTACCTATGGAGCTTTGGCTGACTTGGTATTAAAGGACCACTAACCGAAATCTTATTACTTGGCGAAGTGCTACTCTAACTATTACCACTACTTTGACTTGCTTGGAAAAATTGTGATGAACTAATATGTCTTACCTCAGTTTTTGGAGATGTACGTGGGGTTGTGGGTATGTTGCAGCCTAGCGTCTGAGACGGATTTGCTGGTTCTTCCTCTTATGAAATGAGCTAGTATTGTTCCTCTTCATCATAAGAATATTTGTCGAGTTGTGGTACTAGTTTGCAGTCCCTTCTCTCAGTCGCATTGTGTTGGCAGGCGGTTAGGATGGGTCATTATCGCAGCACCGCGAGTGCTGCGATACTGCAAAAGGCAGAAAGTCGAACATAAATGAAGTTACTTTTTGTATTTTTGGGTCAATTGTACCGTGGTATGCGGGTTTTTGGGTCAGTTGGACCATGATAGTTAGATTTTGGGGTCACTGCTTGAAGTGTCGGTTAGGAAGTTGTTAGTAAGTGGACAAGCAATGTAAAGGCAAAAGCCTATAAATAGTCATAGATATGTGAGTGTAAAATCATCTTGGATCATGCGTCTTTTGATTGTGTAACTGAGATCGAGAGATACTTGCGAGGTCTGTATTTTGCGGAGATATTGTATCTGTGTTTTTACGGAGTTAATATGATATGACAGAGCTACTTTGTGGAATCCCTGTGTCTCTTTTTTCATCTGTGGTAATGCATGTTGCGATATATAATTGATGCTATGCTTTCTTGTTGCAATTGATGCTTTACTGTTATATTTGTTGCAATGATGAATGTTGAATGATGCTATGAATACAAATGATGTTTGAGTTAAATGCATAGATCAATTTGTGAAATGCTGCAATAAGTAAAGTAATTGAGCCACAAACATCCTCCTTCATTCGGTGGAAACATGGCTCTGTCAACTCTCCCTTGAACATCTTGGGTGAGACATCATTTGCTTCGCAGGTGTTGCTAGACGGGGTAAAACCTGTCTGGGCCGGTGCTCAGGGAGATCGCCGTGGTTTGGGTGTCGACAATGAGTGGAACCCCTGTCGACTGGGAGTGAGTCAACACATTGCAACCTTCTCTCCTCGTCGCAGTTCTCCTCCTCTTGTTCGACTGAAATATCTTCCCACTTCCCAAAAACCCACACTCTTTGTCTATCTCACTCACTTGTCGCCTTATCATTTCATCTCATTTCACTCATTCGCACAGACCATCCTCCGGTTGAAACCCATGCCCACTGCGCATGGATGCATTATTCATCATATTCCATTCGCATCACCCCTTTTTCACAGAGAAAAATCTTAATACAAGAATCCGAGTGTGAAAAAGGGGAGCTAGGAAAAGAAGACGCACGCAGGAAAAAAAGCAAGCTCAAAAACTACACTAGGACCAATGTCATAGGAAACGATTTTTAAAAAAAATGCCAAAAAGCCAACAAGCAACACAAAAAATAAAATACTCTCTATAAGGTACAATAACAAGCAATCCTCCTATCTAATGTCTGGAGACCTCAACAGATTGTATCCTTTGCAAGGTGATGAATTCCAAGTCGAACAATACAAAGTGAGAAACCAAAAGTTGAAGGGGTATCCTTCTACCGAAAGGGATCCCGGGTAAAATATCTGTAGAAGGAAGGTCACTAGGATACCTCATTCATTGCATGTATGATAAGGTTTACTGGAGATTCTTCCTTTGAGCCCTCGTACAACTGGTATGGAGGCCAAAAACTACAAGGAAGACAATGGATTGATGTCCCTAGGTACTAAGTGGAGTGTGGTATTCCACAAAGTCTGTCTGGAACCAGTCCTCGTTGCTTACCCCCATGGAATGGGAGGCCCTCCCAATAAATTGGTGTATAACCGTGTCAAAAAGTACAAGAGGATTTGAGCACCCTAAAGGAAAACAACTATGTCTCAAATGTAAAGTGACAGGGGGGAATTATTTGGATTCCTATCCCCGATGTATTACCTAACTACACAATTGTTTTATGTCCTCAAATGAGGTTAATGTGTGTTTAGTTAGGGAATTGATTTTAAGGGCTTGTTATTTTACTCAAGAGGTGACAGAATTGCAACTTGATGGTGTTAAGACTTAACTCAAACAATGCATCTAGAATGGATCAATGCAACTCTTTCTTTTCAATGAACTTCTAGATATGGAAAGGAGAGAGTTCTTTCCTTCCCAAAATCATAAAAAGCATAAACACAACTTCTCAAAAAAGAGAAAATCCACTCACTTTTTACTTTTTCCTTTTATATGCCAAACCAAAAAATAAACTACTCTTTCACAACGAATCAATCCAAAAACTAATCGAAAAAAAAATCCTTTGTTTTCTTTTATACTTCCGATGAGTGTAAAACATGACAAGTAATTGGAAAATATGTCTTATGATTGCAAAAATAACTTGCTATTTTAAGTGAAGAGGAAAAAATAGATCTTGAAAAAGTTTCTAAGCCAATTCAAAGAATTAAAATTGCAAAGAGCTTTTTCCAAGCAATGAAATTTCCAACAAATTTCTTTCAAGGATACAAACAAGTGTATACAAAATTTTCCTTGAATTTACAAAATGATCACTTTTGCAACAAAGAAGCAAAGAATCCAAGGAAAAACTATTTACTCTTGTCACCTTAACTAAAAAATCCAAACCAAGGATAAATCAAGCAAACCAATCCCAGTAAGGGTTCAAAAGAAAATCCAAGGAGTGCAGGAGTCAAATTGGGATCACACAGGTTTGATTAGGATCAGAGAGTTGAGTTCAAGCCAAAAATAAGAAACCAAAATCAACCAAGCAAAAAATCAAAAATTTTAATGCCACACAGGGAATTTTCGCTCCCTTAATGACCACCCAGGCACAAAATTTAGGAATTTTAGCACTCTTCTATATTGAGCGGGCACGAAAATATGGATATTTTTTCTCTGTGGTGTATGGGGGGGTGCGAAATTTCACTTTAGGTAAATGAGGGCGACGGTTTGAGAATTTTTTTTATGGTTTTCTCAAGTTTGCAGACCCAGAGAACTCAATAATGAGGTTCAGAATGATGAATAATGGTCAAGGACTAATAAAATGCAAAGATAATAGATCAAATGGGTAAAAACCAGATATTGATAACCAAATGAAAATTGGGATATCCCCAGCGGAGTCGCCAATTTCTGTTCTATCAAATTCATCCTATGGATAGTTAAACTTACTTAGAGATTAAACTAGATTCAAGCAAGTCTAATCTAAGACAGCAAAGTAACAAGTGGGACCTTAAACTCCTAGATATAACCCAATGTATTAAGATCAAAGTACTGAGAGAGAAGAGAAGGTGCGACTTACCTTAGATCTACTGGTTGTCCTAGCTCCAGTTCCAAGCTTGATGTCTAAGAAGTTAACCTATTTGAGCAAGACAAAACACAATATCTCCAAGTACCAAATACAATGATTAAGATCTAAATTCTAATGAAACATATCATGAATCCAAATATTAAGAAACATAATATGGGAGAATAAGCCAAGTTATATTAAGATAGCTCAATAATATGAACACAATATCACCCTTGATGTCCAAGTAGAAATGTCTCCTTCCAAGCCTTCCTCCTTGCTATCTCTGCAAAACCTCCAAGACCATAGGTTTTATGCCTCCAAAGTTCTCCTCTTAGCTCATGGATGGCCTCCTTCTTATAGGATTTGGGAGGCCAACTACTAAGAGAGGAAGGTGGATCTAGGTGAGTAAATGGTGGATCAAGGGGTTGAATCAGGCCAAAGAGGGAGGATGATTTAGGATTCGAGGGAAATCCCAATCCCAAGAAAATCTCTCCAAAGATAAGATCCACTTTCCAAGCCAAGGGTTAGTTAAGGAATTTTCGTTCCCCATGCACTGAGCAAGGTGTGAAAATGTTATTTTCGCGCCCCTACAGGTATGAAGAGCACGAAAATGATGAATTTCCTCACCTTGCACCACTAGCAGGGCATAAAAATAATAGTAAAATTTGCTCAATGAGATGTCATTTTGATTCAGTGAGGAGGCATTCGGCTGTGATGAGTTGGATTTGTCTCCAAGGAAGGTGAAGGAGGGGACCAACAAGGTAGAAATAAGGGTTAATACTTGTTAGGAGGTAGTACCATTAGGTTGCGCATGGTGATGCGACATGAAGACATGAAATGGAAATCAAAGTGAGACTTTGAGGTATAACACTTATAACTCTTAATCACTATAACTTCAATTACCCTTAGCCATTTCATTTTCCTATTCCTTATAGCCCATCATCTCTATAATTTATAAACTTCAACCCGTAGTTCTCATAACCCTTAACCTAATTGAATGTGCTATAAGTTCTAATATCTATAGACTATAACACTTAACCCCTTCATGACCTTCTGTAATCTCTAGACCTGATAACCCCTAATTCCTTTTACTTCTATAATGAAACCTTAACAACTTATGTATATCCAAACCAATCCAAACCACTATTGTAACTAAGTTTTAATCTTTAACATATAAAATCAAATTCCTATTTAGTTTACTACTTGTATACTTTGTATTAACGATGTTTCGTGATATATGTCGAACATACATAGATTGTGTTTTTATGAGTGCAATAATTTAGGTGATTCATATTTATTATTTACTTTAAGGATGATAATAGTTTATGTGGAGTATTATGGCCATTTTGACTCATGGGAAATGAGTTTTTTAATTTTCATTTTTCTAATAGGTAATAGCATGTATTCTATCTAAAGAAACAATCAAATATATGTTTGGGTCTAAAAGTTTGTTAAATTAACATAGTATGTACACCATTTGCAATAGTTATTTTAAAACCAAATTGCATGTCATCCGAGTCGCACAATAATTGACTTCTAAAAGTAATGATATCATTTGAAATCTTAAATAGTTATGAGGAGTCTTGTAAAATAGGCGTTACATTTGCATCCTTATATCATATTTTCATATGGGATCTTGTGAATGATTTTTATTGACATAAAATACTTTATAATATGAATTTGAGATGAAATTTATTGGCCTAAATTGTATGGTGATCGTGATCCCCATTATATGCTTGAAAAATCCTAAATTTAAGTTTGATTTGAATATTATACAAAAACTCTTATAGAATATACCATGTTTTCATATGGGATCTAGTAAATATATGTTTGCAAATTCAAACTACTATCACACCTAAGTTCTAATCTTTAATAGATAAAATCAAAACCCTATTTAGCTTACTGATTGTATACTTTATATTAAGGGTGTTTCATGGTATATGAAGGTACATAGATTGTGTTTTTATGAGTGGAATAATAATAGGAAATTCATATTTATTCTTTACTTTAAAGATGATATTAGTTTATGTGGAGTATTATGGTTATTTGGACTTATGGAATTTTTTTTTTTTTTTTTAATTTTTTTTTTTCGTAGGAAATAACTTGTATTCTATCTAAAGAAACAATCAAATATATGTTTATATCTAAAAGTTTATTATATTAACATAATATGTACAATATTTGCAATAGTTATTTTTAAACCAAATTGCAAATCAATTGAGTTGTACAACAACTCACTTCTAAAAGTAATGATATCATATGAAACCTTGACTAGCTATGTTGAGTCTTGTAAAATATAAGTTACATTTTAATCCTTACATCATGTTTTCATATGGGAGATTGTGAATGATTTTTATTGACATAAAATAATTTATAACAACTCACTTCTAAAAGTAATGATATCATATGAAACCCTGACTAGCTTTGATGAGCCTTGTAAAATATAAGTTACATTTTCAATCCTTACATCATGTTTTCATACGGGAGATTGTGAATGATTTTTACTGACATAAAATAATTTATAATATAAATTTGACATTAAATGATTATTGCAAAAAATGAAATGAAATTATTTTAACTAGAGTTAAACACTATATTGCAACTCTATTTTAGATCATTGACACAATACATTTTCTAAATCAAACAACATCAACATGACATGAAAAGACATATAAACATACATGAACAATATCAATGCATCAATATCATGATCAAGTTTAAAGTTACATAAATTTAGGTTTATAACTAAGAAAATTATCTTTTTATTGTAGTCACACATAAATAAAGTTAATTTCAAAGCTAGGTAAATTTATATTTTATAAAAATAGAGGAAGTTAAGTTCATTATTGATCTCAAATACATACTTTTAATGTATTGCGATTAAAAGTTACCATAATTCTAGCTAATATGTTGTTAAATAGTTAATTTGGTTAAACATGATATAATGACATTAAATGATTTTAATTAGAATTAAACATTATATTGCATCTCTAATTTAGATCACTAACACATAATACATTTTATAAATCAAATAACATCAGCATGAAATGAAAAGACATACAAATATACATGAACAATATCAACATGAACACGATATTAAAAACACATAATATATATGAATAATAATAACAAAATCGTAATATATGTTCAATATAAAACATCTAGTTGGTCAACCATCAGAGCTAGAGGGATCAACACCTCTCCTCTTGAGCCAAGGGAATTAGTACCTCCTCCATTAGAGCTAGAGGCATTAATACCTTTATCAGATAACAATGTAGAATGGAGAAAATAATATATGTTTCCACCATAATTTATATGAATTAAAGAGACCATCGCATCTATAGCTCCAATCAATGGATCAATGGGAATCCCAACTATTCGGTCGGCTTGGTGTTACGAAGAAAAACTTCCTATGGCTTGGGGTAGACCACAACAGATAGCTGGAATCAAGAAACTGACTCACTTCCCAACATATGCTACATAAATGTAAATGCTGATAAACAAAATAAAGGACCTACCTCAACCAGACGTCTGATGAAAAATTCCATTGAGCTTTCGAATCACAACACTTGAACCTGCAGCTTAGTCTCAACAATAAACACAAACAAGCGCATATGATATGTGAAATAGGTCAGCATATACAATAACATAATCCATGATATGTATAAGCAAATATACCCAATGATAATAAATGATCATTCACAATATAAATGGATGAGAACATGGGTTTTTCTATTAATGTAAACAAGAAGTAGAAGATACAACCTCCTGTCGGAACTCATCTGAACCAAGAACTAGGTCCCTCCACTTGTGCCTCCACCACTTCAATCCCCCGTACAATGGAAAACTCATGAGTAAAAGAACAAATCCTTCAAAATATATGAAAGAGTCTGGGAGGTGAACATAAATGGTTCACAACAACTAGGATCAATGGATGTAGATTCAAGCAATCAAGAAAAAATTTTGGTAGAGTTTCGATGCTCTTCTCTTTATCCTCCCTCCATGCATCACAATAGCTCAATATATAACCCTCCAAAGGAAAGTGAAAGGCCGGATTGAGTTGTTTCAAGATACATGGAAGGCCAAAGATCACAATGGCTTCTTTTTGGAGTGAAAAATAGAGATTTTATTTACCAAAAGTTGATTTATGCTTTCTATAGTGATGCAACATGCGTATACGCGAGGTGTACTGAAGTAGACTGCGTACAGTAGGAAAAATAGGGAAAAAGGGGTTCAAGTCAAGGAGAACCAAAGATATGGTTTTGAGTCTTCAGATGTGTAGTGGAGGCCAAGGAGTGATAATGCTCACAAGGTGGCAAAATACAGTGTAACACTTGGTCATGAGGAGGAGAGGGTGGTTGGTTGAATCAGTGAGCATGAGAGGGTTATTAGTCTATCTATAGAGGAGGGGAGGGTGGTTGGCCAACTTGGTGAGGAGGAGAGGGTGGTAATACAAATTGGTGAGGAGGAGAGGGTGGTGGGTCAATAAGTGGGGAAGGAGAGGGTGGTTGGTTGACTTGGTGAGGATGTGAGGGTTTTTTGTCAACTTGTGTAGAAGAGGGTGGTCAATCAACTTGTGTATCATGAGAGGGTGGCTGGTTGACTTAGTGAGTAGGAGACTGTGGTTTCTCAACATGTGGAGGAGAGGGTGGTCAATATACATGCGGAGGAAAGGGTGTCTGGTTGGGTCAGTAAGTAGGAGAGCGTGGTTGCTTGACATGTGGAGGAGAGGTTGAAGGAGGAGATGGAGGAGTTGGATGACCACTCTACTCAAGAATGCTAGTCACTTTGACATATAACACATCAATAGAATCATATCACAAGGAAGGTATCCCATATAGGGGAAAGCTCAGGGTCCCATAAGATTTGATTAACCCATATAGGGCACACTCGGCAATCCAACATTGCAAATAATTGATCAACCACCCGCTCACATAATATATGGTCTGGCCTATGTTGCAAACTGGGTCTCTATAATTGAGGAAGCTCCTCAAACTCAACCATCTCCTTTTCATGCTGGACATGAAACTTTCCAACATATGTGCCAATATATACAAATAATTAATCAACAACAATTATACAATTTTAAAGAAATTGTTACAAGAAATCACATTTGCATTAAATATGATAAAAAATGAAACTAGATAATTAATCAAAACATAACACTAATATTACCTCTATCACCTGGTGGCTCGTCTTGGGTAAAAATGATGTTTATACATGCTCTCTAGTATATATTGCATATGGGTGCTACACAAGATCCATGGTGTGATCATCCTCACTCACAAGCATCACTAGTACATCTAAACTAATCCTAGTAGGGTTCTTTTACTAGCCCCTCCTTGGCCTCGCCTGCTCACACATACATATACATGCTTCGATTTTCGACCTAGGAGGGTAGAGATTGAATGATGGTCCAATCACCAAAAATATATATAAAAAAAATAACTCTAATCCAAAAATGAATCCCATCCTCCCATCAAACACAAAATGATACTGATCCAGAGATAAACAAAACTATCACAAAAAATGGAAGAATACCTAACCAATATGGGTCTATGCACAAATGAATATACGTAACGCAAGAAAGGGAAACTAATGTGTTTCCCATATTAGGTGTAGTGGGCCATTTTCATGACCATAAGAGATACTTTTCTAACCTCTTTTGCATCGAATGAAGCAATACATCATTGGCCACCAGTAACCTAGAAGTCATGTCAAGAAATTGTCCCTGCACTGTCATATAGTTGAACATATGACAATTGGATCTCTCCAACAATGTCATGCCAGAAATTAGGGAAATGGAGAAAATCCTCCCTTCTTCAAAACAAACCATTAATATAATATATTTCCTCCTCTGTGGGATGATACCACATATTAAGAATGACCCTAAATTTCTATCTCATGTGATCCCAACGACATATTAACTAAACAAATAAGTGCGAGTCCCTCCTAAGGGATGTAACCCTCTTCATAAAATATGAGGAGGACAACATTCCTCAAGAAGAAACATGTCTTTGTTGTAATAGGTTTAGGGTGAAAAACCTTCTCCCTCTATCAGGCCTCCCACATCTCCTATACATAATTTTATGGGTTGACTCATTGCTACTATTGTTGTCGATATCATCTCTACTATCTCTATTCACATACAAAATTAATTTAGCATGTGCAAGCACGCGCACACACACACAAATAACATAAACATTCTATTTAACAACCATTTTTATTTATTAATAATTGAAATTATTTATTTTTCAAAAAAACGGTCTAACATTACTAGATCGCCTTAACACCATTTGTGGTGATTTAGTAAACCAAGTGCACCATCAACGATGCAATATAACTAATTACTCCACACCATTAATGTAGGGTGTATGTTTGTGGTGATCATCAGTGCTCCCCTAATAAGAGCACGATAACATCGATGTGCCACTATCAAAACATATGCACCAACATGGCGCTTCTGAAAAATTAGAAGAGCATCGACTTGCTAGGATATTCAATAGTTGAAAATTATGAATAATTTGGTTATGATATCATAATGCACTACCATTGGTGCTCAACTAATATTAAATGCATATAATACCTAATTACTTGGCTGGGGTTTCTATGTTTAGCTGGTGTGGTTTCAATTTTCATACACACTGTTTCCGGTGCTTTGGTATATTGAGAATTGGTCTATAGTGACACGTTTTGTTACATTTTTTACTGTGCATAGATAATATAATGACACACCATTAAAGTTTTTTCAACTTTAAAGGTTTAAATGATCATGGATTTATAATAGCATTCCACACTGTGCTTCAATGTGTTGCAAAGTGCACTGAATGGTATCTTTTTAATTTTTAATGGCGCATTTTTTGTTACAATACGCATAGTTCACAATGCCTATTGTGAATAAAAAATGCACCAGTTAATTAACTCCAAAGTTGATCGCACTTTGGTGTGTTCTTTTAATTTTTAAAATTTTCTCGGTGATTTTTTTATTTCTAGTCAGCATTGTATATGATGCTTATTTTTTTTTTTATAACAAAAATGGTTAGATTTTATTAGAAAAAACATGGTTGGGCTAACGCCTAATCAACCCATCTTACAAAATCCATATAGATCAAAAGTCAGCAGTGCCCTTTATCCTACTCTTACAAGAAACAAGTAGCTGCCATCTTACAGGATGGGAGACCATAGAGAAGCTTCATCATTTTTTATCAATTCTGCTGGAGCTAAAAGGAAGCCCAAATTGGCCCTAGCATCAGATTCCTTGTTTAGAATCCGGAGAACGTGGAAATAGAAGGTAGAGTTGAAGTTTTGCAGCAATTTCCAGACCCTTTGCAAGGTCTTGTTGAGCACCGCATTATTGAAGTGATATTCCGTGTTTAAGATTTTTATTAAGATTTCCGATTTCCAAAAGACTTGAATGTCTTTCTTTTCATTCCCATGTGCTATCTGACAAGCTTTGAGCAATCCTAATATTTCTGGCTGATTATTAGTACTCTACCCTAGACCCCAGCTGAAGTTGCCATTAAAATGAGTATCAGGGGCGTAGATTACCCCTCCAGCTCCTGCTGTCCCTGGGTTTCCTTTAGCTGCTCCATTTAAAAAAATTGTGACCACCTTGATTCTTCCACTACTGTTGGAATTCAGATTCATTGCACCGAAGCTGCCACTCTGGATTGCTGATAGAACAAGAAGAATTCTTATTCCTAGTTTGCATCACTGGGGCTCCAATCCAGCTATTCTATGCAGGAAGAAGCAAGTTATCTTTTTTAAAGGGATGATTTTGCACCGTTTCCAAAAGCAGCGCTTTGGCTTTAGCAACCACAACTGAAGGGGTGCACAAAAAGTTTTGGCAGATGCCATCATTCCTGGCTAACCACAGTTCCTAGCAAATGTATTTTGGGATTGCATACCAGATTTTGGACCATAATGATTTGCTCTTAATCACTTGAGGATAACGCTCTATCTAAGTGGAAAATAAGATGACAATAGTGCTCTGAGATGGAATTTGAACGTTGAGACCCTGTAAAGCCTGCTTCCACACCTCCTGCGTGAATGGGAAATTGATGAACACATGATCTATAGTTTCTTGAGTCGAAAGACAGAGGGGGCATCTGTGTGGCCTGATAATTCCACGCTTTGCTAAATTCTCACCTGTTAAGAGTCTTCTGTGCATGAGAACCCAACTGAATTTTTTTTATCTTTGGAATGCCGAAAGAGTCCCAAACGTGCTTCCACAGAGCGACTGGTTGAGTCTGGGGATGCTGTGATTGAAGGGCAGTGAATCCCTAAGCTGCAGTGTAGACTCTCGTCAGTCCCCAGCCCCATTTATCCCTTGATCGGGTATGCACCGATGCTAAACTAGAACGGGTAGCAAGCATAATGCTCAGCTGGATTTGCATCCTATCTGGCAGCCTAGGTAAATTCCATTCGTGCCAATTTCCGGCCTGGTCCCATGTAGAAATGTCAACCAGTTTAAGAATGCCACGCTGAGAGAGCCAGTCACATAATTCATGGATTTCGACTATGTGCCTGAGAGGTTGGTGCCCCATTATTTTATCCTCCCACAACTAGATATTTCTCCCATTTCTAGGAATACTATAGAGATTTTCTTTGAAGAACTCCCATCCCTGACTACACAGTTTCCAGAGCGTGGTGCCTTTGCTAGAAATTCCTTCTTCCAAGCTGTTCACTGACAATTCGTTCAAATATTTTTTAATTAGCACTTGGCTAACTGAATGACTTGGATTTGAGAAAATATTCCACAATATCTTTCCTCCTAGAGCCAAATTAGCTAACCCAGGATCTATGACCTGCAAACCACCTTCTGAGAATGGTCTTTTCATTGTATCCCAGCCCACCAAATGATTTTTTTTATTCCCCTTACTTCCTTGCCACATAGAGGTTCTAATTAGCTTTGAAACATGCTCAGTAATCATCTTTGGGGCCAAGAGAAATGATGCCTGATAAATAGGCAAAGAGGAGATAACCGATTTGATAAGAGTTAACTTTCCAGCGGTGGTGAGCCACTATCCACCACAGGCTACCATTTTCGACTTGATTTTATTGATGACTTCGAGCCAATGAGAAGCCTTAGTGATGCCCAGAGTTAAAGGCAGGCCAAGATACTTAAATGTTTCCCATGTTACGAAGCCTGTATAGCCTAAGAAGTGGGAAATTTGTTGAATGGTAGTTTGATTTACCTTCCATCCATACACAACACTTTTTCTCTTATTGACAAGAGCTCTAGAGACTCTGCATAAGCTTTGTATAACTTCATTGAAAACCCTTGCAATTTTAACGAAGGTGCCTCCCAAAAGGAGAGAATCATTTGCGAATAAGGCATGGTTAGTAGGTTCAAGGTATTTCATCACTCGAATGCCAGGAGATGTCTCTGCTACCTTCTCTGCAGTCAAATTTCGACTAAGAGAGTCTACCATCAAAATATACAAGAATGGGGACAAGGGGCAGCCCTGCCTTATACCCCGAGAGCCTTGAAAGTAATTGGTTAGCTTGCCATTTACTAGAGGAGCAATCCAAGGCTTACCTATACAAGCTTTGATCAACCTTACAAAGTCAGTGCTAAAGACAAATGAGATAAGAACTTGAAACAAAAAAGAATGCCTTACCCAGTCGAAGGCATTAGCCCTATCAAGCTTTATAATCATCCCTTGTTCATTTCGTTGATGGCTAGAATGGATGGCTTCCTGCACAAGAATCACATTATCCATAGTATGTCTTCCTTTCACAAACCCACCTTGACTGGGAGAGATGAGATTACCTAGCAATGGCTTGAGTCTATTAGCCATGAGCTTGGATAGAATTTTATAAGAAGCATTGCACAATGAGATAGGCCTAAACTGATCAAAGGTCCTAGGGTTTGAATCCTTGGGAATTAAAGCTAGGAATGTAGAGTTTATGCTACCTCCAACCTTGGATTTTTAGAGGAAGCCCTTGATCATTCGAAATAAATCCACCTTGATCATTCGAAATAAATCCACCTTGATCATGTCCCAGCATATTCTATAAAAATGTATGGAAAAACCATCGGGCCCTGGGGCTTTGTCCGGCTCCATCACCCAGAGGACATTGCTAATTTCAGTTTTAGTGAAGGGCTTCAAAAGGCTTACATTATCTTCCTCCCCTACTGTTGGGTAGGGCCCAAGTGGGTATAAATTTGGATAAAGGGCAGTTTTGAAATTGCGCAGTTCAGGCTGAGTGCGAAGAAGGAACAATTTTGTGGAGCACATAGTGCAGGGTATATGTTTAAGTTTTCTGTAGATATGCTATTGTGCAGTAACATCGCAACGGCTAATTTTGGTAAAGAATATGAGTAAAGGTCAGATGAGGAAGCGACCTATTTTGAGTAAGGGACGGAGAGGATGATAGTGGAAATCGACCTGTCTAAGAGAGTGGCAACAACTAGTTGAGAAGCCATGCCACTAAGTTGACGACGACAGGCAGGTTAAAGGAGTGGAAAGTGACATGCCACGATGCAGTTGTAACCGTTTTGCTGGTGACTGCAACTGTTAGAAGGGCATTAGAGCCACGAGTGGTCCAGTAAGGCGTCCAGAGTGAGTGGAGCAAGCTTTTGATGGCGACAGGCAGGGTGGCGGGCATTCGCACCAGTTTGGGGAACCTTAGGGTTTTGGCATATTGATTGTAAAGACACAACCCATGGGTGCGATTTATAAATAAGGCATATTTTGTAAGGGAAAGGGTTGTTGAATCTCTCATTTTTGTATTGTCATATTGATTACTCTTCATTGTTATTGACTGAATAGATCTCTGTGGAGATACAATTTTGTAAAGGATCTGTAAGCTGAGTGCGTAGAAGTTTATAGAGAGAAAGGAGAGTCTGCAGCTGAGTGTACAGACAAAGAACTGTTGTACCCTTCCCAAAGACTAAGATAAAAACAGTTCTTGTGGACATAGCCTCCATCCTGGGTGTGAACCACGTTAAATCCTATGTAGTGTGATTGATTATGCATTTGCATTTGCTTATTTGCTTACCATGGATGTATGGATTCTCATTTATCAGTTATTATGTTAATGCTTTTATATGTATTTGCCATAGGAGAAAGATGGGAATAATATGTTAAGTATTACATGTATGGATAAATGTTGAATGCGCAGTATTCTAAGTCTGTGAAGGTATCAATTCGTTGAATAATCACATATGTGGGTAGAGTTTGAGTTGTGTAATTCTCTTGACGCGCAGCACCAGAAGTGCGTAGCATTGCGTGTTCATCTGTTTACGTTGGTTATAAGGTTAATAATACAAGGAAATAGACGAAGGGATAAACAGTAAGTGAAGTTGTCAATATGAGTCAAGTCCGTGTAGGAAGCGTATAGGTCAGCTGCTCTGTCGTACTAGTTGCGTCTTGCCCAAACTGCGTAGTCCTTGGATGCGCTGGTCGCACAAGCATCTTGGCTTGTAGACGTGAGGACCACGACGCAGTCTATCATCGCTTAGTCTTTAGTCCGCAACACGAGCCCCATAGTGCACTGCACAGTAGTTCCATCCAAAAAAATCATCACATTGCTGTGGAAACCTGATTCCGCAGTGCCCCCATAGCTACACCTCGAGTGAGACCTCAGCCTATTCGCAGGTTGTTGCCGAAAGGGCCGGTGAAAAGGGGTTTTGTTGGTTCCTTGAAAATGCGAAAGAACCTGGGTCTACATTAGAAACCTCTAGAATAGTATCTTAAACCAACAAATGGTTCCGTTGCCATGCTAAGAATCCATGATGAGTTGAAGTCGGGATGTGTGAAGTAGAAGAAGTTGAGCTGGGTGTTGACTTTTGGTATCCAGACAAGAAAGAAATCTGGGCTTGGTGTGACAAGACAGAGAGAGACTTTGCAAGGAAAGAAAATAGATAGCCACATCTCTCTGACATTTAGTGGTTGAATAAATACCTGTGGGAAGACATTCACGAAGTTTTTTAGGTGTCTTTTGGGAACGAGCTCCATAAGTGGTTATCAAGGCTTGTAGAACACAGAAACTGTACCCCATGAGATGTACCGACCGAGTGGACACCGGAGCTGATTGAAAGGCTCAAAGCACTAGATAGTCCATTCTTATGAGCAGTCGAATTCTGGGTCGACAGTACATTACAAAGTTTTGTGACGTAGTTCGCTCTGGACATGCTTAAGTCCTACAGCGCAGCCAAAAGAGAGTTTTTCAAGGAAATCAAAGGTAAGTATTTGAACAACCTCAGTCTATACATTAAAATGCTTTTGGTAGAGAAAGGTGTTTTTATAATGCAGTGAAGTTTTGTTTAAAATATGTCATGGTAGATAGTACATATAGTGGGTCTTACGAAGAAACCCATAACCTGAGAAGTGGGAAAAGATACAAGTTCATTGCTGAGACAAATCCTGGACCACATTGACTTCGCATAGATACCCAGATACCATGTGAGCTTGATAATCAAACTACACCTCTGTCAGCCACGTATCATCCTATTACGCCATAGAACCCGCCGGTTGCACATACTGCGACCCCCTTGTCTCAGAATCCGTTAGTCCAAAACCCGTCGGTTGCGAGCACCACGCAACTCGCACCGCAGAACATCAATACTGGTCACATCGCAGGAGCGGGTTCCCAGCCTATCCTGACCCAGCCTACCCCATCTCAAGATGCCCCACTTTAGAACGTCTAACCTCAGATAATTACTCAGAGTCTTATCCCTAGCACCACTCAGAGAACTATGTCACCTAGAAGGAGGATGGCTGATGATATCAAACTGCCGATATTCAAAGGAACGGGTCTAGAAGACCCTGATCAACACTGGTTTCTATGTGAAGCCGTGTGGAGTGTAAAACAAGTACAGGATGACGCTATGAAGCAAGCATAGCTCGTTACCACTTTCAAAGACAGAGCCTTGCATTGGTTCATGAAATATTCGTAGGGACATAATAGAACACTACTGGAAATCAAGGCTGTGCTCTTAGCAGAATTTAAGAAGCTGAAGTTAGAGTCGCAGTGTATAACATAATTAAAAGAGATCAAGCAGAAAACTAATGAAACAGTTTGGAAGTTTGATCATAAATTTAAGACTCTGTTGGACCAAGTAAGCTTCGTTATAGCACTGCAACAACACAAGGAATGGTTTATAGCTGCGTTGTTGCTCCATATCAGATAACCTTTGATGCAACAGAAAGTGGCTTCGCAGGTAGAATCCTTGGAGATCGCGATGAAGCTAGAAGCTTCAACGATTGGAGAAAGTAGCACTGGGATGTCTCAGATTCAGAACCAGTTGGCTACCCTGACACTACAATTGCAAGATATTAAGAAAGGAAAGCAAGAAAGACAGGAAGTCTGGTGTACAAGTTGTAAGGGAGAAGGACACACTAAGGATCATTGCCCTTTATTCCAATATTTCCTTAACATGGGTGGACCAAACCCATTAAATCTAAACCCAGGGCCATGGTGTGAAATTTGCAGGACCAGAGGACACCGACCAGAAGACTACCACATGATACATAAATACATAAGAACACCTAAAAACTTATATTGTAATTTCTGTAAGTCAGTGGGCCATGATGAATCTAATTGCCGCGCATATGAGCTCATGCTAGAAAGAAAGAAAGCTATTGAGCACATGTATGGAGGAATGTACATATTCCAAGAAGAGACTCCACAGAAACAAAATAATGTACAGAATGATCAGGGAGCATACAGAGGCCACGAAGGATACCGTGGGAGAGGAAGGAATAACGGCCCAGCGCAAGGACGAGGCCGAGGTCAAGTAATCTGTTATAACTGTGGCCAAGTAGGCCATGTATCTAGAGACTGTACCAACCCATGCACTATGTGTAGTTATTGTAAATCATTTGATCATGTTATGTGTAGAAATGCAGAAAAGAAAATGGCCAGAGGAGCCGAACACAAATATTCAGTTGATCACAGCAGAGAGGAGGCCTGTAGATCCAAGTATTAATTTAGTGACGCGAAGTGCCACTACGATAGGGAGAGATGGAGGAGCAGAAGCTTCGACTTCAGGATACTTTAACACTAAGCTGACTTCTCTTGAAACAATATGGATAGTAAAATTTGTAGGGAAAACACCTGCTTTTGACTTAAAGAAAAACAGAGAAGTCTTTGAGGAAGCATGGGATATGTTCACAAAATCAACACCCGAGTCACCAAGAATCCTGTTGTGCAGTGAAATATCGCATATGGAAGATATGCTAGCTACTTATGACAGAACGAGTGCCGCAACAGAGACAGGAACCTCTATTCCGTAGTTCCTTAGGAGATCCATGAAGTTGTTGAAGAGTCCAAACGCTATAACAAAATTGCAGAAGTTGTTAGATTAGTATGAACAACGCAGCGAAAGTGAAACTACCGATAGCACAGTTCACCATATCTAGAAACATAAGAGAACATGAAGATAAATGAGACTCAGTGCACAAATAGGAGATTATGAAATGGATGAGATCATTCTTGATCTGGGATCAGAAGTAAATGTCTTAACCAAACAAACATGGCAATAGATGGGCAGACCAAAGCTGCTGTGGTCACCTATCTAGTTGAGAATGGCCAACCAGGAGAAAGTCATACCTTTTGGATGGTTAGCCAATGTGGTTGTTGACATTGATGGAGTGCAAACTCACGCAGATTTCGAGGTTATCGAGATCATGGATGATAGTCATCCTTTTCCTTCGCTATTAGGAATTGACTGGGCTATGGATAACCTCGCTATCATAAACTTGAAAATAAAGAAGATGATCTTTGAAGGAAAGCATCTCAGGGTTATCGCACCATTGGACCCTTTAGATGGAGATAGATACAGCAAGCTGATTCAGGAAGAATCCAGGGCTCAAGATTTGGACCGACTGTACAAAATGACTGCGAACCAGGAGGATTACATTAATCCTACTGCAGATGGAACACTCAGCTAGAGATGCGATAACTTTTGCATCTCAGACTTTGACGCAGGATTAGAAAACTGGCAAAGTCGTATGCACGAAGTATCTGCAAGGAGATGCGCGTAGATTACAAAGTAACTGCACTAGATTGGAAAGGAGGTAAGCCCAATCCCCACTTATGATGGTTTATCTAATGTTTATTCCTTTATCAAAGACTATACTATAGCAATTGCAGATGAACATCGCTTACCAACACTAGATATGGCACTGAGTGAGACACCTGCCAGATGGTGGGATGCGCATAAGCAGACATTGACCACATGGGATCAATGCAGAATTAAGATGCAAATCAGGTTTGCTGACAAGGTTACCCTACCATTTGAAAAATATAATGGACAGATAGATCTAAGACAACATATTGAATTCTGTTCACAAGCATGGGAGGAGAGACCAAAGACAGAATGGGTGCATCTGTTTGTGCACATGCTGGAGGAACAAATTCCAAAGAAGTGGTACTTAGACATGGAGTTGTGCAGGGAAACTACAGATTGGCCTACTCTGACTGCGAACTTCCAGAAGAGTTTCAGTTTTGAAGACGAGAGTCCTACCATAAATGATGCGCTGCAGATTATTAAGGAAAGAATATTCAGAACAGAATGTCCACATAAGAACATGACACTAGAGAAATTATTTGGAACTAACAGTATACCTGCAATCTTACAGCAGGAATGGACCAAACAAGAAGAACATGCCATGGAATGTTATAACCTTGCTGAGGAAGCTGAAGAAAAAGAAGGAATTGATGAGGAGGATCCATGCAACATTAAGATACCTGAGTCGGAAGGTGCATACGAGGTAGAAAAACATCCACTGGAAATTCCATATATGAGTGGACCTGTGAAAATGAGGAAAGTGAACATTGGCACCAGCGAAGAGCCAAAGTTCGCATCTATTGGAGACTACTGGGATGATAAGACTGTTGCGGAGATTGCCGATATATTACACGCATAACAGGAGTTATTCCTGAAAAAGTTTACAGAGATCAAGGGCATCTTGAGACATTTAGGAGTTATGAAGATACCTCTTAAACCAGGTGCAAATCCTGTTAAGCAGAGGCCCTATAGACTAAACCCGCGATACAAAGAACGAGTCAGGGAAGACATTGATAAAATTCTTGATGCAGGAATCATCGAGCTAGTCGAAGAGTCCGAGTGGATAAGCCCTATGGTTGTCCAAGATAAGAAGACAAAAGGTGAGATCAGGATTTGTGTGGATCTCAGAAAGTTGAATAATGCTTCAATGCACGAACCATTTCCTACTCCTTTCACTGATGAGGTACCTGATAATGTTGGAGGAAATGAGGCCTATTCCTTTACTGATGGTTTTTTGAGATATCATCATATAAGAATTGATACCACGGATAGACACAAGACCACTTTTTCCAGTGAATGGGGTTTGTTTCAGTACACCGTAATGCCATTTGGTCTGAATAATGCGCTTGCCATCTTTTCCAGAGTCATGGTTGCAACATTCAAGGATTTCATGCATAAGTTTTTAGAAGCTTATTTCGATGATTGGACAGTATTCGGGTTTTTGAAAAACCATTGCGCAAACCTCATATTGATGCTAGAAAAGTGCAGATAGCATCAAATATCATTAAACCTGAAGAAGTGCATTTTTTGTGTACCTTATGGAATTTTATTGAGACACATTGTGTGCAAACAGGGCTTGATGGTTGATCCTACGAAGATCGCAGTCATTGTAAACTTGCCGACACCAAATTCAGTCCAACAGTTACGCACTACATTAGGGCATACCGGTTACTACAGAAAATTTATAAAGGGGTATGCACAGATAACCGCAGCAATGGAGAAGCTGCTGAAGAAGGATGTGCTGTTCATTTGGAACATAGAGTGTGAACAAAGGTTTGACACCTTGAAAGAAAAAATGGTAACTAAATCGATCCTAGTTTTTCTAGACTGGGAAAAGCCGTTTCATGTCCATGTCGATGCTTCATGTATAGCGTTGGGAGTTGTCTTAGCACAACCAGGAGAGGGAGGTATTTACCATCCCTTTGCATTTTCGAGTAGGAAACTTTCATCTGCAGAGAAGCATTATACCACCACTATAGAGAAGACCTAGCTATGGTCTATGCACTGCAGAAGTTCAGGAACTACTTGCTTGGTGTGCACTTCTCTATGTTCATTGACCATTCTGCTTTGAAATACCTGGTCAGTAAGCCAGTGTTAGGGGGGAAAATCTGTAGATGGTTATTACTCTTTCAGGAGTATGACTTTGAGATAATAGTTAAACCTGGCAGATTAAACTTAGGACCTGATCATCTGTCAAGGATCGAGTCAGGAGAAGAGCAAACGAACCTTGAAGACAATCTTCCTGATGTGCAGTTGTTCGCCATCCAGATAGCTGATGAATATTACAAAGATATCATAGAATTTTTGACTACTGGGTTAGAACCCATAGAGTTCACTATGTAGCAGAAGAAGCAGCTGGTAGTAAGAGCACACGACTTCACCATAATTTATACAAATACGGACCGGATGAAGTACTACGCAGGTGTGTGTTAGAGCATGAGAAGCCATTTATACTGGCATATGCACATTCAAGAGCGGCAGGAGGTCACTACCCAGGAAGATCCACCGCACAGAAGATACTGCAGGCAGGGCTATGGTGGCTTACGATTCACAAAGATGCGAAGGAGCATTGTCAGAGCTGCGATGTTTGTCAGCGGACATGAAGGCCATCGCGAAGAGACGAGATGCCATTGAATCCACAGTTGACATTATAGGCATTTGAAAAATGGGCAATTGATTTTGTGGGACTTATAAACCCCCAGGAAAAAGAACTGGTGTGAGGTACATTATTACTGCAACTGATTACCTCACCATATTGGCAGAAGCGAAGCTAGTAAAGGACTATACCACAGGTACTGTCGCGTAGTTCATATTTGAAGACATCCTTACGAGGTTTGGATGCCCAAAGATTTTGATAAGTGATCAAGGCACTCACTTTTTGAACAGAACCATTAAGGCATTGACAGAAGAGTTCCGCATTCATCATCAGCGAAGTACACCATATCATCCACAAGAAAATAGAACTGCTGAAGCATTTAATAAGGTACTGGAGAATGTGCTAAGTAAGGTGTGCAATGTGAATCGGGATGACTAAGACCTACGCATTCCAGCCGTGTTATGGGCATACAGGACCACATGCAAGAAGTTGACTGGACACACACCTTTTAGGCTAGCATATGGATAGGAAGCAATAATTCCAATGGAGTACATTGTTCCCAGCTTGAGAATAACTGCTTTTACAGGAATCGTAGATCGCGATGCACTAGAAGAAAGGATTCTACACTTGGTTGGTTTGGAGGAGGATTACTTCATCGCAGGATTTCACCAACAAGTGCAGAAGGAAAGAGAAAAAGCATGGAATGATCGCCATATAAAAAACAATACCTTTCAGGTAGGTGATCTATTCCTCCTGTATGATAGCAAGTTCATGAAATTTCCTAGAAAGTTTAAGATGCATTGGCTTGGTCCATATACTGTTTTACATGTAACTAATGGTGGTGCAGTCCATTTAGTCACACTAGTAGGAGATAAATTGCTTGGTTTAATCAATGGAAGCATATTTAAACCCTATCGGGATAGTCCTACTTCACAGAACCCTTGATGATCAGAAAGAAAGGAAATCTCTAAGTGCCATGTACAATTGAAATTGGGCACTAGAGAAGGAGAAAGAGTCTGTACGCGATGTATGATGAGGAAATGTATATACCGCATAGCACTGTTAAGATGTGCCGTTGTGACAAAAAAAGAAAAAGGAAAAAAAAAAGAAAAAAAAGGGAGAGATGAACCACACAGTTGAAGCAGAACATATAGCTGGACAATCCCAGTTCAGTAGATTGATTGCGCAGATCAAGTTAAACATATCAATTGCGGAGACCGAGTGGCTGCAACAAGAGGTATACATGGAGCTACAATTGTGCAATTGAAACTAAAAATGCACACGTGTAAATCAGAATCGCCAGCACATCATGACGAAAAATGTTAACCGGGCAACTATCGGCTAGTGAGTGGGCCGTTAGCCATTATGACGGTACCGGTAAAGTTAAGCATTAAACAACAGATATGATGGTTTGGGGCATCATAAAGGAAGAAGTGACCATAATCTAGCCAAGATCCGACTGACAAGTTGGAAATTGAACGCTAACTTAACTGACTTGACAGCTTGACCATGCCCCCACCTTTTTGCAATTAAGGAAACATCATTGCTCTAGGGATGATGATTCGTTGAAGTGACTGGAATCTCACATGAGATCTAGCTGACGTAGGAACCATTAACCAACTCACTAATGAGATCTCGCCACGTTCGAGATTACCAGGGCCTATAAATAGCGCTCAGGAAAGCAGTTATAAGTTTTTACTGGGAACTTTGCTTGTCTGTGTGCGATTTCAGAGTTTCCACAACTAGAGATCTGAGAAGCCTATAGGTGCATGTCTAAACCACTTTCCAGTGATGAAGTGTTGAAAATATTCATCCAGACAGGTTTTCAGGGAGTCATGACAGCTCCAACAACGAAACCTATAGCCGAAACGAGAGCTTCATCCCGAAGCTCTGCGAGGCAGGTTGCAAAAAAAGGAAAAAAACTAGCAATAGACCAGGGAAGCCTGAAGCCGATTAAGATACAGAAACTAGCTACATTTGTGGAGAAACCCATCCGCTTGGCACACGACTACATTCCACTGCTGAAAGATGATGCACCACCTATCCAGTTGTAGAAGAATGTTGTTTACAAAATTCCCATCCCGCCCATGTCTAAACATGTGAAAATTGCAGAGGATTATCTGGGCAGAGTAAGGGATTGCAAATTTGAGGACCATGAATTGCTAGAGGGAGCACAGTCAAAGCTGAAAATTTTTCCTCAATTCCAACTTGACCGATACATGTGTCGACAGCTTGATGCACAGACTGGAATTGAATGTCTGTATGTTCAGGATTGGCTAAAAGCCATAGAACCATCCAAGTTGTTGCACTTGCTGCGCATCCCACATTTTGATAGGAGTATAGAGCTCACGGCAGTAGTGCGCGTTCTGCTATCTTGCGTACATGACAATTACCTATGGCTGGACAGCCACATTGATATTAATATTGACCTCATACACCAAATCACTCTCCTAAACAAGAGAGGTGACAACCCATCAACAGTGATGGTAGGGAAGGCACAAGAAAAGGATCTTGCACCCAAAATAGCCAAAGAATTCAAGGTAACCAGGAAAAAATGGGGTTTCGCTACCAGTGAAATCAATGATGAAGCCAGTAAGTTCATAGTCCAACTTCTTGTAGGAAAGGTGTTGCGCAAATGCAGATCGCCAGAGGTATCGGCCGCAGTAGTCTGGCTCACAGATAAATCCTTAAAGGGAACCTCCTACAACTGGGCGTAGTACCTGCTTAATGAGTTCTTAGCAGACGTTGAAGAAGCTTAGGACAATGGATCCCCATTCCATTTTAGCTGGTTGCTAGTATTGATTGCTCTCGTCGGTTGGAAAGAGCCCACTGGTTATCAGGGTATTCTAGTTCTCAAGGGGCAATGTAGTGGAGCACGCTACACCAACTTATGGGCTAGCTCAAAACCCTCGAGGTAGTGAGCAAGCAGTGAAGTGTTCTATACCTACTATGTGTAGATATGTGATGCGATTCGGCAGATGCCATGCATCTCGCAACCACTCACAGATAAATATAGAGGGATAATGAGATTCTTGGCCAAAAGGCATAGATCGTACATTCAGCCCCCAATAGACATGGATACAGAGCTATGGTATCCTGGGTTCTATCAACTAGATGCTGAGAAAATCAAACAAATGATGGAGTGATGGGAGCCCGATTGGAAAAAAGAGCAGCAAATCGATGTTGAATTCGACTATGAGCAGCAGCAGAAAGAGGAAGACAAGCCAGAAAGCAAAGACAATGAGATAGAAGAAGACACAGATGACGACAAGGATGAAGGAAAAATCCAAGACAAGGAAGAAATCAGACCTACACCTATTGAGGAGGAAAATGATCCTGAGCAGACCCAAACGGAAGACCAGGTAGGAGACAAAAGAAAGGTGACTAAAACATTTCCTGGGCGAAAGGCCAACAGAAGAAGAGGGCCTGAATTTGGCCCACATCTACATCCAAAAGATTGCGAAGCAATCACCACAAAAGTCCAGGATGTAAGGGAGGAAACCCGAGCATAAAAAGAGGCTAAGAAAGAGCAGATGCAACTCTGCCTCATTCAGACAATGGAAACGGTGCAGACTATGGTCATCCAGTTGAGCTTAAGTCATCAGTCATTAGATTTTGAAGGAAAGATAGGAGGAACGAGTGCACAGAAGCAGCCACCTCATATAGTAAGCCCCTAACCCAGGGTTGCACATATAGAATCGGTACACTTTATCTTCCCAAACGATAAGGTGTGCGAAGCAACGAAAGACTCGAGACATTTTGACCTCAACATTGGGTCATTGGCATTGGAGGACTTGAATGATCTACATCTACAAATTTCGGAGGAAATAGAAGAAAGAGGCATTGCCTCATATGACTAGAGCATCCAGGTGAAAGAAAATATTGAAGAGCTCAGGAAGGAATCCGAGCGGAAAGAACAATAATTATTTGAAGTCCGAGAGAGGGACCACAAGCTCAAAGAGACCATCTTAGCGGTATGCATGAAGATTGAAGAATGTGCAGAGCCAGAAAATGTTGAAGACACCATAAGAAATATTGGGGCCAAGGTAGAGTCCCTCATGACCGAAATGATGGAAATGGAAATTTCCTATAAGGGAAAGATCGCCGACCTGGAAGCCAGGTAGTCAACTCCAGCATCAGATCAGCATTCAGCCACACAAGAGGAGGTTAAGGCCACATTGGGAAGCATCTAGTCCAAAGTAGCAAGATGCCAAGGTTTACTTGAGCAAGTAAACGCAATTGTCATAGGATTGAATGAAGACCCGGAACTTCAGAAGATCAAAGAGGAAGTGCAGCAGACATAATAAGAGATTGATGCTGCAACCACAGAGATGAAAGCTATGCCCGTGCAACAGAATTTACCTAAGTTTAATGAAGTAAAGGAACTCTAGAAACAACTCAAGGCACTAAGGGAAAAGGAAGCTATCACTTCTGTGCAGCTGGAGAGCATAGAGGAGGAAGGGCTGAACCTAGTTCAATGGTTTGATGAGAAGTTCGTCGAACTAAAAATAGCGGAGGGAACACTTAGAGAACAAGTTTGAGAGAAGGTTTCATAGGCACATCTGGAAACCATTAATACTTTTGAAACAAAGGAAAAGGAAACGGTTGATGACATCGTCGTCACTTTGAGCAGTTTCATCGCTAAGCTAAAAAGCGCTGAAGATACATAGGAGGAAGCGGCTAGCGGAAGTGGATCGGGGACGATCCACAGGTAAGTGTTAGGGCCCTGTTGGGAAGGGCCCAAGTGGGTATAAGTTTGGATAAAGGGCAATTTTGGAATTGTGCAGTTTGGGCTAAGTGTGAAGAAGGAACAGTTTTGTGGAGCGTGCAGCGCAGGGTATATGTTTAAGTTTTGTGCAGATATGCTGTTGTGCAGTAACATTGCAACGACTAATTTTGGTAAAGAATATGAGTAAAGGTCAGATGAGGAAGTGACCTATTTTGAGTAAGGGACATAGTGGATGATAGTGGAAAGTGACCTATCTAAGAGAGTGGCGACAAGCAGTTGAGAAGCTAGGCCACTAAGTCGACGGCGACAGGCAGGTTAAAGGAGTGGAAAGTGACAGGCCACGATGCAATTGTAACCATTTTGCTGATGACTGCGACTGTCAGAAGGGAGTTAGAGCCACGAGTGGTCCAGTAAGGCGGCCAGAGCGAGTGGAGCAAGCTATTGACGGCGACAGGCAGTGTGGCGGGCATCCACACCCGTTTGGGGAACCTTAGAGTTTTGGCATATTGATTGTAAAGACACTACCCATGGGCGTGATCTATAAATAAGGCATATTTTGTAAGGGAAAGGGTTGTTGAATCCCTCATTTTTGTATTGTCATATTGATTACTCTTCATTGTTATTGACTGAATAGATCTCTGTGGAGAGACAATTTTTTAAAGGCTCTGCAAGCTGAGTGCGCAGAAGCTTATAGAGAGAAAGGAGAGTCTGCAGCTGAGTGCGCAAACAAAGAACTGTTGTACCCTTCCCAAAGACTAATATAACAACAGTTCTTGTGGATGTAGCCTCCATCCCGGGGGTGAACCACGTTAAATCCTGTGTAGTGTGATTGATTATGCATTTGCATTTGCTTATTTGCTTACCATGGATGTTTGGATTCTCATTTATGAGTTATTATGTTAACGCCTTTATATGTATTTTCCATAGGAGAAAGATGGGAATAATATGTTAAGTATTACATGTATGGATAAATGTTGAATGCGCAGTATTCTAAGTATTTGAAGGTATCAGTTCGTTGAATAATCACATACGTGGGTAGAGTTTGAGTTGTGTAATTCTCTTTATGTGCAGCGCCAAAAGTGCGTAGTATTGTGATTTCGTCTATGTACGTTGGTTATAATGTTAATCATACAAGGCAATAGACGAAGGGATAAACAGTAAGTGAAGTTGTCAATATGAGTCAAGTCTGTTCTGGAAGCGTATAGGTTAGTTGCGCTGTCCTGCTAGTTGTGTCTTGCCTAAACCGCGTAGTGCTTGGATGCGCTGGTCGCACAAGCTTCTTGGATTGTAGACGTGAGGACCGCAACGCAGTCTGTCGTTGCATAGTCTTTAGTCTACAACACGAGCCCTATAGTAGTTCCATCCAAAAAAATCATGACATTGTTGTGGAAACCTGATTCCATAGTGCCCCCATAGCTACACCTCGGGTGAGACCTCAGCCTGTTCGTAGGTTGTTACCGAAAGGGTCGGTGAAAAGGGGATTTGTTGGTTCCTTGAAAACGTGAAAGAACCTGGGTCTACATTGGAAACCTCTATAACAGTATCTTAAACCAACACCTACCAGTCTCGGGATGTGTGTGAGAAAATCTGAGAATTCCTTCTCAGTATCCAATCCTTCTTCAGTAAAGAGCTGCTGAAAATGGGAAGTTGCAGCCTCTTTTAATTGGGCAATTTCTTTGTGGACAGTCCTGTCAGAAGAAGTGATTTCATCCATGTGATTTCGAGAGAGGCGAGCTTTAAATTATTTATGAAAGAATGGAGTATTTCTGTCTCCCGACTTTAGCCAAAGGCTTCTTGATTTAAGCCTCCAGTGCTCTTCCTCATGCCTGTAAGATAGAAAAGTAGTGAGCTGGGCAGCTGGTTCCTTCTGAATTTCTGAGTGAGTAATATCTTTAGACTCCATATCTAATTGCAAATGTATCAATTGATTGGTGGACTGATTTCTGCAGCTAGTGGGTGAGGCAAAGGGATTTTTTATCCAAGTTTTCAAAGCCACCTTAGTTGCCTTAAATTTCTGCTCCCATACATAGCTGGGTGACCCATTGACAGGAGTGCACCAGGCATTTATAACAGTGTCCTCAAACCCTTCTCTTTCATCCCAGAGTGGATTAAACCGGAAGGGGATCGGCCCTAATATTTCTGCTTCCTCAAACTGTTGTAATATAGGCTTATGATCATAAGTCAGTTTTTGCAGAATTTTAGTAGAGATGATCTTATTATCTATTAGAAAGGAACTCTGAATTAAAAATCTATCCAACTGGGCTGAAATATGATAATCCCCAACACGATTGTTAGTCCAGGTATAAAGCCCTTTTTTTGGTTTGAAGTCTATTAAATCCCACTGCTGAATAAGATCTTCGACAAAAGGAAGAAACTGGTCTCGATTGGTGTTTCCTCCTCGCTTTTCCTTAGGTTCAAACAAAAGGTTGAAATCACCAGCAAGAATTAAATTCTTAGGAGATCGTATCTCTAGAAATTCTGACAGAGTTTGCCAGCACCCTTTCTTTTTAGCGTAATGGATAGGGACATATAGGTTGACAAGAGTGAAGGTCATATTGCTTAAAGTGTATCTGATTTCTGTGTAAATCCAGTGTTGCATCTCATAAGATCTTTCAAGATGAAATTTATCATCCTCCCACAGAGTAGAAAGTCATCCGAAGGAGCCCCTTGCACTTACTTCTCTCCCGGTGTTTTTTTTCCAATTCGAATTACTGATCATAAGAAGGGCTTCCCCTTCTATTTTAGTCTCTTGGAGCATGAGGATCTTAGGAGAATCTTATTTCAATAGATTTTTAACAGCTTCGGCTTTTAAGGGATTCCCCAAGCCTCTACAATTCCAAGAGATTGGACACCTTATTTACTGGCAAGTGAGGGGGTAGCCTCTCCCTTGGGAGGTCTATTTCTAGTATTTCTGCCTATGGACATCTCGATCGTTGGTTGACTACCTTTCATTTTTTGCCTCTCTGCTTCTTCTGCCCTTGTCTCCCGATGAGATTTTCTCCCAACTCTTTTTGATGGCTTCTCAAAGGTCTCATCTTCGATCCTGAAATATCCGGATACTTCTTTCTTGTCATTTCAGCATAGGCGAGAGGGCTAGAAGCTCCAATAGGGGATCCATCCTGTAGAGGGGTAGTTTCTTCCAAAATTTTGTCTTCAACCATTGTAGTGGGATGCTGTTCAACCTCTTCAACAACAGAGACTAAAGGTTCTTCTAGAATACTGAGATTTTCAAATGGATTATTAGATGTCTCTATCCTTGATGGGACTGAACTCCCTTCACCTTGGAGCTGACTAGAGGAGGGGAATTCATTCCCCATAGACATTCCTTTGCCTTTTGATCTATTAATTTGTTTTGCTGTGATTGGTTTTTGAGCCGAGATCCATTGGTTTCCCTTAGCTTTCTCGACCTCCTCCTCTCCCTTTTTTTTGTAGTGCCTAGCAAAATGCCCATACCCATGGAAATATCGACATTTAAATGGAAGTTTCTCATAGTCTAACTCTTGGATGTAAGACCAATCAACCATCATGAGTTTTACTGCTTCAAGAATCCCTACCTCCAATCCACCTCCACACAAATTCTGGCATAGGTATACTGGTCGTTCCTCTTTGCATGATCAATGTATTTCCCAAGTTTATTGCCTATGGATTATAAATATTTGGGATTCCAACAGTGTAGAGGTAAGCGAGGCAGGAGAACCCAGGCTGGGATTGCCGAGGGCACATCTTGCATCAGATCAAAGTCCGTTGTCCATTTATTCAAATACAGCCTCTGAGGGCCCATAAAATAAGGTCCATTCCTAAAATTAAGATTCTTGTCCTCTACATTGTCAAAGACAAAAACAAAGAGGCCCTTACCCACTAAATGTCTGCTGATGCCATCTTGAACTAATTATCTCCAGTTTCGTTGCACCTAGTTATCAACTGCTTTGGGTGAAGGACAGAGGCCAGTGAACTTCCCTATGAGCCCTCTTTCTGCAAGGTTCAGTGCTGACCTGCATGGATCTTCAGTTGGTAGCTCAACTGTGGGGATGCTTGCCATGCGTTTGAAATTTTTTTGCTGTTGCTCACTCGGTGGGCATTTACCACAAGCAGCCACCAGTTTATTGAACATAGCTAGCTCGGGCAGGGGAGGGAAGGCCTTGGGGCCCCCTCCAGGAGCCATAGCAGGTAGAATCAACATGATCCCAGCCCTTTGTAAACAACACGCATGTTGAAAAACGAAAGGAGGGTTTAATGTGGTTTCTTGGAGCGAAGTTCAGCCACAACTGGACTTATTGTATGATGCTTATTTATAATAACCAGCACATTGGTTAGTTAAATTCCCATTTTATCAGTGGAATTTCAATACACATGGGCACCATTTCTAGTGCTTCTATTTTTTTTTAAGCGCACTAGTTATCCATTGTTGAAATTTTCTAACTTCATTTACAGTGAAATTCTTGAAATACATTAGAAGAACTGCTAAGGATGCTTTTATTTATGAAAACCACACTAGTAAAGTACAACTGAAATATTTTCTTGACATTAACGATGCATATATATTAACAAACCATTTATTGGATGGATATTTCACCCTAGAGTGCAACATTAAAAGTGATATTTGTAAAAAAAAAAGAAAGCAACATATTCATTGCGAGTCGAATCGCTCAAACGCATTGCATGGAATTATAAAAAGAATTGAAAAACATGCAAATGATTGACAAATATGAAATTTTGGCATGCTACAATTTTAAATAAATATGTAAGAAACACTTTACTGGGTGTCTTGTCAGCTCATCAATCATGGTTGTCATGTATACAAGAATTCAAGTTTTCCATCTTTCTTGCACAATTGGAAAACCTATCCAATCAACTTACGATTCAAAGGGATAGGAATGTGATTGGTAAGCAACACTAAAATTGGTATGGTCATATCATAATATCTTTAAATGATTCTCTCTCTTCTCAGAAAAATGGAATTATGATTATTTTTTTAAATTTTATTTTACCCTATTCTGGTGTGCTTTATAGTATGCTACATTAGTGCCCATGTTTCCCATAAGGAATTTCAAGTGTGTACTATTAATTAAAATGCAGTAGTACATTTGCTCAATGTTACCGCACTGAGGAGTTTGTGGAGATTTAAAAAAATACCAAATTAATTTTTTTATTCCATCTATGAACATATTGGGGCCAAATTATTATAATGAGCATCGAAGTGTTTGTCTATTTAACATGGACTAAGTTTTAAATAATATTAAAATTAAAATATTATATAATTAACTATTTTATCCATCCTCGATGCTCCATTTACTATGGATCACAGATGCTTTATATCAATAATAACGCATTGTTTTAGTGGTGAGAATACACTACATCGATTCTCTATTTCTAGTAGTGAACCTCTGTATTTCTATGTATCTAATGCACTGCTTATATCTGTATATATTTTTACAATAAAAATGTGTCATTATACATGAAATATTGACATGACTCAGTGTATTTCTTATCATTATGCCTCAATCCATTTTGTCATATTAAACATATTGAAAAAAACATGCGTTAAAATTAAAAAAAAAAAACATTTTTTCTTTCAATATAGAGGTATTTTGTATTCGGTGCTTTATAATTTATAATGCACCATTGCATATTAGAATATGGTGCACTAGTGCATTATGTCCCATTTAAGTGCACCATTAATAAAACCTACATCCACCTACATGTGCTAGAAACATCCACTATAAATAGATAAAAGATACATTTTTTGGAGAGGTTCCACAAATACCTCTTGTATAAGGTGTTTTCCTTGTATTGAAATGAACTTAGAGAGTGGGAGATTAAGGATAAGAAGTATCAAGATTGTATTTTTATCTACCATTTGTCAACGAATTTTCTCCAATTTTCATAATGGTAGATCCAATGGAAACAACATGGGATTCATTTACTAACGTGTTTAATATGGAGGGAATACACACAATACATCATTCGGGGAAGAAATCCTTGAATTGAAGATGCACGAATTAGAAACCTTAGTATATTATGTGTTCATATTTAGGTACTTTATGAATGATTTATACACATGTGGTGCACCAATATTTGATGAGAATGTCATGATTATCCTTGTTGCAAGCATGTTTGTTTTGTATGAAGGGATTGTGCTAGCTTTAGGGTATAGATATAAATTGACCTACAAGGAAGCATATTCTCTACTTATTAAGGAAGAGCCAAGTGAAGGATATTGGATAGATTTCATATGCACTTTCTTCTTTGACATTCTTCTCAATGAATAGAAATAGTAAAGTAAGGAAGAAGGTGAAATGAAAACAACAAAAAATAGATGAATCAAATTAAGATTCCAAAGGCAAGGAGGAGATAAAAATTTTCACTATCATGAAGAAGGTAACATTAAAAGATTTTTTTTTAAATTTATAACAGGTAAGAAGGTAAAGACCAATTTGGCTCATATCTCTCTAGGTCAAATTATTTTTGACAATGTCAATGGAAATGGATATAAGACGTTCTTCTAGGTGTTTGTATTTGGAACCAAGTTCCACTCAACATATGAGTTTCAATTGGATTTGTTTTGTGAGATATGAGTTGGTCCTTGCAAGAATAATTTTTTTTTTGGAGGTGGAGAATGGTATAAAGTTGTTGAAAAGGGAACTATCTCGGTAGAAATGTCATATGGTTCTTCCAAAGAGATTCATGATATCATGAAAGTTCCTATAGTGACTAAGGACTTGTTAGTTGTGAGTTGAGATATATATGTTTGTTTGTCTATGAAATGTGATGTAGTTGGTCATAAGATTGAATATTGTGATGGGAAGGTGATTAAAAGAGTGGTGAGGGTAGGTAATGTGTATTAATTATGTGCAAGTGTGCAAGAAGTGGCCTAGTTAGAGGTTATTGGAAAAAAATTGGCTATGCAATGTTTTGGAATCATCAAATTAAGCACGTTCGTGCATATAAATTAGAGAATGTCAATGTATAGTATAATAAGCACTTGAGAGAGCTACTATAAGAAAATGGAAGAATGCCATGGATGAAAATCTTGAATTAATGTTAAAAAATCAGACTTGGGAATTCATAAATAACTTCCCCAAAGGAAAGTAATTGGTTGAAAATGTGTTTTCAAGATGAAGTATGAGCATGATGGTTCAATTAATTGGTATGAAGCATGTTGGGTGGGTATAATTGTGATTTAGAAGTCAATTGTCAAAATGTTTTCACTGGTGGTACAATGTCATCAAATAAGGTGTTATTTGTACTTACAATTATGATTGAGATATACTTGTGCATCAACTTGATGTAAAGGAAACTTTCTTCAATAGAGAGTTTGAGGAGTAAATATCTTTGTGATATTTATAAGCTTATGCGAAACTAGGAATGATTAGTTTGTTGGATGTATGAGTCTTTGTATGGTTGAATAAATCCTCTAGGACTTTGTACCACATGTTTGATGACTACTTGAAAAGACAAGGTTTGCAAAAAATCACTTTTTGATTCATGTTTTTACATCAAGTTTTTGGGTAAGAGTTTGTTAATATTAGTATTTCATGTAGATGATGCCATTCTTTTTTGCAAGCATTTATAGGCATCCATTGAATTTAAAACATGCATGGAAGTGAAGTTTGATCTGACTAAATGTGGCGAAACTAGATGTTGTATTGGTATTCAAGACTAAAGAGATTAAGGTAATTGAGATATTTGTAGGAAAATGTCTAGGTATGATGAGGTAATTGATTATGCCTCTTCTAAAAAGGTGGTTTGATGCCTCTAAGTAATGGGATCAATATTTAAGTATTTTTATGCACGATTTTAAGGGTATGACAATAAAACATTTATGTTTGTCTCAATCAATTAGATCACCCACTAAGCCATTGCAACTCTTACTCTGAGCCTGCACTATCCCCCACGCGCACCTTGCTAGGGTTTCCTGTTCATTGCCCTGCGGTGCGGGATGGATCCTCCAGATCCCAACCCTGAAGCTCGCCGATGGATCCTCGAGGACGCTTTTCGAGCCTTGGTCGCTGCATCCCCATCATCCACTGCTGTCCCTGTCTCTTGATATGGGTTCGTCAAGCTATCATAGGCTCATAAAATCTAGATCAAGTCGATAGCTTCCAGGTTGAAATCCATTGCGTCGAGTGAGAGAGGGATGATCGGCCATTTCACTAGTATTTGGCCGTTGCCAAAAACCATGGAAACTTGGATTAAGAAGAATTTGACGCCTTTGATCTCTGGTGGAATCCAACATTGTTTTTGTGGAAAGGGCTTCTTCGCTTTCCTCTTTGAAGCTAAAGAGGACAGAGATATCATTTTTCACAGTGGTCCGTATTTTATGGGCCCTCGGGGTCTCTATCTTAACCATTGGAGCTTATCATTTGACCTAGAAAAAGATGTGCCTTCTGCTGTCCCTGTATGGGTTAGGTTACCCCATCTACCTTTGCATTGTTGGAATGACGACTCTTTATAGGAAATAGGGAACTCCTTGGGGAAGTATAAAGATAAAGCCGAGTCGAAAGGCCTGCTTTTCTCATGTGCAAGGATCTGTGTGGAAGTGGACCTAGAGAAAGGCCTTCCGGAGGTTGTAAGTCTTTGTATGGATGGATGGGAATATGCCCAGAAGGTCGATTATGAATAGTTTCCCTTTGAATGCAAAAAATGACATGAATATGGCCACTTTGTTAAAAACTTCCCTAAAAATTCCAAGGAGTCTCAGGAGAAAATACAAGAAGAGGAATGGTAGCAAGCAAAAAAAGGAAGGAGAGCCCCAATTCCAAACTTAGAGCCAAAAAGGAAACAACAAGCAGAAAGCAATGAAATAGCTCAGAAGGATTCACCCGATCCTGTTGTCAGCCAGATCGATAAAGACAAAATCGTATCATCACTGCCTGCGAGTAATCAGTTCGATGCCTTAACAGTGGAAGAAGGAGAGATCGCTGAAACTGGAAGGACTGATGATGATGCTGTGATGATAGCAGCTGGGATTGATAATACTGACATCCCCCCTCTCGAACTTTCCAGAGAAACTACAGATTGTGATGGCTCTCCCCCTCATGATAGCTCCTGGGTAGACATGGTAAGGCAAAGAAAGGTTGTCCCACCTTCTACTACTCTTGAATCTACATCAAAAGGATCCCAAGACTACTTTGAACATGGACCTCTCCTAAACACAAGAGGAAGAAAATCCCTGCGTTACCATCGCGAGCAAGAGGTAGAAAGAGAGCTCGAGCTTGGGAGGCAGAGAAGCATAAAGGAAATGCAACAGCTACAGAACACAAAAGGAAAATATGACAGTTGGGCTCGAGCAGGCTCACAATTGGGAAAGAAGTAATGAAGCTCGTCTCTTGGAATTGTAGGGGTCTTGGGGGACCTAACAACATTATAGCCTTCAAGGAAATGGTCAAATCAGAAAAACCAGACATCCTAATGATCCAAGAGACGAAAATGAGCGATGTGGAGGTCTTGGCACTCTCACATCTCTTCCAGTCAGACTGCCATGGGAACGCATTAAGCTCTAGGGGATCCTCTGGAGGTATAGCATCCTTCTTCTTAAGTAAGTATTCTTCCAAAGTTGTAAAAGATAGTTAATATTGGATTTTAAGTGAGGTTAGTAGCAAGGAGGATAGCCTCACCTTTTTTGTTTGCAATGTCTACGTACCTACGCACTATAAGGACAAGCAGTTTTTTTGGGATACTCTCTCCTCCCTCAAGGATTTCATAGTGGACAAAGGGATAATCCTCGTTGGGGATTTTAACACTACCATAGGCCAGTTGGAAAAGAAGGGAGGATCAAAAGTTAGAGATCCTTTTGGGGAGAATCTCGATGACTTGATAGCTGAACTCAACTTGTTTGACCCCCCTCTCAAGAATGGCAACTTCACTTGGAGCAACCACCATGTGGGAGCTGGTCACATTTCTGCAAGGATGGATAGGTTTATCGTCAGCTCCTCCTTCCTACAATTAAATATTATCCGTGCCTCCTTTGCAATCCCTTCTGCCGTCTCTGATCACAAGCCAATTTACCTCTCCCTCTCCATTCCTGACAACCTGGGCCCAATTCCCTTCCGCTTCAATCCCACTTGGCTACATAAGGAACAAGCTATGATTCTAATTGCCAAAGCCTGGAGCTACCCTTTCTATGGCTCTCCGAGTTACGTTTGGGAGAGAAAGTTAAGAAACGTCAGATATGAGTTGAAGAGCTAGGCGAAAAGGAAGTTTAAGGGACTGGGTCACATTAAAAAGCAACTCCAACGTGATCTGGAAACTATGCAATCCAAAATGGAAATGGTTGTAATAAACCCAGTCCACATTTGTTAAGAGCAGGATCTTAGCAACAAGATTTTGAAAGCGGCCAGAAAGGAGGAGGTGACTTGGAGAATAATATCTAGGCAATTATGGTTGAAAGGGGGAGACAACAATACTAGTTATTTTCACAAGGAGACTAAATCAAGATTAAGTCGTAATATGATAAAAGAGCTCAGGGATGAAGATGGGAAAAGGATCCTTGATTATGAAGAAATAAAAGCTCACATCTTCCATCGCTTCCACGAGCTTTACTTCGATAAAAAAGAAACAGATCCCTTAGCCCAAGCGGATCTTCTCTCTGAAATCCCTACTCTAATCTCTGATGGGGAAAACAAAGAGTTATACAAACCTATCTTGGAATCTGAGATTATTGATGCAATCTGGAAACTGAATGCAGATAAGGCTCCAGGTCCGGACGGGTTTACTATAAAATTTTATAGAGCTAACTAGGACATCATTAAAGAGGACTTAAAGAGAATGCTGAATTGGACACGAAGAAAAGATAAGATCGGTGGAGCCACAAAATCCTCTTTCCTGGCCTTAATTCCTAATGATAAGAAGCCTCTCTCGATTGATCGGTTCAGACCAATCTCACTTTGTAATACGTCCTATAAGATTTTGACAACAATCCTGGAAACTAGAATGAAGAAAGTCATGGGCTAGCTCATCTCCGAGACGCAAGGAGGCTTTCTTGGAGGGAGGAAAATTCTTGACGATATAATAATAGTTAAGGAAGCCATTCACTCCAGCATGGAGCAAAAGCAGTAAGGCATGGCAATTAAGCTTGATATGGAAAATGCGTTTGACAGGGTTAATCACTTTTTCTTGTTTGAAATTATGACAAAATTTGGGTTCTCTCCAGAGTATTTTTTAAGGATTCTAATATTATACTTAAGTATAGTATCGTAGGCGATTATTTTGGATTGAAAAAAAAATGTATATAGATAGGTAGGCAAATATTAAATATGAAACATACAATTTACTATTGAAACGTGTAAATTTTGGCGAATATTATGATAAACAAAACATGTTTTATGTAAATATTGGCGATATTAGACGCTGAAAATGACCAAATAGCGAATTTATTTTTTGAAAAAAAGCCCCAAAAATAGCCAATTGGCGAAATTTCACCCCTAAAAATTACCCTAGTTCTCTCATGGGTTCGTCAGATGGATCAAGGCCTACATCATCAACCCTTGGATTGCACCTCTAGTTAACGGTAGACCAACCAACTTCTTCCAAATCTCTCGTGGAATCCGTCAGGGATGCCCACTCTCCCCTTTCCTTTACATATTAGTGTCTGAACCCCTGAGCATAAGACTTCAACGACTTCAGAGTTCTGGGGAACTTAAAGGAATTAAAATTGCCAGACGTGTTTGTGCTGCAAGCAATGCATAACTTGCGGATGACACCATCATGATGGGAGTAGCATCTACCATCATTGCAGAGAGATTCAAAAAATTTCTAAACACCTTTCTTAATGCTTTTGATGGAAAAATTAGTGAGCGTAAATCTAAGGTGTTTGGTTGGAACTGCTCACCAATGATCATGGCAAGAATTTCAAGAATATTTGGCTTCGAGGGAATTATAGTATGGAACTCCTTCAGCTATCTTGGAATCCCAATCTTCAAAGGGAAGAAAAGAAAGGAGGACTGGAAAGTTCTGATTGAAGAGATTAAAAAGAAAATCTATGCTTGGTGTTTTCAATGGCTAAACCCTGTGAGAAAACTCACTTTGATTAATTCTATTCTCTCCGCCTACCCGATTTATACATGCTCCATCTCTCTTGCTCCCAGATTCATCATTCAGGAAATAGAAAGAGAAATTCGTAATTTTCTTTGGCAAGGTGGTAAGGAAACCAGCAACAGGAATTATCACTTAATTAATTGGAATACTGTATGCAACCTTGAGGCTAGTGGCGGAGCTGGTGTAAAGGATACAAGCATTATGAATTTGGCTCTCGGAGCAAAAATCTTGTGGAGGCTTATTTCAGATAAGGATTCCTAGTGGAAGAAAGCCTTGCAGAAAAAATATATGAAGGGTACCAGAACTCGATGTATCAAAAATATTGATATGAGCATGAAAGGCTCCCTGATATGGGACTTGTGTAAAAGGGAAGTTTTCATTATTGAGGAAAAGGTTCAGTGGATCGTTGGAAATGGAAAAAGCATCAAGATTTGGTATGATAAGCTGGGGAGGACCTCTCCTGCAGAATTCCACCATGAGTTAAAAAACCTTCAAGACTCGCTTGAAAACAACAACATGCAGTCCTTGCATGACATTTCAAGGTGGTCTGCTAATGGTAGATGGATTGGCTGGAAGGAGTTAGACTTACCTGATCACCTGAGATTGGACTATAAAGTGCTTCTCTCCCTACTGTAGGAGCAATGCCCCATTAGTCGTAATCTCAAAGACAAACAGGGATAGGGAAGATCGGAGTCCTACTCAGTAAAGGATGGCTACCATCATGTCCTCATCAGTAGGATTGGAGAAAACATAGATAAACAATGGACTAGGGTTTGGTGCAAAGATGGACTCCCTAAGGTGAACGTATTATTCTGGATTCTTGCTCATAGAAAAACGCTAAGAGTCGACAACTTGAGAAAACATGGAATAAAGGGTCCTCTTCGCTATGTATTATGTAAAAAGGCTGAGGAAACTATGGACCACCTATTCCTGGAATGCAGGTTCACATTGGGAGTTTGGAACTATGCCATCAATTCCCTTAATGTCAGCATAGTGACGCCAACTGAATGGATTGACTTATTTCAAAGATGGAGGGATTACTATCAGGGCTCTTTTCGCAGAAAGAATGATTTCTTAAGAGCTTGGAAATCCCTTCCCAAGTTTATCTGCTGGAAGGTATGGACCACAAGGAATAAAGAGATCTTTGAAGGGATTTCTCCTTGTCCTCGTCGGACCTGCACTACTGCCAAGTCCCTCTAGATTGAAGCTATATCCTCTCAAGGTATGCCCAGTATTATCTAGGAGCCTCTCACTGTTGAAGAAAAGAATTGGATGGTGGATTTTTCTCTCTCTCCCCCCAATCTATTTCGGATAAAGCCTCCCAAAAAACCAAGATCATTGTCTTGGAAGCTAAGGATTAGCAAAGAAGACTTTCAGCACTGGATAACTCAACATAAAAGAAGCATTCTTTTTTTTTTATGGTGCCTTGAAGGGAAACCAAGGGTTGGCAGGTGCGGGGGGAGAAATTCTTGACACCATGTGGAACAAGTAGAAGGAGTTCGCTTGGAGCAGCAGAAGAAAAAAAAATAATGGGGTTGAATGGCTTGACCTCATCAAAGGGATGGAAATTTCTATCAAATTGGGCATCACAAAGCTCTTGGTCTTAAGAGACTCCCTTATAATTATAAAAGAAACAAGAAATATCATTGGAAATAAGAAAGCACCCATCTCAAAAATGCATAATCTCCTTCTCTGCATCAGTAAAGAGTTTCAAGAAATTGTTGGCACTATGATTCAGTTGTCATTGATGGTTGGAAAGCAGACAAGGTAGGTGACTCAGACCATACCAACTTCAGTTTACTAAAGCTGTGACTGATTTTGAAATACAAGAAAAGAATGTTGTTAGACAAGCTGTGACTTAGATGGCTGCAACTCAAACAGCTATGACTCAGACAAGCTGTGATTCAGACGGCTGAGACTCAGACGACTGTGACTCAGAAGGCGATGACTCAGAAGGCCATGACTCAGATAGCTGCAACTCAAACGGCTGCGACTCAGACAAGCTGTGACTCAGATGGTTGAGACTCAGATGGCCGTGACTCAGACATCTGCGACTCAGACGGTTGTGACTCAGATGGCTGAGACTTAGACGACTGTGACTCAGACAGCCGTGACTCAGACGGCTGAGACTTAGATGGCCGTGACTCATACAACCGCGACTTAGACAAGCTGCGACTCACAAACATTTTTTTATTTATTAATTTACAGCGTGTAAATTATGGAAGTCAAATAGATAGTTCAATTTTTGAATTGGGAGTTAAAGAGACAGTTTCAGTTTTAGAATTGGAATATTTGGAAGTTAAAGAGATCGAGGCATATAACTTCAGAATCTATAAAAAACAATTGAGGAGAACAAAATTGGAGGGAGAAAGGAGAGGACGAAGAGGAATGGTTGCTGGCTGAAGAGGATGAAGCTATGATTTGAAGTTAACAATTCAGAAGAAAAATGTGGCTTGATTTAATGAAGAATAGAATGCCCAAAAATCCAAGCTATAGCAGCATAGGAAAAAAATGAAAATGGTATGTACTGATATATTTGAACCAGTGTGATATAATTGACTGAATTTTTTCTTACATAGGGTGGTAGGGAGGAGCAAGGGAAGATTGTAAAGTCTTGTTTGCAAGTTGGTGCTTGTACATTTGGGAGTTGTAGCTTCCATTTAGTTGGTGCTGAAGAAACATAGGTAGCAGCCTCATCTGGGTTGTAGCTCAGATAAAATAGAATGTAAAGAGAAGTTGGATCTTGCCTTTCATCCTAAGAAGAGGTTTTTTCCCTTTATGGGTTTCCTCAGGAAAATCAGTGCCTCTGCATATTTATGTGATTGAACATTGTTTATATGCCTTATATTTAATTATGTTATAACAATATACCTACTATAAAGGAATGTGCATAGAACATCTCATATCATATTGATTGTCACACTTCATCAAATTTAAAAGGGAAAAAGAATGTAAAATTGTTTAAGCACAGAAATAACTAATTCACCCCCCCCTCTAACTTATTTGAATACTTTCAACAATTGGTATCAGAGCAGTGTTCCTTTAGTCTAAGGTAGATCCGAAAGCTTAAACATGACAGGCCATGAAGGCTCAACCAATAATGCTCCTATGTTTGATGGAACAATTTTTTCCTTTTGGAAAGTTAGAATGAGAACATATTTAATGTCCCTAGGTGCTAATATTTGGGAAGTTGTAGAAACTGGATATACCAAACCTGTGGTTCTTGCTTCCAAAGATGACAAGATGGAATTCAGTTTTAATGCTAAGGGAATGAATGCAATATTAAGTGGTCTTGCTGAATCTGAGTTTCTGATAGTGATGTATCTTGAATTTGCTAAAGATATGTGGGATAAACTTATTAATAGCTATGAAGGGAATGAGAAAGTAAAAGATGCCAAACTGCAAACATACAGGCTGAAATTTGAACAACTAAAGATGAATGAGGATGAGACTGTTAGTAAAAATTTCCTAAGGGTTGAAGAGCTTGTGAATGCTATGAAGGGCCTCGGTGAAACAATTGAAGAAGCATCCTTAGTTCAGAAAATTTTAAGATCTTTGCCTGATAAATTTAACCCCAAAGTTTCAGCAATAGAAGAGTTAAATGATCTTAAAAATATGGGTATTGATCAACTCCTAGGAACTCTAACTGCCTATGAAATGAGGATCAACAAAGATAAAAATACCACTAGAGAAGCCTCTTTCAAAGTAGACAAGAATACTGATTTTTAAATGGATGAGATTGAAGCAAAACTTGTAAGAAGACTGAAAATTGGATCAGGGAAATATAAAGGCAAGTTTCCCTTTAAATGTTTCAATTGTGGTAAGGTGGGACACTTTGCATCTAAATGTCCTTATAAGAAAAGAGATCAGAATCCTGTTGATAAAGAGAAACACACATATAAGAGATATAATAAAGATAACAATTACATGAAGAAAGGCTTGTGTGCAAATGATGTTGACTCTTCAGAAGCTACAGATAGTGAATCTTCCAGTGAAAATAAGGAGAATGAGTTTATGCTTATGGCCATAGAAGATCTTGATATTGATTTTACAGAGTGACATGAATGATGAAGATGCTGTAGTTGATATGGAAGGTGAGTTAATTAGTGCATTGGAAGAAATTGATAGACTCGGACAAAAGAAGAGGAAACAAAAACAGTTAGTGATATAGTATGAAAAGAATGAAAAAGAACCTAGTATAAACTGTATTTTGGTAAAAATAGAACTAGAAGAGGCAAATAAAATAGAAGACATTCTTAAACAATAGCTGGCTGAAAGTATAGAAAGATGTGAAAAGTTACAAGAAGAAGTGGTGACTGTTAAGAAAGAATTAGAGAAATTCCAAACTTTGCATCATCATAATTTTTCAAGCATTAAAGCCTCAGAAGAGTTGAATAATATCTTAAGTAAGCAAAGATCTTCGTTGATTAAATCTGGTCTAGGTTATGAACAAGGTTCAAGCAGCAGTCACTCAGAGAACAAAGAAATAACTAAGGTGATCAACTTTCAAAGCAACAAGCAATCAGAATTCACAAAGTCTGCAACCTCCATCAAAGCTGAAGCAAATAACACCAACAGTAATGACAATCTAATGAATGATAAAAGGGATAGAGCTACAGGAACAAAAAGCAATATTCTGCAGTCAAGAAATCATGAAGAAGAAGATGTCCAACACAGAATGATAAGGCAATCAATTTCAAGAGGACAACCAAGATTCAGGTATCAAAATTTCTTTAATGGTTACTGTTATTGTTGTTCTAACTTTGGTCACAAAGTTGCAACCTATGTTTTCAATCTTAGAAACACTCAACAAAGAATATTTAGCAATAATCAAATGCTGCAGTATGGAATGAAACAATCAATGAATAATCATAACCACTGTACTCCATCAGCAATCAGAAGAGGAATTCATAATAGAAATGTCAATCCTTTTGATCTTCTCTACAATGAACATGAATGTTATATCTGTCATAATTATGGACACAAGGCTTCAGAATGTTATTTGAAGAACTACAAAACAAATTCAAGAGTGAATCATTCAGCTAAAAGAAAAGTGTGGAAGAAGAAAGAAAGCAATCAGTGTGATTTAGTGCTTTCATCTCAAAGATAGAAGGACCCATGGTATATTGACAGTGGTTGCTCCAAACACATGATTGGGGATAAATGTAAGTTTTTGTCTCTAAAAGAACACAAATCAGGAAATGTAACTTTTGGGAATGATGCTTCAGGAAAAATCAGAGGCAAAGGAATGGTAAGTCTGAGTAATGGAAAAGGGAAAGCTCAAGATGTTCTATTTGTAGATGGCTTGAAGCACAATCTTCTTAGTGTCAGTCAGGTATGTGACAAAGGATGTGAATTTGTTTTCAATTCTAAGGAATGCAAAATTAAATTTGTTTCTTCAGGACAATTGGTTGCCAAAGGTATAAGAACAAAAAACAATGTTTATGTCTTCAAAGAAGAAAAGGAGGAATGTCATCTAAGCAAGTATGATGAGAGCTGGCTATGGCATAGAAGACTTGGACATTTAAATTTTGATCATATAATCAAGCTTAGAAACAATGGAGCAGTGAAAGACTTTCCAAATATATCAAACCCAGATGATGTTGTATGTAAACCCCGTCAAATGGGAAAATTGACCCAGACACAGTTCAAATCCAAGAGTTTCCCTTCTTTAGATAAACCTCTTTAGTTAGTGCATATGGATTTGTGTGGACCATCAAGGAAGGAAGGTATAGGAAAAGAAAACTATTTTATGCTAGTTATTGATGATTATTCTAGACTTACTTGGGTTGCGTTTCTGAAAGAAAAATATGAAGCATTTGAAAATTTTAAAGTATTTAAAGCTCTGACTGAGAATCAAATAGGAAGAAGACTAAAGGCAGTAAGGTCCGATAGAGGAGGAGAGTTCTGTTCAAGGCATTTCAAGGAATTTTGTGATGAATAGGGTATCAAAAGAGAGTATACAATTCCAGGGACTCCACAACAAAATGGAGTGGTTGAGAGATAGAATTGATCAGTTTAGCAGATGGCAAGATCAATGATGAAAGAAAATAATATTTCTAAAGTTTTTCGGGTAGAGGCAATTCATACAGCTGTTCATATATTTAACGAAGCTCACTTAAGGCCAAATAGTGATAAAACTCCTTATGAATTATGGTTTGGGAGACATGCTACAATCAATCATTTCAAAGTCTTCGGGAGTAAGTGTTATATCAAGAAAAATGATGAGCATATTGGTAAATATGATGACAGGGCTGATGAAGGTGTTTTCTTAGGTTATGCTACAAACAACAAAGGATACAAATGCTATAATAAAAGGTTGCATAAAATGGTTGATTGCATTGATATTAAATTAGATGAAGGGAGTCATGTAAAAGACACTCAGATAAACAGTGATGAATCATGTACAGAGGATGGAGCTGAAGATGAAGAAGAACAGGTCCAAGAATCAGAAAAGGAAGAATCTGAATCAGAGAATGAAGATGCAGACTCACAACAACAATCAGTAAAACCTCCTCAAGAATTATTCGGAAAAATCATCCCGAAAGTCAGATCATTGGTGACAAGAATGAAGGTGTGCAGACAAGAAGACAGTTACTCAAAGATATAGAACAGTCTCACATTGCTTTTTTATCTATAATAGAACCCAAGAATTTTTATGAAGCTAGTGAAGATGAAGATTGGATAAAAGCCATGAATGAAGAGCTTGATCATATTGAAAAGAATAATACTTGGGAACTTGTTCCTAGACCAGTAGATAAGAATGTGATAGGTACTAAATGGGTATTTAAGAATAAGATGAATGAAAAAGGAAAAATTGTGAGAAATAAAGTTAGACTGGTTTGTAAGGGGTATGCACAAGTTGAGGGACAAGATTTTGATGAGACTTTTGCACCTGTGGCAAGAATGGAAGCTATAAGAATGTTTCTTGCTAATGCGTGTCACAAAAATTTCAAAGTTTATCAGATGGATGTTAAATCAGCTTTTCTAAATGGAGATCTAGAGGAAGAAGTGTATATGGAGCAACCTAAAGGTTTTTCACTGACAGACAATCCTGATTATGTCTGCAAACTGAAGAGGGCACTCTATGGATTGAAACAAGCACCAAGATCTTGGTACTACAGATTGGATAAATATTTACAAGAAAAAGGATTCAAGAAGGGCACTGCTGATAGCAATCTGTACATCAAAACTGAAGGTGATGATTTATTAATTGTTCTAGTTTATGTTGATGACATTATCTTCGGATGTACTAATGCATCTTCTGTCTAGTGGTTTGCTAATGCCATGCAATCTGAGTTTGAAATGTCAATGATTGGAGAATTATCATACTTTTGTGGTCTTCAAATCAATCATAATTCTGAAGGTCTATTTCTCTCTCAAGAGAAGTATATGAAGGAGATGTTGAAAAAGTTTCAAATGGAGGATTCTTCACCTGTTAGTACCCCTATGATTGTTGGATGCAAGCTTAGCAAAGATGATATCTCACTAGATGTTGATCAAAGAACATACAGGTCAATGATAGGAAGTCTGCTATATATTACAGAAACTCGTCCTGATATCATGCATGCTGTTGGAATGGTAGGAAGATTTCAGTCTGCTCCCAAACAAAGTCACTTGGTAGCTGTGAAGAGAATTTTCAAATACTTGAAAGGCATAATGACTTATGGTATCTGGTATCCTAGGAATCAAAACTTTCAGTTGATTGCATATTTAGATGCTGACTGGGCAAACTGTTTGGATGAAAGAAAGAGCACTAGTGGAGGTGCATTCTTCTTAGGAGATTCATTAGTAGCATGGATGAGTAAAAAGCAAGGTTCTATCTCTTTATCTACTACTGAGGCTGAATACATAGCTGCTCCAACATGCTGTACACATGTATTATGGATGATACAAATTCTTTCTGATTTGGATGTAAAATATTCTAAACCTATCCCTATCCACTGTGATAACACAAGTGCTATCAGTGTGTCTAAAAACCCTGTGCTTCATTCCAAGACTAAGCAAATACCAATTAAGTATCACTTTCTGAGGGAGCAAGTCACAAATAGAGTGGTTCAATTGAATTTTATTCCCTCTACAGAACAAACAACTGATATATTTACTAAACCATTGTCCAAGGCACAGTTTGAATATCTTCATCAAAAGTTGGGTGTCCTACCCAATTCCAACTGATCTCCTCACCATGATAGGGGGAGTCTAGGTTTAATGAATATCAGATATGTGCTTATGATGATTTCAGATTGACTTTTCCTCATGACCAGATTATTGAGTTCACCTAGAAAGGGGGAGTATGTGTGAATTGTAGATATGATTATACTATAAGTTCTGTGTAGTTCCTCATGCCCATTTTTTTGGATTCTTCTTGATATGAGGAGTTGTTTCTGTAAAATGTATCTTTGACATTGATGTCAAAGGGGGAGAAGTTCAGGTAGTTGCAGATGAAAAGAAGCATCATAAATTTTAGGTTTCCATCAATGCCAAAGGGGGAGATTGTTGGCACTATGATTCAGTTGTCATTAATGGTTGGAAAGCAGACAAGGAAGGTGACTTGGACCATACCAACTTCACTTTACTAAAGCTATGAATGATTTTGAAATACAAGAAAATAATGTTGTTAGACAAGATGTGACTTAGATGGCTGCAAATCAAACAGATGTAGCTCAGACAAGCTGTGACTCAGACGGCTGAGACTCAGACGGCCGTGACTCAGACGGTTGCGACTTAGACGACCATGACTCAGACGGCTACAACTCAAATAGCTGTGACTCAGACAAGCTATGACTCAGATGGATGAGACTCAGATGGCCATGACTCAGACGTCTGCAACTCAGATGGCCGTGACTCAGATGGCTGAGACTCAGATGGCTGAGACTCAGACGGCCATGAATCAGACAACCGTGACTTAGACAGCCGAGACTTAGATGGCCATGAATCAGACAGCTGTGACTCAGACAAGATGCGACTCACAAACATTTTTTTATTTATTAATTTACAACGTGTAAATTCTAGAAGTCAAAGAGACAATTCAATTTTCAAATTGGGAGTTAAAGAGACAGTTTCCGTTTTAGAATTGGAATATCTGGAAGTTAAAGAGACCGAGGCATATAGCTTCAACATCTATAAAAAACAATTGAGGAGAACAAAATTGGAGGGATAATGGAGAGGATGAAGAGGAATGGTTGCTGGCTTAAGAGGATGAAGATATGATTCAAAGTTAACAATTCAAAAGGAAAATGTGTGGCTCAATTTAATGAAGAATAGAATGCCCAGAAATCCAAGCTATAGCAGCACATAACAAAAATGAAAAGGGCATGTACTGATATATCTGAACTAGTGTGATATAATTGACTAATTTTTTTCTTACATAGGGTGGTAGGGAGGAGCATGGGAAGACTGTAAAGTCTTCTTTGCAAGTTGGTGCTTGTACATTTGGGAGTTATAGCTTCCATTCAGTTGGTGTTGAAGAAACAGAGGTAGTAGCCTCATCTGGGTTGTAGCTCAGATAAAATAGAATGTAAAGAGAAGTTGGAGCTTTCCTTTCATCCTAAGAAGAGGTTTTTGTTAAATTTTGAGCATTAATTCACAATACTCTAGGATCTTTACTGAGAGAATAACATGTACAGTATATCAATGCATAAGAATCATAATAAGCATGACAAGCATCACAAGAATCAAAAGCATGAGAGACAAGAGACACAGAGTTTCCATGGGGAAAACCCTAAGGTGAAAAACCCCACAACTTCCTCAGAGATAGAGAGAGCAATGGCTTAACCAAAGTACAACCAAAATACACTGAGATAGTCTCCTAGTAGCAGATGATCCTCCTCCTCACTAGTGCACCATTTTCTGAGTGAGAAAAGTGTGAGTTTCCAAGTGATCAAAATAGAGATCTCCCGATCTCTATTTATACTAGTCTGTTTTCCCAGTGACCTTACGGGGCCGACTTGTATAGCTAGGTACATCAACCATATAATATATATTTTAGGGATGACCCCACACATGGTGGTCTAATAACCCTTCGCCAAGTACACACACTTGTGACACTTGTCAATACACATAACGACACTTCCTTATAGAGGAATAACACATCTCTTATAAGGGTAGAATAAATATATATGAAATACATAGATGAAATACATTCCGAAGTTACATATACATCAACACTCCCTCTTAACTAGGAACGTATTTCTCGACACAGATCTGCTAGACAAGTCTTCTTCTCGAGATCATCGTCATCATCATCGTCACTACTGCTGCTATCTCAACCAATCTCTGACTCTACTCATCATAGGAAGTTATAAAGAGCCAGTCCTTTTTCATACTGGATGTAGGCCCACCACCTGCAGGTCTTCATCATCACTGGCCATACTGTGGAATCCTCAGGACTTATTACGTGAGTCAACAAAACCTTGCAAGAGCATCCTAGGACTGATTACGAGCACACAACTCAACCTATCGGATCTCCTAGGATCTTTTACATGTTACTACACAACCTGTCCACAACCACAGAGTATCACGAAGCACAACCTAGATGCACACACACAGCACTTACACTCACCGGCATGGGAGGACCAACCTACCACCATCCGTGAAAGGCTCACAAAACTTACATCAACGACCATGGGAGAACACATCTGCCACCATGTCAGAAAGGCTCTACACTTACATCAATGCACATGGGAGAACACATCTACCACCATGTCGGAAAGGCTCTGCACTTACATCAATGCACATGGGATAACACATCTGCCACCATGTCGGAAAGGCTCTGCACTTACATCAACACACATGGGAGAACACATCTACCACCATGTCGGAAAGGCTCTGCACTTACATCAATGCACATGGGAGAACACATCTACCACCATGTCGGAAAGGCCCTGTGCATCTGTGTCTTCGGAACTCATCACACATAATCCAACTGATTATGTAATGTATCCACCGGATACATATGATCATCCTGATCGTCATCACTATACCATCCTGGTACATATCATCTGGAGTAACATCTTGAAGCTTGTCATCATGATCATCCTGATCATACAACGCATCCACTTGATGCATACCAAGTATCTACCTGATACATATCATCATACATGATCCACCTGATCATATAGTGTATCCACTTGATACAAATACAAATACATGATACATATCAACATACATGATCTACCTGATCATACAATGTATCAACCTAATACATATACAGATACATGGTCCAAGCATCCAACATGATGCATATACAAAATACATACAAATGATCCAACTGATCATATCGAACATCGAACATGATGCGTACATACATACACATGTAAATGATCCAACTGATCATACAAAGCAGAAACTAGAACATCATCCTGATGCTCATCATCCAGCACTCACATCCATAGCCATGTGAAGGATCCTCCTTCCAACATGCTTGGAATGGCTTCAGTAAATGTGTCCATCACTTCTTCCTCGAAGTGTCATCGATCTAAAGAACACCAAGCCTCTCCCTGAAGTATTTGAACTTCACTCTGGCTAGTGGCTTCATCAGTACATCTGCAATCTGCTCGTCCGTTGCAACATACAGGATCTTCACAGCTCCTCTCTGCACCATATCCCTGATATAGTTATATTTTATCTCTATGTGTTTCGACCTATCATGAAACACTAGGTTCTCGAACAGCTTCACACAACTCTGGTAGCATCCAATGGGAGATCAAATAACTCAGACAGTAGCTTCTGCAGCCATACTGCCTCACAACTAGCTGAACAGGCTGCAACATACTCTGCCTCAGCTGTACTCAGTGCTACGCAGGACTGCTTCCTGCTAAACCAAGAGATCACACCTGATCCCATACTGAAGCAGCATCCAGATGTGCTCTTCGTATCTGCAGCACTGCCAGCCCAATCTAAATCAACATAACCCTGTAGGTTAAACTTTTGATTCACTTCATACTTGAGCCAATAATCCACTGTACCCTTTAGGTACCTTATAACATGCTTTACAGCAACCAGGTGAACACTCCTCGGATCCGTCAGGAACTAGCTCAATGTGTTCACCGCAAAGCAAATATCTGGTCTCGTGTTTGTCAGGTACATCGAGGACCCAATCATTGGACGATACATAGAGATATCAACTGGCTCAGATGAAGCATCACATAGAAGATTCAGGTTCGATGCCATAGGTGTGGCCATGGCCTTGCAATCCATCATCCTGAATCTCTTCAGGATATCTACTGTGTACTTCCATTGACCAAGGAAGATCCCACCTGCATTCTGCCACACCTCCATACCTAGGAAATAATGCATCATTCCCAAATCTTTCATATCAAACTTAGCAGCAAGCTTCCTCTTAGTATCTGCAATCAATCTATCATCTCCTGTTACAAATAAGTCATCCATGTATAGAAGTAGAATCACAGGATTCCCTTCCTCAACCTTGTAGTAAAGGTTGGAATCCGCTTTACTCTTGGTAAAGCCCAAACTAGATAGGAAACTGTCCATCCTACCATACCAAGTTCTGGGAGCTTGCTTCAAGCCATACAAGGCTTTCTTCAATCTGCACACATATGAATCCCTAGCATGTATTTCAAAACTGAGTGGCTGCTCCACATATACTTCCTCTTCAACTACACCATTCAAGAAAGCAGTATTGACATCCAACTGGTGTATTTTCCATTTCATTGCTGTAGCCAGGCCAAGTACTGTTCTGATGAAGGTATACCTGGCTACAGGTGCAAAAGTTTCTTCATAATATATTCCCTCTTTCTGAGAGAAGCCACGAGCTACGAATCTTGCCTTGTATTTCTCTACACTGCCATCTGCAACATGCTTGATTTTGTAGATCCATTTAGAAGTCACAACAGACTTCTCTTTAGGTCTTGGGACAGCATCCCAAACATCATTCTTCATTATTGATTAGTATTCCTCAACCATTGCATCCTTCCATTCTTTCTTTTCCGCTGTTTCTTCATAACTGGAAGGTTGTTTGTTCATAATTTCACAGAGTAAAGCAACATAGCTAGTATGTGATCTGGTTCTCTTCTTTGCTCTGTGTTCTTCTTCTGGAATGCCAAATCTTTTTGCATCTTGAATGAGCTCTCTAGCCCATGCAGGTTTCCTCTTGTGAGAGTTATCCTCACGGGGTGGATATACAGGTTCTTGCGGATCTTCAAACTCACGAACATTTTCTGGAATTGCTTCAGTCATGGTAGTGTCTTGAAATCTAGTTTCCTTAGGTTCTTCATAAACTTCGATATGTGCCTTCCTTGATTTGATGAATGCTGATTTTTCATCAAATGTTACATCCCTGCTGACATCAATCTTCTTGAACCCTGGAAAGTATATTCTGTAAGCCTTCGAGCTTTCACTTCTTGGGAATGCCTTCTTAATGTTCTTTCCTTTAGCACATCCTTTGCAAACACCTTCATGCTTGGTCTTGATTTCAGGAAGACCCTCTACTTCCTTGCTTGCAATCAAAAGTTCCCTATAATGCATATGAGAAAGTCTTCTATGCCAAAGTTCACTTGGCTCCATTGAGTCATGTACCATGGCATGTTCAGGTTGACCTTTCAATTTATACAAACCTCCCTCTTGCTCTCCAATCACTACTGCATCATCTATGGTCTTTCCCTTTGGCCACATTAGGACTTGGCCATCCACAAATGCAACCCTCATACCTTTTGCATCCAATGCAGATATGGAGAGTAAGTTCTTCTTGAGCCCAGGTACATAAAGGACTTCTTTCGTCTTCAAAGTTTTTCCAGAATCTAGGTTGTACGAGGCTTCACCACTTCCTTTGATTGGGTATTGATAATCATCCCCAAGTTTTACCTTATGGGGTGAATCATGTTCAGATAGGTTTACAAAAGATTCCTTAAACCCAGTCATGTGTTTGGAAGCCCCACTGTCAATTAACCAATCATTACAACCATGGGAGATAGTACTTGTGAGAGCAGATATTAGAACATACTCTTCTTCACTTGATGAGTCATCATCACTATCATCACTTTCTGCCCTAGCCTTCTTCTTGGGTGGTTCATCATCTTCTTGGGACATTCTGAAGCAAAATGACCTTTCTCATTACATGTGAAGCATCTGAGATCTTTCTTATCTTTATGTTGACGATAGTGTGAAGATTTCTTGGCATGGGAGTGCTCTCTCTTTGACCTTACTTTCTTGGTGTGTACTATGAGAGCTTGATCTTCACTTCCCATCTTTTCTTCTCGGGCCACAAGCCTTGCTTCTTCTTGAGAACATTCTTCCTGCAATCTGTTGAAGGAGATCAACTTCTTCCTTGCACAAATTCCTTGAATAAAGGAATCCCATGACCTGGGTAGGCCATTTAGAGTGGTCATGACAACTTCACCATTCTCCACCATTTCATCTACTGCTGCCAGTTGTTCCTTAATCTGGGAGACCCTAGAAAAATAAGATTGAATGGCTTCTCCATTCTGAAACTTTACTCCTTTCAATTGGTTCCGCAGGGTCATCTTCCGATTTATGTTCTTCCCTTCAAATAGCTTGGTCAGAGAATCAAACATTTCTTTGGGTGTCTTTAGATATGACACATGTGGGATAAGATTATCCTTGATAGAATCAACAATGATTCTCTTTGCCTTGACCAAGTTCTTCTTATGCAATATCTTAGCCTCTTCATCCTCTAGGATAGGGATGTCTTCTTTTATGTATGAGTCCAACTCATTCTCTTCTAGGATTAACCCAATCCTATACTTCCAAGCTCGGAAGTTATCAGTACCTTCAAGCTTATCCTCAAGCTTGGTGTGGTGAGATATCTTAAAGAGTACTTCAAATGGAAATAGAACAGATTAAGGTCTTACCACTTGAAATGCTAAAAATTGGATCTGGACTCGGATTAGGGTTTGTTGGAAAAACCCTAAAAATTCAAAATGTGAATTTCAACTTTCTGAAAGGATAGAAAGATGTGCCTTGATGAGCTGATCAGCTTGGTGTATTCATAATTTGAGATCAACAAAGCTTTACCCTTCAGATTTTTCTTTTTGTCCTCCCGGGTTCACTAGGGAGAGCCCTGAATTAGGGTTTGAGTTTCCCGAAGATCTACCCAGCCAAAAATCTTGATCCAAAGCTCTAAACTTCGATTTTTGCAAGGAGCTTCTAGCCATGTCTTCAGATTTCATAAATTCCTATTTTTGTGGAAACCCTAATTTTTAGGGCCAAATCTAAAAATGCTCAGAATTGAATTCTGATTGGACAGATAGATTCTCCTTGATGAGTAGAGTCAATCTACTACACTTCTTTTCCAAAATCCGTGGAGAGAAACCCAATAAACAAGAAACTCAAGTTTCCATCACTGCAAAATGTCTTCTTCTCAGGTTAGCTCTGATACCATGTTAAATTTTGAGCATTAATTCACAATACTCTAGGATCTTTACTGAGAGAATAACATGTACAGTATATCAATGCATAACAATCATAATAAGCATCACAAGAATCACAAGAATCAAAAGCATGAGAGACAAGAGACATAGAGTTTCCATGGGGAAAACCCTAAGGTGAAAAACCCCACAACTTCCTCAGAGATAGAGAGAGCAATGGCTCAACCAAGGTACAACCAAAATACACTGAGATAGTCTCCTAGTAGCAGATGATCCTCCTCCTCACTAGTGCCTCCACTTTCTGAGTGAGAGAGGTGTGAGTTTCCAAGTGATCAAAATAGAGATCTCCTGATCTCTATTTATACTAGTCTGTTTTCCCAGTGACCTTATGGGGCCGACTTGTCTAGCTAGGTACATCAACCATATAATATATATTTCAGGGCCGACCCCACACATGGTGGTCTAATAAACCTTCGCCAAGTACACTCACTTGCGACACTTGTCAATACACATGACGACACTTATAGAGGAATAACACATCTCTTATAAGGGTACAATAAATATATATGAAATACATTCCGAAGTTACATATACATCAAGAGTTTTTTCCCTTTATGGGTTTCCTTGGGAAAATCAGTGCCTCTACATATTTATGTGATTGAACATTGTTTATATGCCTTATATTTAATTCTGTTATAACAATATACCTGCTATAAAGGAATGTGCATAGAACATCTCATATCATATTGATTGTCACACTTCATCAAAGTTAAAACGGAAAAAGAATGTAAAATTGTTTAAGCATAGAAATAACTGATTCACCCCACCCTATCAGTTATTTGAATAATTTCAACAGAATTACATTTATGCACATACTGCGTGAGATAAATGGCCGAGCTGATGAAATGGCTAATATTGGGGTTAGTGTTTCTTATGGGATCCTCAGTTGAAATAATGAGACCTTGGAAGAAGCCTAGTTTCCCTAGCTCAAATATGGACCTAATGGCCTGGAACCAATCCTATAAATTCTTGATTTACATTTCCCTTAGAGCTTTCTTCTTTGATCTTTGGGCACATTACAATAGTGGGTTTTTCTTATTGAAGTATTGTAAATTCAGTTTAAACATTCCGACGGATCCTCCTCCCCTCGATTCCTACCCAGACATGCTTGAATTTAATGAAATTGGCCAGCTCACCACTTGTCCTTCATGCGAGATGGGAATTAGCATTTATCTTGGTCGAGGGAGCCCTCCATCCCCTCATTTTGGCGCTTCTGGTGACTTTTCTTACAAGGTATCGCTGTGGGGTGTGCTTGCCATGGTGCTTGATTGGTGTGGGACGCGTTGTGGTGTGTGGAATTTCAGAGAAGGCAGAAGCATGGAACGTCTTGGAGCTGGGCGTCCTCATAGGGGAAGAGGTATCTGTCTTCATGGAGATGGTCGCTTCCAGAGAAGGGACACAGGGAACTAGAAATGTGTAAGGTGCTTCTCGGTGAGGAGAGGCCCTGATTGTGGAAGCAGCCGGGGTTGGCCCTCGGAGGAAATGAGGGGTGATTTTGCAGAAGATGAGATTAAGCCAGGGTGTGGTCATTGCTATAAACATGACGGAGTTGGGACCTTGTAGGGGCTGACTGGAACTCGAAGCATCTCCAAGTTTGAAGCTTAGTTCTTGGACATACTACAGAATCTTGAGCTGCAAAATAGGCTGATTCACAGCGAGAATCCGGAAATCAAGAACGTGTTAACCCGTCATTACAATCTTGTGTACTCTTCCCATACTGAGGAAAAAGTTCATTTTCAGAGCATCTCTGCGAAAGTGGAGCACATGGAGGATACCTTGGGTACAACCTACCAGCATAAGGTTCGAAAGCATAATGTTTCAGGTAAAGAAATGGAAGTCATCAACAGGAAGATGGAAAAACTCCAGAAGTTCATGGCCAATGAAGGAAATTTCATGGACCTCAGCGCAGAGAAGAATAGTGCAGCAATCTCCTCCAATGTTCCTATGGACTTCAGACTGCAGTAGGGGATTCAACGATTCTGGTCTTTGGTTGGATAGTTCTAGCTCTGTGTTATATTTTGATAAGTTTTATAGTAGTATGTCTAGAGTCTTTGGAATTGGCTGTAGTAGCAATTTTGGTAACTTGGGCAGTTCAAAAGCTTCATTTTCGTACAAGGAAGAAGCTGGTCAATGTTATATTTCTACATTTTACTTCTAGGGTAGTTTGTTAGAATCTACTATTATTGTAGGATTGAAAGAAACATTGCAAGCTATTAGATAGAACAAGAAGTTCTAGGATTGATGGTTGTCTCTCTCTCACGGGAGCATTCTGATCATCCTCTGTTTTGTATTTTCTACCTCTTTTTATAAATATATCAGCTACCCGTTTCCGTTAAAAAAAAAAGATCACCCACTAAGCCTTGGAAATATTTTAAGAATTTTATGGAACCAACAATTTCGTGTGAATTCTCTTATTACAAAATAAAGTGACATAAATCCTTATAATTTCCATTGGCCATGAGGTTGATGATCATATGTAATTAGAGGATTATATTAAGGCAATGGAATCTAGGGTTTTCTCCCGAACCTAAAATAAAGGATTCCTTGAAACTAAAAGGCTCTCTTAAATTAATAAGCATATATCCTTCATTACACGCATGGCTATTTAGTCATGTGAATTGATTCTATAGAGGATACAAAGCACATAATTCACTCTAACCCTAGGTTCTTCGAACACAATGTTTTGTTCATGATTTTTTGGTTCACTCTTTTGAGACGTCCATGGATTCACTTTCTTAACTCGATTATTGTTTAGTATTTCCAATTTTATACTTATAAATTTGGGCATTGATTCCCTATAATCCAATGGAAATGTTATGGGGAAGTTTTACTTTTATTCTTAAACAACTAGTAAAATACATATAACAACATACACAAATTTGTGAATTGAATAAAATTTGACCAAGGTCTCCCTAGAATTGAAGGTGGTTGATACTACATGGAAGAAAAATTTATAAACTCCTAGATACACCTAGAGTTTTACTTGCAAGTCATACTTTGCTTATGAGAACCTGACAATATCTTAACTAAATGATAATGATTATCCCTATAAATCTCTCGATGTGAGAGTGTAATGCTCCATAATTTTACCTCGAGTTTGAGTTTTATATAATGATATGTAATGATCTGTATAAGTAAATAATTTAATTTGATGTTAGTCTATTTATTAAAAAATTACATAATATAATATGGAACTTATGATGTATGTATTCTTACAAGAACAATATTTGACTAGTGAATGGTTAGATGATCAAGTTTTATTAATTTTACCTAATTGATATCAATGACATCACTTTGATTTAATTATATGAAAAAGTATACATTTCATGATTGTTATGAGCACAAGGAGATACAATTTAAAAAGTGGGGAAGGAAATGCGGGCACAAAAAATTTTAGAGGCGAAATTTAGTGTAATTTACCCAATTACAAATTTAGTCACATTAACTCCAACTTTCCAATAAAGAGTAAATTGATCCCCAAATTTATCCAAATGATGGCTTTATTATATTTACGGGAATATGAATAATTTGGTGCAACCCACAATGTATACTGTCAAACCACTGTAAGATGGCCAATAAGGTCTGATATATCACTACTGTAATATTGCAGATCCAAAATTAGCGCCATCAACCCCAATGCAACCCCAAAGAATCACTAGATTCAAAACTAGGAGCACTAGTTCAAATCTGACCACATAGAACACTGGGTTTCCAACTCTTCCCAGACAACCAACTCACTCAAATTTGATCCAAATAACTTATGAGGGATAAAAACACATCTAATCTAACCATTAACATACATTAGAGAAATTTATGGAATCCTTGAACACTTTACACAAACATTTATAATTGAGGGTGCATTAGCATAATTATACAGATTGACCCACTAGTAAAATGATAATATCTTGGGCATATGGAAACCTTTTTGAGTGAAATAAAAAGTGTTCCCTACTACAAAAAATGCTCCCAACACAATGGAATAGGTTTCAGAACCCAAAAAAATCAGAAATGGTCGAACCAGAGGATGAATTTCGACCCACTTAACACCGGTACAAGATTAAGAACACCCCCAACTATAGAACTTCCAAACCAAACCCAAATTATCCAAAACAAATATGAATCAAGCCAAAATGGATTAACAATATACACCAGGGACTCTTATGAAGGTTTCATACCAAAACATGAAGTTTACACAACCATATTAAAACATATCTACTCATAGATAAACATTTACTCATAGATTTACCCATGCTTGAATATTGAACAATATATGGAGAACAACACTGATATTTTTAATACAAGTGGGGAATTATCAGAGAGTACATCAATGGGTGCTACAAAAAAATGAAATATAGAGAAATATCTGCTACAAAGAGAGTAGAGATGGATGTTATAGAACCATAGAGAAAAGAGGGAGATTTATTGCTCCAAATGAGTGATTTCCTTCCACTGTTGCGTCCTCCACAAGAAATATTTCGACCCCAACTAAGAGATATTCCTCCTACAGTATGCCCTCCCAAAAAATGGATTTATTGAAGCGTGAGTCGAGCACTTGCATCAACAAGGAGGAATTGATTTGATCCAGAGGTGTATAATTACCCCAAGTCATTGAAATGATCAATCCTCACGGATCTTATGGCTATGTTACCTAAGATTATTCCTAATTAAATAACTAACTAGTAAAAACAAAATCTATAAAAAAAATATTATAAAAAAATGTACAAAAGGAAAAACCAAGTCTCATATAATTACAAATATACAATTTAATAGAGGATCCACAAGTAATTTTATTTTTTTTATGCAAAATATTCTTTCAAAGAAATATAACATCACAACTATAACAAAGAAGCTAAAATTTAAAATAATATTAAAGCTCCTAAATATGTGATTCAATCTAGTTACACACAAATACACGCTTCATGTGTACTTAAAATAAAATATCAGATTGACTATCATTGCATCAGATCTTTATAGTGTGTAATTCCTAACCAAACTGATCTTAATCATGACCATTATTTAAATTTACACCTGAGAAATCAACTATAATCTAAATGCTACTTTATAATCTTGATCAAGACATAAATTAAAAAGAGCCATAACCAATCAATTCCAATATACACAAGTAATACTCTGCCATTGTTCACATGCATAAATTCTAACAAACGGATAATAACAAAACCAAAGCAATTATTGATCAATATCAAGTAATCAATTCAGAATAACTACTTATAACTAGATCGATTGATCTACTTTTGCTAGTCAAGAAATACACCACAGATGAACATATGATCAATATGTAATCGGGATGAACTCGTTCACCAATTTAGCATAACCACACATTCGAATGTTTAATGGATCATCATACGGAATATCGAAACATAATCCAGGCCGATGAAAAAATAAATAAAGGAATGCATGACTAACCGTAATCATGAAAATGGCTAATTAGATAATAACTATTGACCATCGATAGTTATCGGATAATCAAATATTTGTATAGTCCAAGCAATGATTCTACATAAAAGCAAGACCCTTTACAATAAACCCAAGAAACATAACGACAATAATAATGAAATCAAAGGACGGATAAACTATAGAAAAGGTTCACATATATATTACGCACAATGATTTATACGAAAAAAGTGTCATTAAGTTTGAAAGTAAACATACACCATTTTCCAGCCAAGAGAACCCCCTTTCAAAGTTCGGATCCTTCTTTTATAATTAAGGTTTTCCTTATGACACTAAACAATGGCCCACAAACTTCCAAAATTGGGATTATTAAAAACAGTCTTATCCCAAGTTTATCTCAAATTGATTAAAAAATTATTCTAAATTTAACAACATATGATGTCCAAAACATAGACTCAAAAATACATCATGATCTTACAGGATTTAAATCCAACAGAGCATCCAAGATATTAAAGCATTCTTTGCCAACTAGAGATATTAAATTCGAAGAAACTGCCACGTTGTCCCCATTATTTCGAATCCTAAGACAAACAAGGATCAAATTATTAAAAGAACGGATAGTTAAAAGCATTAGAATGAAGTGGATGAAGAATCTGTGATTCTGCAACTACTTCAAATGAAATAAATATACAAAAACTAACAACCAGATTAAATAAGGAAAATAAATTGACTTACCGCTAGTAAAAAACCAATAATTGCAAAACCACATATACATGAAAAATAAAAATGCACATACTTGAATTACTTTGATATGAAAACTTCATAAGAGCTAGGATTAACAAAAATATTAACACTAGAAGTGTGAATGATCGTGCCAACAGTGGAATCTTTTAATTTCTTTCTCATTTAACTAATTTCTTCTTGGTGTTGTTCATTTAGTAACCTTTTTGATTCTTAAGTTGATTTATCTCTTCCTGAAGGTATTGAATGTGGTTTGACATAGAGTAGATCTTGGATTGATAATGAACCATTAAATTCTGACAAACTGGATTACACCCATGTCCCATGTTCTTATTGTTACCACCTAAGCCTGAATGAGTTTTCTCAACATAGCAGTTGTTTTTTGTTTTAAAATTTTTCAACATTGTAGCAATACTGGGAAATTTTGGGTTTGAACTCAAGAATGGAGAAAGATTGCTAAATTGTATTGAGAACATTGTTCTTGTTGTTGAATACTCTGTTTATTTATTTCATTGAGCTCAGACTCTTCCTCATCTTGAAAATCAATCACTGGAATAGTGTTGGCTTGGTTTTGCAACCAAGCTTTGTGCAATGGGCACCTATCAACAAGTGATAGCAGTTTCAAATATTGAAAGCAAAAAACAATTATAAATCTGAATCTAACATGTGCATCTAACAATAAACTTGAAAAGGTTTAAGAACAAGAACAAGAAATAAAATAAAAAATAACTTTTGTATTATGATACCTCAAATGGTGAGGATGTTGTGGTGTTGAGCAGCTCCAAGGGTGAGATGCTCTAGGCTCCAATGGTCTCTTCTCCAAGATTGCTACAATGGTCAAGAACTCATGAGAGATTTTGACAGCATGAGGATAGGATGATGGATGCATGGAAAGTGAGGTACCACCTTTTTATAGTTTTTGGTGGTGGGGAATACCATTATGGTTTTGAGGAAACCAATGGTATTGACCAACATGGTTTAGGTACCTTTTCCCTTCTTTTTTCTTTTTTGAATATTTTGAATATTTTTATTCCCTTTTTAATATTTTTGGGAATTCTGGATGCTTTTTGAGGGTTTTTTATGGTTTTTGAGGAAAAATATTCATTTTGAGGGGAAAAAGAGGTGTATTATGGTCTTTTGGTGACTTTTTGGTGGCTTTAGAGGCTCAAATGGTGGAAAAGTGGACAACTGGGTCATGTGAATAAGGAAATGAGCTAGTGAGAACTTTTTGGGTGTTAACAGATTGCCCCCTGATGTGTGAGGGCATGAGTTCATCGTATGGATGATAGATATCATAGTTCTTTTGTCTTTTTCCTGGGGTTTGGGGAAGAGAAGAGACCAGTTGGAGACTAGATCAACGGCCCTTGGAAGCTGCAAAAACAAAAAATATTACATGGCCTCAATATGAATGAGGAATAATCTCTGATAATGGACAAGGTGGGCATACCCATGCTCATATCAAGACATAACAATTAGTCCCAAGAAGGGGGACCTAAATAAGACATAAAAAATCTGTTGGTACATCATAATGGTCCAAAGGGGACACTATTTTGGGATGTACTCATGATCATAACATGTCTGATCTCAATAACTGATACACTGGAATAAAGCGACAACCGTTCTGAATAAGGTCTCAGAAGGGTTAATGAACTGCTGAAACTGAAGGTGTCCAATATCTGTAGGGACTCAATGACTGTGAGTCATCTCTGAGAAGTACATGTAACTGTATACTCGAGGGAGTATAAAACTGGGGTACATCAAAATACTATCGCCATGTGCAACCCGGATATCTATAGAAAAAATGTAACTGGTTGTTTCCATAGGTAGACTCTCAAATGTGGAAGAATCAGGTGGTGTTGTAGTGTCCCCTCCATCGTACCATCGTGATAGAGAGGATCACCGTGCTCAATCCGGGCAATTAGCCCCAATCCGTTTGAATTAAAAACATTGATGCAAGAACTGTATCTGTGCATACTATGGAAAAACGACGGTAATAAAAAAAAAATGCTATTGATCTCTAACACACATTCAAAATTCTGTGGCAGCCATGAAATAAAAGATCTGTGCAGAAATATACAAGATCATATGGAAATTCCTAAACTTTTAAAAACACAGCAGAAGCAAATTCGTTTAATACATCCACATACATTCATAACATTCATCAAATGATAATTGCTAATTTACACCGGAGAATACTTATCTCAATAAGGCAGTTCCAAGCAACTGGCTATGCAACTGCAACGTTCCACCCAACCGTAGGCCAGTGTGCTCCTCAATCTCTCAGCACCACTGCCACCCCCGAGCTGGGCATGATCTCTACAAGGAATCAGGGAACAGCAGACTCACACATAGCCAAGCATACACCAAGATGAGCCAAGCCAATCTGCAATTGGGTTTATCAGGCTACTAGGAGATGGAAAGGAAGAGTTGCTAAGCTAGTGAGCTCCAGCTCAGAGCCAGGGATAACCTTGCAAGATCTATCTAGCTTGGCACCCACATTACCTACACACCCAGCACAAGGAAGTATTCTTTTCACTGCTGTGCAGTCCCTCAAGCCATACCTTCCCTATGTAGTGCTCTCAGGGTATGCATAGAAGAGTAACCAAAGCCCTCTTGATCTTTTTGAGAGGTTGTCTCCCCCACTAGGTTTATCAAGCCACTTCTATCCCCTACCACTCCAACACTTCAGCTCACAGGCTCAAACCAAGAACAAGGATGCACATAACAGCAGAACCCCACTTGCTGGGCATGAGGAAAACGTTTTCCACGGTGGAATGCATGAGATGGGGTTCCAACTAACCCAGAAAAACGTGGGAACCCACAAAAACGAAAATGGGAAGTTGGTGAACAACCCAGGAAGCCAAATCCGTTTTTAGAAAAACGTCATGGGACATTCAGGGGCAAAAACGACCTCCCTACAGTCCCCAAAACGTGGCCCTCCCTCTCCCAACTGTTATATACTGCAAAAACGACTCCCAGGCATGGAAAAATGCAGCATTTGGATGAAAAACGTAAATGGAAAGACCCAGCTAACTCTAACTGCGTGAATGATCAAAGGCTGCCTGTACAGAATGGCTTTGGGCACCATTTCGTGGGTGGTTTCTTGCTCCCCAAGCAAAAACACGATTTTCCAAGTTGATGGCTTGCCCATGCACGAAAATGGCTTGCCCATACTCTTTCATTCCCAAGGCATTAACTGCCTTAACCAATTTCTTGAAAAAAAATTAAATGATTGGGTACATGAGACAAAATGGGTAGTTGGTGGTTTATGGGTTTCCCCATTGACACATGGATTAATACCATTGGCTCAAGGTTTGAATAATTTCCCCCCCTTTTTCCTTGTAAAGTCATGCCCCATCTCTTTTGTTGCATTGCATAGCCGGTTGTGGGTTTTTCCATTAAAATTCGTATTTGCATGGTGTCTTATTTACATTGTGCCCATCTCGCACAAGAACCATGGGCATCTATTTTTAATTGCCGATACATGAAACGCTAAATCAATGGTGGGGCCTTGGCCTTGAGCTCCTCACCATGATTAAATTACAATATTTACATCATTTACGGTTTAATACAAAGGGGGTCAAAATGGGGACATTACATTCCCCTCCCCTTACATTAGCACTGTCCTCAGTGCTCATCAAAATTGAACAAAAATGGATATGCCACCCTCATGGCATCCTCCAGCTCCCATGTAGCCTCATCGGGACCGTAGTGCTTCCATTGCACCTTTACCTGTCCGATGGCTCGGTTCCGGAGCAATGTTACCTTCTTGTCTAGGATGCACAATGGATCGGTTTGGAATTCTCCCTCGGGTTCCACCTGGATCACATCCCAATTAATCACATGGTTAGGATCATGTACATATTTCTTAAGCAAAGAGACGTGAAAAACATTATGAGCTTTAGTGCTAGCAGGCAATGCAAGTCTATATGCAACTGGTCCTATTCTTTCAAGCACTTCAAATGGCCCACAATATCTAGGTGATAGCTTGGCACAACTCCCAAGCTTCAAAGAACTCTTCCTTGATTTCACTCTAAGATATACATGATCCCCAACATTGAATTCCCTATGCACTCTATGTTTATCTGCATAGCTTTTCTGTCTATCCTGGGCTGCTTTTAAATTTTGCCGGATCTTTGCAACCTCTTGTTCCATTTCCTTAAGCAATTCTGGCCCAAGTACAATTCTATTCACTGGATTGTCCCAAGTCACTGGTGTCCTACACCTTCTGCCGTACAAGGCCTCATAAGGACTCATACCCAATGATGCTTGTTTCCCGTTATTATATGCAAATTCTACCAAGTGTAGATAATCCTCCCACTTGGATGGTTTGTCCATTACATACATGCGGAGCATGTCTTCAAGCACTCGATTTACTCTTTCAGTTTGCCCATCTGTTTGAGGATGGTAGGCGGTACTAAAGCTCAACTGCGTACCCAAATCTGCAAAGAGACCTTTCCAAAAATTGGAAGTGAACTTGGTATCCCTGTCAGAAATTATTGCCTTAGGCAACCCATGTAATCTGAAAATTTCCTTCATGAAAATATTTGCAATGGCATCGGCTTTATGTGTGGACTTAACCGGTATAAAATGTGCTGCCTTCGTTAACTTGTCCACCACAACCATGATGGAATCATGTTGTCTCTTAGTCATTGGCAATCCTGTAATAAAATCCATGGAGATTACTTCCCATTTCCATTCTGGAATCGGCACTGGAAGCAATAAACCTGTTGGATGTTGGTGTTCACTCTTCACCTGTTGACATTCCATGCACTTAGAGATGTATTCGGCGACATCCTTCTTCATGCCTGGCCAGAAATAATATTTTCTTGCTGTAGCAATTGTTTTCTGATATCCTGGGTGACCAGAGTATGGAGCTTTATGGATCTCATCCATAACCATTCTCCTTAAATCTGCCGCATTTGGAACATAGACTCTATTCTTATAAGTAAGAAGTCCGCCTTCTTCCAAATGATAACCCTCATACTTCTTTTCAATGTTTTGCTTCTGCAATTTCCCCTTTATCTGCTCATACACTTCATCCTCAACCATATGGTTAACAATTTGTTGCTTCAAGTCTGGCTGGCAAGTACTAAGCGCTGCCACATACATTTCATGTACCTTCCTGCTGAGTGCATCAGCCACCTTGTTTTCTTTCCCTTTTATGTGTTTGATCTCGAAATCAAATTCACACAAAAATTCCAACCATCTAGCTTGCCTAGCATTTAAAGTTGGCTGATCAAACAAGTATTTCAGACCACAATGGTCTGTCCTTAGCTCAAATTTCCTTCCCATTAAGTAATGCCTCCACATCTTTAAAGCATGTACTATGGCTGCAAGTTCTATATCGTGAGTAGCATAGTTCTTCTCGTGCTCCTTCAACTTTCTTGACTCATAGCATATCACGTGGTTGTCTTGCATAAGAACTCCTCCAAGTCCTTGATTGCATGCATCGGTACACACCACAAAATCTTTTTCCGGATCTGCAATTTTCAGAATAGGTGCACTTGTAAGAAGATTCTTCAACCGTTGAAAACTTTCCTCACATCTTGGTGACCATTCAAATTTTATTCCCTTCTTTTGCAAAGAAGTGATCGGTGCTGCAACTTTGGAAAATCCTTCGATAAACCTCCTGTAGTAACCAGCAAGGCCCATAAAAGATCTCACATCAGTCACATTCCTTGGAGTTGGCCAATTCATCATGGCTTCAATCTTCTCAGGGTCTACAGATATTCCTTCGTCGGAGATGATGTGACCCAAATAATGAATTCTATATTTATAGAAGTCACATTTGCTCAACTTGGCATACAGCTTATGCTCCCTTAATAACTGCATTGTCATTCTCAAATGTTCTTCATGTTCATCTTCATTCTTGGAATAGATGAGAATATCATCTAGAAATACAAGAACAAACTTGTCCAAATATTTGCTAAAAACATTATTCATGAGACACATGAATGTAGCTGGTGCATTCGTGAGGCCAAATGGTACCACTACAAACTCATAGTGTCCATACCTTGTTCTAAAGGCTGTCTTATGAATATCTTCTTCTTTGATTCTTACCTGATGGTAACCAGACCTCAAGTCAATCTTTGAAAATACCTTTGCTCCTCTCATTTGATCAAAAAGGTCATCAATTCGGGGCAATGGGTATTTATTCTTCACTGTGACTTTGTTCAACTGCCTGTAGTCGATACATAACCTGAGTGTTCCATCTTTCTTTTTCACAAATAGAACGGGTGCTCCCCACGGGGATACACTTGGCCTAATATATTTCTTTTCCAGCAACTCTTGCAATTGCATCTTCAATTCTAGCAATTCCGGTGTGCTCATCCTGTACGGTGTCTTAGACACTGGTGCCGCTCCTGGCACAAGTTCAATTGTAAAGTCAATGTCTCTCTTTGGAGGGAGTCCTGGAATCTCATCTGGAAAAACATCCCTGAATTCTTGCAATACACGATAGTCCTCCAGTCTAAGAGTTTCATTCTCTGTTGCCTCTAAAATGTGGGCTGCATACAATTGACATCCCTTCCTACAGAACTTCTTTAGTTGCATGGCTGAAACCTGTCTAACAGAAGTCACCTTTGGAATTCCTTTTACAACCCTCGGGTTTCCTTCCTCGTCCATGCATTCAAATGTCTTATTGTAGCAGTCAAGTTTAACTCTATGTGCTTCTAACCAATCCATTCCAATGAGAATATCATAGGAACCAAGTGGCAAAATATTCAGATCTGCATAAGTGAATAGCCCATCCATCTCTAATGGACATTTCTCTACTATTTCGCTAACTTTTCTCTTGGTTCCAGTGGCTAGTTGAACTAACCAAGATTTACTATGCTTTAATTTCTTGAAAGCACACATCTCAACAATTCTAGGAGTGACATAACTGTGAGTAGATCCAGGGTCAATCAAAATAGAAACAGATTGCTTAGCAATCTTACCTTCAACCTCAACCACAGTTGACTGATGATCTGCTTGGCAGTCGTCCACTGCTACATAGATTCTAGGGATTGTCCTTGCCACTTGACCCACAGTTCCAGCTCCTTGGACATTGTGAACTTGATTTGCATTCCCATTCCTATGTGGACAGTTCCTAAGCATGTGCTCTCCTCCACAACCCCAACATTGAAGTGGTTCTCTTGGCTCCTTTGGATCTCTTGGCTTGTCTCCCATCATCCTAGTTGGCTTAGTCACAACCTGTGATGGTTGCCTTTGCTGATTCCGGAATTGAGGAGGCTTGAACCCCTTCTTCCTTTGATCAAACTTTTCATTTTTCTTATCCTTCCATGCCTTATGGAATTCGGGTTTGCTCCTGTTTTGATCAAAGCAATACTTGGCCTTTCTTATGGCCTCCTCCAGAGTTCGAGGTTCATCAAACTCAATTCTATCTTTATACGACTGGGGCAGTCCACTTAGGAAACGTTGAATTTTCACCTTATCATCTCGAATATACCTGACATACCTCAGCAGCTCCAAGAACTTGTTTGCATATTCTTCCATGGTCGATTGTCCCAATCTCAGCTCATGGAACTCTTTGATCTTATCATCATAGTACCTATCAGAGAGGTACTTTTGCTTGAAGTATTTCTTGAACTGCTTCCACACAATCTTCCTTTCGTTGATCTTCTTCACTTGCCTGGTGTGTTCCCACCATATAGATGCTCTTCCATTCAAGTTGAAGATGGCAACCCTTGCCTTCATATTCCTAGAGTAGTCTTGGACTTGGAAATATTTTCTCATCCCAAGAAGCCAAGCTTCAGCTTCTTGACCAGATTTTACCTCTCCGTCAAATGTAGGAGGTTTTGCCTTCTTAAATTCCCCATGTGAATTGTTCCTGTAGTGCTTCTTTCTCTTGCTCTTGTGAGATGAAGAGCTTGAACCCTCAATGGATTCTTCAGAGTCAGATGATTCATTAGAAGAGATTTCTGGACTATATGTGTTGTCTGTAGAAATTCTTCTTGGGCTACTGGCCCTCTTACGGGAATTTCTTCTAGAGCTACTTCCACCCTTTTCTGGATTTGATATCTGATGCCCAGAGTTTATTTGCCTTTGGATGTCTGTTAAACTCTGCAGCATGGCTGCATTCAGCTGATTTTGTTCTTCCTGAGCTTTAATCATTCTTTCATTATCTTCCCTACAGCTTTGCAACTCCACCCTTAGGCTTCTCATGGTGGCTGCAACATCTGGAGGGGTCTCTTGATTTCTTCTCCCATTAGATTCTGTTTCAGCATTCTCAACCTGTATGTTCTCCCCCATGGCATCTGTCTCAGGTTCATAGGGATCATGTGCATCATTCATGATGTGCATTTTCTTGGCCCAACCAAGATCCAAAATTTTTCCACTGCATTATTTAGAGTGTTATCCTGCTGTAACTGTGACTCTCTGAAATGTGTTCATCAACACAATTGTTAGCTGCATCACATTCTTAGAATTCACAATTACTTCATGCATGTGGGAAAAATGCCATACTAACAATTCATCAAATCGCAAACAACGAACTATGAGGGAAAAAAGAAAAAGGGGGTCAAGGGGGCTTTTTTTTTTTTTTTTTTTTTTTTTTTTTTAGGAATCACGCCGCATCGGGCGGTTCGCGAATTCCTGCCGCAACGGGCAGTTCGCTGAATCCTGCCGCGATGGGCGGTTCACACACTGCTCCCGCAACTGCGGGGAGGTTCATTATATGCTCCCGCAATGGGCGGGGGTGATATGCTGAAGGCTTCCGCAATGCGGGCCGGTTCACTGTGTGTTCCCACGACTGCGGAGAGGTTGGTTGAATGCTGCCGCAATTGCGGGGCGGTTCGGCGACGGCTTCCGCAATTGCGGAGCAGTTCGCCGAACGCTTCCGCAACGGCGGGGCGATCTGCCGAGCGGAGCCATTCGGCGAAGGCTTCCGCAGTTGCGGAGCCATTCGCGGAATGCTTCCGCCGCAAAGCTTCCTCGATTTCGGGTGATTTTTCGGAATGATTCGGCGAAGTCTTCCGCAGTTGCGGAACGATTCGCCGAAGTCTTCCGCAGTTGCGGAACGATTCGGCGAACTCTTCCGCGTTTCGGAACGATTCGCCGAAGTCTTCCGCAGTTGCGGAACGATTCGGCGAACTCTTCCGCGTTTCGGAACGATTCGCCGAAGTCTTCCGCAGTTGCGGAACGATTCGGCGAACTCTTCCGCGTTTCGGAACGATTCGCCGAAGTCTTCCGCAGTTGCGGAACGATTCGCGGAATCCTTCCGAAATTTCGGAAGAGAATTCCTTCCGCAATTTCGGAAGAGAATTCTTTCCGAAAAAATTCCGACACTTAGAAAATTTTTTCACTTAAACAAAATTTTTCTCCGCTGTTTCGGAGCCATTGGCTGAATTCTTCCGCTGTTTCGGAGCGGTTCGCGGAATCCTTCCGAAATTTCGGAAGAGAATTGCTTCCGCAATTTCGGAAGAGAATTCCTTCCGCAATTTCGGAAGAGAATTCCTTCCGAAAAACTTCCCTTCGCAAATTTTCGGAAAAATTCTCGGAACGCTTCCGAAATTTCGGAACGATTCGCCGAATGCTTCCACTGTTGCGGAAGGCATTCAGGAATTCCTTCCGAAACAGTCTTAAACCATAATTTCCAGAACAGACTTAAAACGGAAATTTTCAAAAACAGACTTGGGAAATTTAAAATCTTCCCTTGTAATTTCTATCAGTTTTGGCCCATAGAGGCCCAATGCTGCAACGCAGCTCTGATACCACAATGTAGTGTCCCCTCCATCGTACCATCGTGATAGAGAGGATCACCGTGCTCAATCCGGGCAATTAGCCCCAATCCGTTTGAATTAAAAACATTGATGCAAGAACTGTATCTGTGCATACTATGGAAAAACGACGGTAATCAAAAAAAAATGCTATTGATCTCTAACACACATTCAAAATTCTGTGGCAGCCATGAAATAAAAGATCTGTGCAGAAATATACAAGATCATATGGAAATTCCTAAACTTTTAAAAACACAGCAGAAGCAAATTCGTTTAATACATCCACATACATTCATAACATTCATCAAATGATAATTGCTAATTTACACCGGAGAATACTTATCTCAATAAGGCAGTTCCAAGCAACTGGCTATGCAACTGCAACGTTCCACCCAACCGTAGGCCAGTGTGCTCCTCAATCTCTCAGCACCACTGCCACCCCCGAGCTGGGCATGACCTCTACAAGGAATCAGGGAACAGCAGACTCACACATAGCCAAGCATACACCAAGATGAGCCAAGCCAATCTGCAATTGGGTTTATCAGGCTACTAGGATATGGAAAGGAAGAGTTGCTAAGCTAGTGAGCTCCAGCTCAGAGCCAGGGATAACCTTGCAAGATCTATCTAGCTTGGCACCCACATTACCTACACACCCAACACAAGGAAGTATTCTTTTCACTGCTGTGCAGTCCCTCAAGCCATACCTTCCCTATGTAGTGCTCTCAGGGTATGCATAGAAGAGTAACCAAAGCCCTCTTGATCTTTTTGAGAGGTTGTCTCCCCCACTAGGTTTATCAAGCCACTTCTATCCCCTACCACTCCAACACTTCAGCTCACAGGCTCAAACCAAGAACAAGGATGCACATAACAGCAGAACCCCACTTGCTGGGCATGAGGAAAACGTTTTCCACGGTGGAATGCATGAGATGGGGTTCCAACTAACCCAGAAAAACGTGGGAACCCACAAAAACGAAAATGGGAAGTTGGTGAACAACCCAGGAAGCCAAATCCGTTTTTAGAAAAACGTCATGGGACATTCAGGGGCAAAAACGACCTCCCTACAGTCCCCAAAACGTGGCCCTCCCTCTCCCAACTGTTATATACTGCAAAAACGACTCCCAGGCATGGAAAAATGCAGCATTTGGATGAAAAACGTAAATGGAAAGACCCAGCTAACTCTAACTGCGTGAATGATCAAAGGCTGCCTGTACAGAATGGCTTTGGGCACCATTTCGTGGGTGGTTTCTTGCTCCCCAAGCAAAAACACGATTTTCCAAGTTGATGGCTTGCCCATGCACGAAAATGGCTTGCCCATACTCTTTCATTCCCAAGGCATTAACTGCCTTAACCAATTTCTTGAAAAAAAATTAAATGATTGGGTACATGAGACAAAATGGGTAGTTGGTGGTTTATGGGTTTCCCCATTGACACATGGATTAATACCATTGGCTCAAGGTTTGAATAATTTCCCCCCCTTTTTCCTTGTAAAGTCATGCCCCATCTCTTTTGTTGCATTGCATAGCCGGTTGTGGGTTTTTCCATTAAAATTCGTATTTGCATGGTGTCTTATTTACATTGTGCCCATCTCGCACAAGAACCATGGGCATCTATTTTTAATTGCCGATACATGAAACGCTAAATCAATGGTGGGGCCTTGGCCTTGAGCTCCTCACCATGATTAAATTACAATATTTACATCATTTACGGTTTAATACAAAGGGGGTCAAAATGGGGACATTACAGGTGTCCGGGGTCTTCAACAAATAACTGAATGGACCAATACCTTGTGAGAGTCTCAACGATGCGATCAAGGTGTTGAAGTCGAGCATGTGAGAAACAACCATTTGGAGAGGCATTGAGGACTCTTCTCGAAATGATTCTTAGGCACTCATCATAAATGGTGATGAGTCCAAGACACAGGGACCTCTAGATGTATCCTCTGAAATAAATTTGGGTGTTGTCGACAGAGGGAGACCAGCAACTAACAAGGCAATGATGTTTCCTTGATAGGAGCACGAGGTGTAGAACTGAAGTGTGGTAGTACTGACGGTAGGACTGACATACTTGAGGGGATGGGAAGTAACTGGGGTCATAGAGTGGGTAAACTCAAACTTCCTTTGTTCATAGCATGATGACATGGTTGACCTGGCAGCATAGGGAACTGACTTGTAGGTGCGGGGATCATAGCTTTTAAGGACAGAAGGGTATGTATTGACTCTGGGGGGGGATGAGCTGATGGATGCTGTTGAGGGATTCTCAGGGTGTCATACTGCAAAATACTCTGAACAAAGGCGACCAAAATGGGGAAGTTGCCATATGAGTAGACGTGATCTGTTGTGGCACCGAGAAGCACCATTGGGTCCTTCTTCGTAGTTTTAATGAGCTCCAAGAAGGAAAAAAAGTGTGCTCTGAAATGGTACTGTCCTGTGGATTTTGTGAGCCCAGGACTGTTCGTGCTCATGGGTGCTTTCATTTTTAAGGAGTCTGAAAACGATAAGAAGACTCTGCAGTGGTTGCGAGTACCATCCTGTGGGTTTTTACGAGCCCAGGATGGTGATTCCTCGTGGTTTCTTTCATGTTTAGAGAGTCTGAAAGTGGTAAGTGGACTCCATTGGTTTTCTTTTTCGTAAGTTAGTCTCCAAGGCCCGAAAAAGCATAAAATGATGCAAATGGAGAACTCTTCTAGCCGATGTGACTAAAGTATTCCTTTTTCATAATTAGTCTACAAGGTTTAGAAAAGGGGTAAACTTATACCAGGTAGACGCCCTTTCAGATACGTTTAGCGAGCATGAAAGGAAGCAAGATTGCTCGGCGATCTTTTCATTGTTTTAGGAGTCAGAAAAGAGCTTAACAAAAACTCCCTAAGTGCCTTTTTCGTAAAAGGGATTGCTCAGCCCAAAAAAGGGGTAAAACTATACCGAAAAAAAGAGATTGATGAGAGCGAGAAAAGGTTTCAAGCATCGTCATGAGTGCGGAATACTGAATCCAGTGACATAAAGATTGTCAAAAAGGGGAAACAGCCAATGTGGCACGTAAAGCGAGAAATGATCTCAAGCATCATCATGAGTGCGGAAAACTGAATTCGACGATATCAAACTTGTCAAAAATGGATGATGGTCGATGTGACACGCAAACTGAGGCGATGAGGGGGCATAGGAAAAAATGCCCAAAAATTCTGGGCGTGAGAGCAAGAGATGGTCTCAAGCGTCATCATGAGCGTGGAAAACTGAATCCGGTGATATAAGAATTGTTAAAATCGTAGAACGACCGATGTGGCACGCAAACTGAGGCGACGAGAGGGCATAGGAAAAAATGCCCAAAAATTATGGGGTGAAAGCGAGAAATGATCTCAAGCATCATCACGAGTGCGAAAAAATGAATCCGATGATATCAAACTTGTCAAAAATGGACGATGGCCGATGTGGCATGCAAACCAAGGCGACGAGGGGGCATAGGAAAAAATGCCCAAAAATTCTGGGCGTGAGAGCGAGAAATGGTCTCAAGTGTCATCATAAGTGCGGAAAACTAAATCCGGCAATATAAGAATTGTGAAAATTGGAGAACAGCTAATGTGGCACGCAAACTAAGGTGACGAGGGGGCATAGGAAAAAATGCCCAACAAATCTGGGAGTGAGAGTGAGAAATGATCTCAAGCGTCATCACGAGAGTGGAAAACTGAATCTGGTGATATAAGACTCGTAAAAAATGGAGAACGACTGATGTGGCACGCAAACCGAGGCAACGAGGGCGTGAAAAAAGGTCAAAAAATGGACCTAGTGAAAACAGGAAAAGGAAAGAACTATCATGAAGTTCTCGCTGTGTTGATTCCAACGGTACCAACGGTTTGAGGAACGGACGTCGTATGATACCGCAATGGTTGTTTGAAAAATGGTGAAATTTCTATAAAAAGGGTGTGGGGCCCATATGACATGTCATTGTTACGTGTGAGTTTGGCAGAGCAATCAGAGCTCTTTCTTGTTTTCTGGGAGATTTGACCATTGGTTTTCGATTTCGTGAGTTTCAGGTAACCCTATTCGCCTTAGCCTTTTTAGTTATGTCTTTTTTGGTTAGCGGCGGGCCCTCGAAGGCCACGAAATTCCATGTTGGCCTTCCAACGTGGAATATCGCGAGTTTCGCGTCTTTGTCCACGATGAACATCGTGGGTTCGGGGCTGACAGTCGCGATGTTCATCGCGGCTATCGGGCTGAAAGTCACGATGTTCATCGCGACTATGGGGTTGATAGTCGTAATGTTCATCGCGACTGTGTGGTCAATACCCGCGATGTTCATCGTGGGTTCTTGGTTGAAAGCCGCGATGATCATCGCGGCTTTTGATGAAAAAGCCGCGATGGGATTTTTTGAAAATTTTTCTCTAGTTCTAAAAAATTTCTTTGTTTCTTGGCAAGATGTTGAGGAGACCATTGGTGTCATGGCGGGAGCAAGAGATGGAGGAGGATTTGATGATTTAGATTCGGACCGATCAGGGGGTCTGGTAGGCTCTGGCTGTGAGTGAGCTCCTGAAGTTCGCTCAGATTCCACCGATGCATTCAGTAGGACCGTTACTGATCAGATTGGTGAGTCTGTGGGTTCCTGTAGAGGGTGCCTTTATTGTTGGGGGTGAGAGGTTAGAGATCACCCTTACTGATGTATATTTTCTTACCCGGTTACCTCGCTTAGGGGAGGTGGGGGATCTTCTGCCGAGGATCCCGGCAGGTGTGGACATGGAGGATCTCCTGGAGACCTTTTGTGTTGCTGGGGCGATTGTGCAGAATAGCACTTTGAGCCTGAGATCTTTGTGGGAGTGGGACATGCGGGCTGTTGGGGCTTGTGTTCTGCGGGTGTTGGGTGACGCGGCGCCACATCGTTTGTCGGGGGGACAAACGATGATGGTGGATTCTGTGCTGAGGGTGACCTACTATGCACGGGGTCAGATGTTTTTGGCTGGTGTCTGGAGAGATCTGGACAAGGTCAGTTGAGAGGGGGGAGAGTTTTGATATGCCTCCTTTTTGTGTTGTTTCTTCTTTGAGCGAGTATCGACTTTGTGGCCACGGGTGCTGGTTCGAGACGGTTTGGTGAGCGAGTCACGCATGGAGCGGTGGGGGCAGATGATGCCCCGCGGTGGTGGTATCCGCGGGTTCTTTTCACATGATATGTATGAGTAGTGGAAGCAGATCCCCCTGCTGATTGAGGACTATCCATATGCTAGTATGGATTATCGAGGAGATCCGGAGATGCCTCGAGCCCAGGGACAGGCCTGGGGTTTAGATGGTATGTTTTGTGTTTTGTTCTCTACTATATCATGTGTTTTAGATGTGTTTGTTATGATTATAGTTAGATATTTATATGATGGTTCACTTGCGTGATTGTGTAGATGTTGGTCCTGTACCACTGGCTGACCATGTGGTTCGTAGGGGACGGGCGATGGTGGTCATTCCACCTCCTGTAGCGGTACCACCTCCTCATGCTTAAGGATTTGGGGCTTGTGGTTGAGGAGATGGGCCTCGAGATGATGTCATGGAGGGTGTCAGAGAGACACTAGATATGATCATAGCAGGATTTCTAGAGGATGGGTGGAGGGATTTGGATCGGGACATTGTCGAGCGTTGTTTCGATGTGTCTCGTGAGTGGCGCTCGATCTTGCTCAGAGCAGCATTATTGGCGGTTGAGTGAAGGGATGGGGCTCGGCATGATCCGGCAGGGCCGGTGGAGGGGAGGATTCATTTGCGAGATGATCCAGCGGGACCAACAGAGAGGAGAGTTCGGGCTCGGCATGATCCGGCGGGGCCAGCGGAGGAGGCGCCAGAGGAGCCTGGAGACCGTGATGATTATATGATCTTGTATCTGCCCCCAAATGCTGATGAGGATATGGGGAAGTACTTTTTGTATGGCTAATGTATTTTTGTATATTGGGTGCTGAGGGCACCTATGACATGTTTGACTATATTATGATGTATATATATATATGATTTGGTATATAGTTGTGTATGCACATGTATGCATTTATTGTCTTTTTGCTTGCCCGTGGAGGCATGTTTGATTTTCTGTATGCCCATGGAGGCACATGTTATGCACGTGGATGCAACATTTTGATTTTTGTATATGCCCGTGAGAGGCACATATTATGCACGTGGATGCATTTTTTGTAATTTTATATATGCCTGTGGAGGCATATGTTATGTGCGTGGATGCATTTTTGTTTAAGCCCGTGGGGGTACATTTGTGTTTACTATATGGTTTGATTGGTGTGCCAGTCAAGAATGTTGTTGGCCATATGGTCTGCTACACTGTTGAGATTCCTTGGGACATGTGTGAATGAAATGGATTCAAACTGTTGAACCATTTGTTTAGTGCGCAAGAATTTTTTGAAAAGACAGGGATCACGTACCTAGTAATCGTTGTTGAGCTGGGAAACAAGGAGTTGTGAGTCCAAGAAAATGTTAAGGTGAGTTATGTTCATTTGGAGAGCTACGGCTAGGAGACTGGTCATGGCATCGTATTCAGCTTGGTTGTTGGTGGCAGCACCTACGCACACTCCGTCGATGTGGATCAACTCATGTGAAGGGCAATATATTACCCAAGTTGCGGAGGCCAAATTGGGGGACCAACGGCTTGCACCATCAGTGAAACCAACATAGTAGAGTGGAACAGGATCCATCTGTGGTCATGCAAAGAAAACAAATATTTAGGTTTTTTTAATTTTTTGTAAAAAACAAAATAAGACTGTACAATAATGGACGGTGGTGTCCATCAGATTTACTATGGGTAAAATCGCTTGAGGTACAACCTGTTGCATAGGGGGTTGCCTTCTGAATTGGTCAAAATGTATGCCCCCTGTCTGAGGCAAGTGTGTATAATGTATGGGCCTTGCCACATGGACACAAAATTTCCTTTCCCGGTTTAGTCATGAGCTTGATCATAGGCGAGGACAAGGTCCCCTTCAGTAAAAGTTCTTGGGTGGATATGTTTGTCGTAACTCAGTTTGGATCGGTTCTTGGCTGCTTCCATGGTTTGAAGGGTTGTGCGCCGATCTTCATCGGCCTGCTCCAGGAGTAGTAAGCGTTGCTCAATTGGGGAAGTGTCCGGTAGGAGTTCAACAGCCATATGTAGGGCTGGAATCTGGCAGTCGATGGGGAGGACGGATTCGACACCGTGAACTAAATGGAAAGGGGTAAAACCGGTGGCGGTTTTGGTTGACAAGTGGTATGCCCATAGTGCCGGGAAGAGCATGTGGTGCCAATTTGATTTGTGATTATCTACAGTGCGCTGGAGGGTGGTTTTCAAAATTTTGTTAATCCCTTCAACTTGGCCATTTCCTTGGGGGTAGTAAGCGGAGGAGAAATGGTGTTCAAATTTCAGTAAGGTTGATAATTCTCTCCAGACAACATCTTCGAAGTGAGAGCCATGGTCTGAGATGAGTTGCTTTGGCACTCCAAAATGAGCGATAACATGGTTGAGGAAAAAATGTGCTGCAGTGTCAGCCTTGCAATTGTAAGTTGGCATGGCTTCTGCCCACTTGGTGAAATAATTTACGGCCACAATAATGTGTTTATGACCTCCGGCTGACGTGGGATTGCAATCGAGGAAGTTGATGGCCCATTTGCAGAATGGTCCGACAGTGACGAATGGATGAAGGGGGCGGGTGGGGTTCTTGCCTTGGGGGCAAAAAGTTGGCAGTTTTGACAATGTTTGACTGCGGTGATGCAATCAGTAAATAATGAAGGCCAAAAGTAACCTGCGCGGATGATCTTTTGGGCGGTGGCCATGCTGGAGAAGTGGCCTCCGCAGGCACCGCTATGGCAGTCATTAAGGACTTGTTCTGCCTTGTCATGAGATAGGCAACTTCGTAAGATAGTATCGACACCGTGTCGATAAAGTACATCGCCTAATAGGAGGTATCGGGGGGCGTGGTGTCGTATACGACGGCGTCCTTCACGATCGATGTGGGGTCAAAATTTTTGTGTGCAGAGGTAGATTAAGATGTCGCCGTACCATGGGTCGTCAAAAGAAATGATGAAAATGTGATCGTCAATGAGATCCATTTGGATAGCGGGTGATGACAAAGAGGATGGGAGATCTGTGATGAGTTGAGCGAGTGCTAGGGCCTTGGTGCTCTTTGTGGTCTTGAAATTTAGGTCGTATTCTTGCAGGATAATCACCCATTTAGCTACATGGCCTTGAAGAAGGCGATGCGTCAAGAGGTAAACCATAGGATTGGAATTTCCTACAACTGTGGCGTGGCTCAGGAGAATGTAATGTCACAGCTTTTGTACTGAAAAGACGATGGTGAGGGCCATCTTTTCTTCATGTGGGTAGCGGAGGGGTGGGCCGGACAAGGTCTGGCTCACATAGTAGATGACATGCTCTTGGCGAGCAGTATCTTCTTGTACAAGAACTCCATATACGGCATGTTCAGATGCTGAAACATAGAGGGTGAAATCTTTTGTGAAATATGGAGGAGAAATCAACGGGGTGTTTGTGAGTGCTTTCTTTAAGTCGGTGAAAGTTGTCTCTGCTTGTTGGTCCCATATGAAACGGGTATGCAGACGTAGTAGTCGTAGGAAACCATGGACCATTGTGGCATAGTCAGGGACAAAGCAGCGGAGGAAGTTGGACCTCCCTTGAAGGCTTTGAAGTTGTCTTAATGTACGGGGTGACGGTAATTCTATAATGGCTTGGACTTTTAAGGGGTCTATAGTGATGCCTTTTTCTAAGATAACAAACCCTAGCAGACGACCTGATGTAACGCAAAAGACACACTTGAGAGGGTTGAAGCGGATGTTGTATTTTCGACAACGCAAGAAAACTTGTTGAAGGTCATGTAAATGGTTAGATCACTTCTTGGATCGAGCGGTGAGGTCATCCAGATAAACTTTTATTATCCTGTGTAGATCGTGGAAGCAATAAGTCATGGCACGTTGGAAAGTGGCTCCAGCATTCTTGAGACCAAAAGGCATGACGCGATAGGAAAAGGTTCTCCATGGGGTAGTGAAAGCTGTCTTATATTGATCTTCTTTATGGATTTTTATTTGGTTATATCCGGAGAAACTGTCCATAAAAGAAAGGACCTCATGTCCCGCACATTCATCGATTATTTGGTCAATGAAAGGTGTGGGGAAGTTGTCTTTGGGACAAGCGAGGTTAAGGTCTTGGAAATCAGTACAAACGCGTATGGTGCCCACTTTTTTGTTTACTGGCACTGGGTTTGAAACCCAGGTGGTGTAGGCAATAAGAATTATGAATCCTGCTTTTTGGAGTTTTTCAGTCTCAGCTTTAACCGCTGGGAGCTTGGACAGGTGAATTGGTCATTGTTTCTGTCGGACAGGAGGCACATTGGGCCAAGTGTCGATGTGATGTTCCACAATTTTGGGATCGAGGCCAGGCATCTCGGTGTAAGACCAAGCGAAGACATCACAAAACTCTTGGAAGAGTTTCTTATATGCCTAAGTTTACGCTTGAGTGCATGATGCGCCTAGCGAGATGAGCTCAGGTTTTCCATGTGTGGTGGAAATGTCGATTTGTATAATAGGGGAAATGTTGGACATGTTTCCTTCTTCGAAGGCATCTGGTGCTAGGATGGGGTCTTTGAACCAATCAACCTTAGTTGGTAGGAAATCTTTCGATTCGACTGATAGCTGGTTTTCTGCGGTGGATGTAGACGCCTCGGGGAGGAAGTATGAGCGATGATGCATATCGTCCCAAGGGTAGTCCAGTGCAGTGAGTGTTTCTAAAATTTGCTCATCAGTATGAAAGTAATTAGACCATAAATCAACGGGTTCTGGTTTGTATGTGGTTGAAATCATATAGATGGTATTGATTTCTTCTGAAGAAGATGATTTCGGAGGGTAGATCTCCTCGATGAGGGGAGGAGATATCTCTAAGTTGGCATTGTTCATCTCGTACAAGGCTGCTCTATAATTTGGGAGATCAGAGCAGTGGTGTGAATAATGGCCATAAATACTGCATATCGCACAAGGGTGGTTAGTGCGGAGCGTTTTGTCGCGAGGGTGAGGAGGTGGCTCAAGTATTACCACTGGAATTTCGGTGTCATCATCCAACATATTCATGTGTTCTTGGAGTGCCGGTAATTGTGGACATTGATGAGTGGTATGGCATACGTCGTCACACAATGAGCACTTAGGGGGAATGCGAATAGTTGGGGGGTTTTTAGCTACCTTGGGGGTTGCTGGGGGGTGTGAGTTATGAGCCCAGTGTTATAAGTTGGTGGGCCTCTGCCCCCTGTGTTCCGTAATGGAGGTGGGGTGTTTTTGGATGTTGATGCCGTAGTCACTATTGGGGGTGGTTTGTTTTACAGATAAGTGACCGGAGGGGGTGGGTGGCTGGTAGTAGGGACAGGTTGTACCGGTTGTAAAATAACAGTCAGAGTTAGCGGGGGGCTTGGAGTAGGTAAGTACCATACAAGTAGCCCTAATGTTAAGCCAAGAAGGTTGAGTGTAGCCATTACTGGCGAACTGACAACTCCAGAAAATGGGAACAAGAACGAGATAGTGTGAATTGGCATTGTGCCAATATGAGTAGGCACTGTGGGTGTTTATGGTAGTGACGAAGGCTGTTGTGTGGTGTGCGACAGGGTGCACAAATCCGATGTTTTTGTTATCGGTGAAGGTGGTGAGATCGATGGAAATGTGGAAGTCATAGGTGACTCGGTGTAGATTCCAAGACCATTTGATGACACAAATGATGTTTGTGCATTTTGAATGGTTTGTTCAATCATTGGTAGCACATTTTGAGGAGCTGCGGGGGCGTTAGGATCATAATATGTGAGTTGATCGATCTTGATAATGCGTCCTTCATGTGGGAACATCATGAGGTGAAAAACAGATGAAGCCACTTCTTTCATTTTGTACATATAGCTACGTCCAAGAAGGAGGTTGTAGTCGAGCTGGGCATTGATCACTTTGATGTCGATAAGAACTAATTTGCCGCCTAGTTCTACGGGTACGTTCGCTAAGAGTCCTTGTGGTTGAGCTAAGTGTCCGTCGTAATCTCGTAATGCCGTGGTGGATGGTTGTAAAGCGGGGGAGCCAAGTTTCTACCACATAAGGGTGGACATAACGCAGGTTGAAGCTCCTTCATCGATGGTGCATCGATGCACAACAAGGTTTTGAATGTTTATTGATACTTGGAAAGCCAAATTTGATGGCAATCGAGGTTCGGCTTGGTCTAAGTCGAAATCCATCATGTGTGTGTTATTAGGGTCTACTCCTCCGATGGTGGATAGTAGTAGTTTTCGTTGTGCAGGGCATGTTTTCAGTACCTCTAAAGCAGACATAGCAATGGGGGATTGTGCTAGGTCTTCCACGACGTTATAATTGGATGCTGCGCAAGCATTAGGATTGTTGTTAATCCTTCGCAAAGGGATGAGAGGGATTTTGGGTCCTCCGTCCAAAGGCATATTTGGTATTCGTAGTGGTTGATTTGGTGGAAGGGAGGTGGATGCGTCAGTGGGAGGAGTTTCTAGGGGTGGGCCGTACTGATTCCTACGAGTTTGGAGGTTGATGTCATTGGATGACATCATTAATAAATGGTGTGTGCCTGGATCCGCATGCTGATAATCAGTTGCGGCATAGGTGATTTGTTGTTCGGGTGCAGCAGCTCCTTGTGGGGGATCCATAGGGCGAGTATTTACTACTCCCTGGTTTGGCAATGGGTTTTGTAATATCATGGGTTGCGGTTGATTAAGTGGAGCTGGCTATCCAGAGTGGCCCTGGCGTTGGGCATCGTCAACCCAAAGTTTACGTGCTTTCTCTAAATGGGGGCAGTTATGAGTGTAGTGTCCATAGACTCCACATATAGAACATGGATGGTTTGTTCTCAGGTTATTGTTTTTGGGCTGCTAGGGATGACGATCAAGATTTTGGTTGGGAGAAGCAGCATTGTTATTATTTGGAGGATTGGGAGGTGGTGGACCTTGATTATGTTGTCGGTTGTTGCCACGGTTACGTCCTCTTCACAGTTTTGTTTTCCACCCTGGTTGCATTGGTTGTTTTGATGTTGGGGCTGATTGTGTTGTGTGTACACTTGTCCTTGAGCAGTGGGAGGATTTTGGGGTGCCGCAGGGGCGGGAGCAGGTTGCGGTGGATAATAAGCTGGTGGGGCTGGAGGTGGTCCAGTTGCCTGCTGGGGTTGTTGCTAACCCTGAGCTATTGGAGGTGTTGGGTTAGCTGTTGTAGCTTGCTGTGGGTAATACATTGGTTATGCCGGGAGATGAATTGGGTTCTGGGTGGATGGTTGGTTATAGTATGTGGGTGGTACATATGTCGATGGCGCTTGCCCATAGCAATGTTTTGGACAAGAGGGTCCATGAGTGTGATGAGTCTGATTCTATGGAGCGTACGAAGTTGTCGCTCCAGAATAAGATGTAGCTATAGAGAGGTCTGGGGCATTTATGGTGCTCACCATGCTAAAAGGTTTAATTTGCGCCGTGACTTGGCCGATAATACCATCAGCGACATGTGATGCCCCCAGAGCATCACCGTGTGAAGAATCGCCTCGTGGGGCATCTAGTATGATGGTGTAGAGATAGCCTGACTGGGCACAAATCAGGTCAAATTGCTGAGCTTTTAAGATATCTTCTTCCTCTGACTAGGGTCATTCGGAAACTACGTCTTTTGCTATGAGGGGTAGGAGTGATTTAAGAAACTAGTCCAAAAATATATGATCATCCAGTTTTATCTTACAGAGGCTACGACGCTTGTGCCACTCATGGATATGGTCGGTGACGTGGGTAGCTGTGTTTTGTCTGCAAGACAACAATATTTCAACTCCTGCATCATAGCGTACAGGTAGCTGAAAAAACTGAAGGAACGTGGAGGCGAGAGACGTAAATGTATGGTGGGTCCCATGTGGTTGTTCGATGTACCACTTGGCTGCAGAGCCAGTGAACGTTCGTTGCAACAGTCTCAGTCGAATGGAGTCATCCACTATGGAGTTAGATGAACACCATAGGTGAAATGACATTATGTGGTTTTGGGGATCCTCCCCAGGTTTTCCTTCAAACTTAGGGATGTCCGAGGGGAGCTTTTAGGCATGGTTGGCCATGTAGGGTTGTGCCTGATAGGATCATTGGTTAGCTTGGCTAGGTATGGTAAGTTCAGACTAGCCATGTAAGGTAAACTAGCAAATGGGTGTGGCGTAGTGACTAGGACATAACTATTAAAGGTGGCATTATGTAGTGGTCTAGTAGCCCCTAAGGGTATGCTAGGTATTGAAGGTATGTGTCCTCCAACCGTTGTGGTTTGGTATGGGCCAGCGTTCCCAAGTGCAACATGGGTTACACCGGGGTTAGGAATAGTGCCAAGAAATCCTGGGATCTGGGTTGTGGTAATGAGAGGTGGTGTGATTCCTATGTTTGGCATACCCATAATAGGAGGTAGTCCTGTGTTGGGCATACCTAAAGGTGGAGTGTCCCCTATATTAGGCATGCCTAGAGGGGTTGTTGTTATCATGGATGGCACAGTAGTAGAAGGGTTTGTGGATGTATCTCCAATAGTACTGGTGAAAAGTGGGTCGTATTGTGGTCCAACCATGAGGTTGGTTGGTGATATTTCAGTAGGGTTTCGGATTCAGCCTCAGAATCAGATGTGAAGTGAGGCGTGTCAGAATCGAATGATTGTGTGTTTGGCTGATGACGTGTCGAGTCAAGGGATAAGGCTCTATGTCGGTGATGTTTAGAGCCAAGTATACCGAACTGAGGGGGTTCACCCTGAAGACGATGAGATTGTCTTAAATTCTCAATGGTGAGAAATATTTTTAAAAATTTCAATGTAAGGTGGTGATGTAAACAACTCGAAACCCTAATGCAATAATGAGTGCAAAAGGGGAGTGAAAAAATAAAGGCTCTTAGGCCAACAATAAACCTCAAAAAGAACTTATTATAGCAGCTGTGCTATAATAAATGGAGGGATGCAACAAAATTGGTCAGAATACCAAAAGTCAAACAGTTTCTAGAAAAAAGGGGTGTTACTAGACCAAAGGTGGGTAATGTATCATGCAAACACCTAACTAGAAGTATTGTGAGTCAACAAACGATATCCTCTGCAAGGTGATGAAATCCAAGTCAGACAATATAGAGTGTTGAATCAACGGCTAGATATCCCCCTACTGGGAGGGATGTTGGGTAGACAATCCTAAAGAGTAGCAACTAGGATACCCCGTTCATGACACGTTTGGTTGGGTGAATCTGCAGTTTGGTTCTATCGCCGTTGTACACCCTCTTGGGTGTACACCGAGAACTTCGAAAGGTATCCTTCGGTTACTTAATGGATTGCGGTATTCCACTCAGACTTCCGGAACCAGTCTGGCTACTTCAACCCTCCTAAGGGAGAGGCCTTCCTTATAAATTGGTTGATAAACGTGTCAAAATTATAAGGGATTTTGGTACCGTAGAGGACAACCACTATGTCTCAAATGTAATAATTGAGGGGTGTTATTGGAACACCTATCCCCTCAATTCTACCTAACTACAAAATTATTTTAAGTGCTCCCCAAGTGGGGTTAAAAGTTTGTTGAGTTTAAGGTAAATTTTAAGGCTCAGTTTAAATTATGTGGCAGAGTGGGTGCAACTGTGGTATTTAAACTGAAATTGATTTTCCTCGCTTGGGCAATTGATTACAAATGAAAGAAAAGACGCTTCCAGTTTTGCAAAAAATAAAGGTGTTTTTGAAATGTAAATGCTTGAAAAAAAAAACTGTTTCAAAAATAATGAATCTTTGAAATAATTTGAAGGAAAGCAAATAACATAAATATTTCAAGAAATAAATGGATCTCTTAAAAGTTGCTTGGGCAAAGTATCGAGCAAATAAACAGTAAAACCTTGATCTAAATAAAATGCAGAAAAATCTCTCTTTCAATTACTGAATTTTTTTTAAAAAGACTTTTAATGGAGCATTCTAAATAATAAAAGATTTAATGTGGCTGTAAATGCAGAAAAATTAATGCTGTAAAATATGCTAAATGGGCAGAAAATACAGCAAAAAATAATTTTCAAAAAATTGGCCGAATTAAAAAAAATTGCATCGTGGGTTTCGAGAAAACAGCCGTGATGTGCAGTGCGGGTTTCGGCCGCGCAGTCACGATGTGTAGCGCGGGTTTCGGCCGCGAAGCCACGATGTGCAGCGCGGGTTTAGGTCACACAGTCATGATGTGCAGTGCGAAAAATGGCCGCAACGCCACGATGTGCAGCGCGTAAAATGGCTGCGAAGCTGTGGCGCGCCGCGTGGAATAAAGCTGCGAGGTCGCGATGAGCCGCGCGATTGTCGAGCAAAAAACCGCGAGGCGAAAGCCGAAAAATGGACGCGGAAAAATGAACCCGAAAATGGAAATTTTAGTCTATTAATGGCAATAGAAGGGGCCAAGATCTAAAACAACAATGGATCTGCTGTCTAGGATGGCATATCTATGAATAAAAATGATTAAAACTAAGACAAACTAAGATCTAAAGCAAAAAACTGAGATCTAAGAATTCAATGTCAGTGGAGTCGCCAAAAACTGTTGGCTTGGTTTTACAACCAAGCTTTGTGCAATGGGCACCTATCAACAAGTGATAGCAGTTTCAAATATTGAAAGCAAAAAACAATTATAAATCTGAATCTAACATGTGCATATAACAATAAACTTGAAAAGGTTTAAGAACAAGAACAAGAAATAAAATAAAAAATAACTTGTGTAGTATGATGCCTCAAATGGTGAGGATGTTGCGGTGTTGAGTAGCTCCAAGGGTGAGATGCTCTAGGCTCCAATGGTCTCTTCTCCAAGATTGCTACAATGGTCAAGAACTCATGAGAGATTTTGACAGCATGAGGATAGGATGATGGATGCATGGAAAGTGAGGAGCCCCTACCACCTTTTTATAGTTTTTGGTGGTGGGGAATACCATTATGGTTTTGAGGAAACCAATGGTATTGACCAACATGGTTTAGGTACCTTTTCCCTCCTTTTTCATTTTTTGAATATTTTGAATATTTTTATTCCTTTTTTAATATTTTTGGGAATTCTGGACCCTTTTGAGGGTTTTTTATGCTTTTTGAGGAAAACTATTCATTTTGAGGGGAAAAAGGGGTGTATTATGGTATTTTGGTGACTTTTTGGTGGCTTTAGAGGCTCAAATGGTGGAAAAGTGGACAAATGGGTCATGTGAATAAGGAAATGAGCTAGTGAGAACTTTTTGGGTGTTAACAAATAGGATCCTTTTTCACCTCTAGTTAATTAATTTTTGCATTCCTTGTCCTAGTGAAATGGGAGAAAAGTCTTGCCTGACGCTTAGCAGTGAATTTATCACCTGCTTTACAAGTTGAATTTTGAGATTGAGATTTTGGTTCATGTAAGAGGTTTTGTCGGTTTAGCGATTGCACTACACTGCACTTATCACTATCAACTACCTTCTGAGTGGATTCCGAGACTATAAATGTATCTTGCATGTTCTTCTGTTTCTCACAATCAATAAATTTAGTATCAATGCCAGGAGAATTCCAATTGGGAGTCTCAGGTATTCCTTTGTCAAAAATTTGTTGCAAACCGTTCAATGCGTTTAGTAATAGGACTACTACCAGTTTTCCTAAGACATCATGAACAATGTCATCCAAATATTCCTCTAGGTGATGAAAACAATTGTTAGGAGAAATAATGTTCTCACTACTTACCAAATTACTTCGCAGAGGAGAAATCAATTCTGATTCGACTCGGATGGTGTCAATATTGACTTCGTCTTTGTCATTAACAACAAAGTGTGAAATCCCCTGTGGACTAGAGGTTAGGGTTTTTGGAAGAGTCGTCTCATTTGGGATATAAGTATCTTTCCCAACAATTAAATCAAAAGAGGAAATAATGGAACCAGGCTGAGTAAACTCAACGTCTCCATTAATTTGGGAATTTGACATTGTATTGTTCAAATCCTGTTGCTGAGGAATTGATTGTTTTAATAGAACATGATCATCATCCAATTTATCGATTATATCCGGATTTTGATCAGGCTTAATATTCACATCTTCCTTCAAACCCCCCATGACTGTGTTTTTTGGTTGTGGTAACGAAGATGATTGAAGAACAATATTGGAAACAATTGGTTCAAGGATACCAAGCGTTGTGCTAGGAAAATCATCGAAATTATTCCTTAAACAAAAGGCATGCCAAGAATCATCAAGCTGGATGAATCGAAATTATGGAAGAATTCGAATGAGGCCGTAATGATATAGAACCCTATCTGACCCTTTGTAAGTACTCTGATAACTTATTGACATGGATGCTAGGATTTTGAGAAGAAAATAGGGCATATTAAGTTGAAAACCAAGAAAAGCAATGAAAATTATGATATGGTACCTAAGTACTATGCAATACCTCCCCTCATAAGTGATAAATTGACAAATGGGAGTCAACAGGCTGCGCCAATGAAGCTTGAAAAAAGTAAGCAGCATACCTTTAGAATATTACCGTGGGTCGATGGGCTTCTCCAAAAGTTTCTTCAATGGCACTTTGTTAAGGAGTTTGTGTTTATTCCATTTCTCACCAGTAGATTGCAACCTCGTATCCTGGGACAAAAAATATTCACTCAAAGACAGTTCAATGTCTCCCACAACTGATTTGGTCCCATCAACGGATTGAGTGAAAACTTCAGTAGCTATCACACTATGGTTGTGAAACTTGGAAATAAATTCCCACCCTCCCAATGCGGAAAAAATTATATGCATCGGTTCGTCGAGCTTGACTGACTTAGAGTTTATAGGCTCAACCCTCTTAATTAAACCCATAATGCATGGAAAATGTGACCTCGACAAACACAACCCTGAAATACGATGTGTGAGGCAAAGGAATTCAACTCTTAAAATGCAAAAGACATATACAAGATCAAATTCCTGGGGAAAGATTAAACCATCATGTGAGGCAAAGATGCACATTGCAAAAATTGAAACCAAGTTCTGAAGAAAAATAACCCTAACCCTTGACGTCTCAAAAAATGTGAAATGGTCTGACCTCATACACCAGACAATGCATACCTCTCTGTACAAATGTGAGAGAGTAATGATGGAAAATCCAACTTAGTTAGATCGTGGCCTCTGAATGAGCTAGATTGAAGACACCACTATGATTCAGGCCTTGAAGGATCAAAAGGTCGATGATTATAATAAATGATCAAGCTAGTGGAGAAGCAAAACATGACACATCCAATGAAATTTGGATAAACCAAGAGACACACATGTACCATGATTAACCTTTTAATGATGGTTTATTAGATGTCACAAAGTTTCATCTTTAACATTTACACTCCTTGTTCAAGAATGATAAGATGAATCCAAATAATACAACTTGAGAATGTAACACCTCAACCACAAATTATGATCTGCAATTTCTATTAGATGAAATGATGAACCACCAAATGCCATCGTACTTGGATTGATAATAAAATGATGCAAGCTAGGAACTGATTATTTAATTCATAAAGTGTATGGCACTTAGGAAAAAGGGAACCAAAGAATGGCTAACTAATTAAAAAGGAAGAACAAATCCATTCTTATGGAAGTTGAAAATGATGTGAATATCCATTATCAATAGTCCACACACATTGTTGTGCATAAAGTGATAAACATTCCTATTGCAAATAATACATAAGGATGACACTAAGCCTGGTTTGAATATTAACGAGATGATATAAAGTGTATTGACAAATAATATGAATCATTATTAATAAATACACTCCATCCAAGGTCATTAAAGAGCAACAACACATGGAAAGCGTAGGTTTTCATAAGGTCATTAGAACCATAATTGCTAAAGTAAATAAAATTTCCACATATTTACATGAATTTAAATAATGGTCATAGTGCAAAATATCCTTCAGATTTATTTAGATTAATCTTGGGAATTTTAATATAGTTCGCATTTAAGAAATGTATAAATGATAAAGACCAACCAGCTACCTTACTTGCTTGTAAATGATATGTTACATTGAATTCCATGCTTTACCGTACCAATATTATTCTGGTCTAAATATCATTGAACTATATTCACCATAATCGGTAATGTGAGATGCTATTGAGCAATCAAATTCCATGACAATTGAATCTTGTGTCAATAATGAAATGAAGACAAAAATAGGCAAACTCATGAATTCAAATAAAAGTAAGAAAATAAAATGAGAACCAAAACTAAGCATGCACTTAAAATTAATGTGTTGGAAAACTAATAATAAATGTATTAAGGACTTCTTTAAAATATAGATAAAAATGGGGGTACCCATTCATTTGATAAATGAAAGGGTGGTAGTTGGCAGGTGCCAACAAATGGCGATCTGTAGGGAGAACCAGCAATCTCTGATTGAAGTACATATTTTCCAAAATGAAACTGAATAATGATAACGGTTATTAATCAGACCATGACTTACCTCTCCTTAATGGGTTCCACATCAATAAACCATTTCTCAACATTTTCTGCTATTCAAGCAATCTAATGATTATCTTGCAGTTTACCCAGATAGGAACAATGATAGACATATTACAGATAAGAAGTACAAATATATTTTTCACCAGCAGGCCATGAAAAACTATTAACGAGTTCTAGTTACCATCATGGTTTTACCTCCAATACCACAGATAGAGCCACTGCTTCCAACAGGCGTCCACAACCTCAACAGGGTTACCTTTTAACCAAAAAAGTTGTTTCTATTCGACCCACTGGTTAAGATATGTGCTCTTCTAATCCTTTTAAAATTTTCACCCCAGAGAATAAGTTGAGAGCCATCATCCTGACTTGGTAATCAGCTGATGGAAATGTCATTCACAAAATATTCTAGAAAATGAATAGGCTAGCTCGTGATGAGACCCCCTGTCTTTCAATTAGAAAGCTAAAATCCACTACCCTATCTTGGTAACCAGATAAAGATAGTGTCACTCCGTAGGAGTTTATGATCATGACCAGGTTGACTTATAATGAGATCTCATGTTTCTTAACTTATGTTCTGGAATGTTAAAGATGGGATTTGGGTATTTTATCATATTAATCCGTTGGAGGATTACTTAGTGGATGGGTAAACAACTTAACCCTTTACGAGTGCAGGATGGCATTAGGAGGCTAATGATAGTGACAACAATAGTCTCGTCAATTGTTTCCATAGGGGACTGATTAAAATATGTAAATTAATTTCTATCTGCAAGGATGGTGGAAATAGTAAACTACGAGATTAAACTATTGTTGGTCATGCTTCAAATGTTTATGCATAAGTCCATAATGTACTAGCACTAGACGGTTAATATCAGTTCGTACTTCAACCTTATAAATCTTCAACTTGAATTTGGTATGAAGAATGAAATTCAAATTAGGAAACTGATCCTAGGAAACCATTTGCCAACAGCTAAATAATTATGCCCTTTTAATATGAGATTACATATTCATACGCTAGATTAAGACAATGTGCATTCAAAGGTGAATTTGATAAAAACAATGACTTAATTTTGAACTCGGATTCCGAGATAAGTGTAGATGTAATTCGAGAGGGAAATATAATTGAACATAACTAATTCTTTCCCTTCGTAAAATAGAATTAAATGAATGAATACATCATAATTGAGAATCATTTTCAAAACTCAATCTTATTCCAGTGGATAAAAGGTAAATTACCAAAAAGATAAAAAAGTAAAGGAAATCAAGTATGGAAGAAGTTAAACCTAAAAATTATTCTGATCCAGTGATGAAATATAAATAATGGGTAAGCAGATGACAATTTATAAAAATAAATAATCTTCCTTCATGTAATACAATCAATTAATTGAATTAGACATGCTTCAGAATCACTTCAGATTTGATTTATTTTGTAATTATGATAAAATCAAAGGATGAAAAGAAATCAAATGATGATGCAAACATACTGTCAAACAAACCATAAGCAACAAAATATTTACAATTTATGTACATAATCAGTTGCCCTCCTTAGGATGTCAGTAAAAGTAACGTTTGAGAATCTTCCCATTGACACGATAAGCCTCATCCTATCCTTGCATTGTCTCTAAACGAAAGGTATTTTGTCTTATCTTTTATTTGATGATGAAGGGCCCGAGCCAAGCTACTGAAACTTAGTGTGTTCCCCTTTGGCTTCATGATTCTTGTCCCATTTTAACACTAAATCTCCAACCTGCAAATCTTTGTTAGATAAAGAATGTTCGTCACACCAAAGTTTAACAACTATTTGATGTTGATAAAAAACTCTCTTGGTGTTCTCACGTTATTCTTCTAGTTTTAGTAAGGTATTAATCTTGCACTGCATAATTGGACAATCCACTTCTTCTACTGACTGAGATAGATGAAGGGATGAGAGAAAAATGTTTGGAGGAAAAATAGATTCCTTACCATAGATGAGAAAAAAAGGTGAGTTACCAATTGCAGCCTTGGGATTAACCCGGTCTTCCCAGAGAGCATTTGGAAACTCATTGTGCCAATTCTTATGGTTATCAGCTACCGTCCTCTTGAGAATTTCAACAATTTTTTGTTTGTGGACTCAGCCAACCCATTTCCTTGTGGGTAATAGTTGGCAGAATATCTTATCTTAATGCCATTTTCTAATGTAAATGTTGTTAAATCAACATATGAAAAATATGAGGCATTATAAAAAACTAATGATTCTCGAACTTCAAATCTAGTAAAACATAATTTTGGAAAAATGAAATTACCTGACTGGAGTTTAGTACCTGCGGAGGAACTGCTCATGTCCATTTGGTAAATTAGTTGGTCGTAGTCAATATGTATTTGTGTTTCATACTAGACGTTGGATTAATCGATCGCACAATATCCAATCCCCATTGTTAAAAAGGAAATTATGGAATAACAAGATGCAAAGGAAAGGAAGGGTTTTTAAGTCTGCCAGTTGTTTTCTGGCATACCTGACATTTCCTTAATATTGCATGGGCATCCTGAAACATTGTATGCCAATAATAACCAGGATGAATGATCTTATGAGTGGTAGTTTCACCACTAAACTGTCCACCTTATGGTCCAAAATGGAATTCAGACAGGACTTTATCTGCATCCTCCCTTTCGATACAATGCACCAATACCCCATCATGGTTTTTTCTCAATAAAACATCATTAATAAGTAGATAGGGGTCATATTTGAGCCTAAGAGCTCTCCTCTGTTTTGGTGAGAGATGTTTAGGTGCATTGCCATGATGCAACAAATATTTCAAATCTGAATACCAGGAATCAAGAGCCGGTATAATAGGACAAATCTATTTATTGAAAAATGTTTGATCCATGTCTGTATCTAATTGTGTCCTAGGAACACAAGTATACTGAACAACCAACTTGCACATGCCTTGAAATTTTATGATTGTGAACATTTTATTTCAAAATAAATCGTATTCTTGAGGGGCGGTCATCCAATGGGCCCATTTCTCCCCAAGATCCTTTTGAACCAAGAGGTTTCTTATGGCCATATGGAACAATAACAATTGTTTTAGATCTGAGTAAATAAGGCCTGAAGTGTTTGAATTCCTTAAAGACAACAAACACTTGCTTGTCCAATTCTGGGTAATTTAACTCTGATCCTTCGAATGCAACACTCATAAAAGACATTGGGCATTCGTCACCATTTTTATTTTTTTTTCATAAAAAACTGCGCAGGACAGATCAAAAGCAAAAGTATACAACATGAAATCTTTAGAAAAATCAGGAGTCGCTAAAGAAGGAGCTTCTGCAATGGCTTCTTTAATCCTAGAAAATGCCTATTTTTCTAAATCCCCCCATTTAAATTCTACATCCTTTTCTATCATGTTTTGCAATGGTCTTATGATTTCTAAAAATCTAGGAACGAATCTGCGAACAAAGTTAATTTTCCCTAAAAGGATTGCTTTGCTTTTTTTGAGAAAGGAAAAGTGATTTTCAAAATGGTTTGTGTCCTTTTTGGATCTATTTTCATTCCTTCTTTAGATATAACAAAACCTAGAAACTTTCCTTCTATAATGAAAAAATGGACTTCTTTAGATTCAGGAAGATGCCATACTTCCTACACCTTTCGAATTCCTTTTTAAAATTAAGGATATGGTCAACCCTTTCTCAAGAGAAAACTGTATCATCATCGATATAAATAACCACAGCTCGATTGATCAGGCCTCTAAAAGTAACATCCATCACTCTTTGAAAAGTTTCCTCGAAATTGATTAACCCAAAGGGATTTTGCGATATGCATATGTACCCCACGGTGTCCTAAATGTGGTTTTAAGTTGATCAGGTTGTCCAACAAGCACTTGGTTGTAGCCAGAAAAACCATCTAGCAAAGATAACATTTCTGAACCAACGACCTGTTGCAACACATGTTCCATAGGGGGGACTGGGTAACTGTCTTTATCAGAGGCCCTGTTCAAATTGTGAAAATCAACACATAAACGATTGTCTCCATTTTTATTCATGTTTGGGACTAAATTTGCAACCCATTAACTATGTCGTACTGGAAAAATAATCCTAGCATCCAATAACTTATTAATTTCATTCTTCACTAATGGTTGTAGGTTGGGATGCATTTTCCGCAATTTTTGTTGGAATGAATTGGATTGTGGTTTTAAAGGTATGACATGCTGAATAATGTTTGAGTTGAAAGTCTTTAGCTCATCATACGTCCAAGCGAACACATCTCTGTATTCCTTGAACAATTTAATGAACGTTGATTTTTCTTGAGGAGTGCAATTTGAACCTAAGTTGACGTTTTTTGGGTCGTTTTCTATACCTAAATTGATTACTTCAAACTGCATGCTGGAACAGTTGGTTTTGCAATTAGTCCACTTTTTAAATTTGTCTTGTATGCCAAATAATTTTTCAAATTTTAAAGCATATCTAGGACATAATTTACCTTCCAAAACGTATCATTTACCGAGATATGAGGATTTATTACCGAAAAATCACACATATTTTTGTCATGTGTTATTTCGTCAATCACAGAGTCTTGAAATGTATCCTTCATTGTGCTTCATTGTGAGGAAATCATTAATCTGTTCATCATAATAAAAAACTTTCCAATTAACAATATTATCATGGACTGATGGATGAAAAATCATATCTATAGAAAAAGTGTCAGGGAAAAATTCTTTAGGAGGTATCAACTTATATGCTACATTAGCCAATAAATCAACTTCTTGATTTAAATACTGAGGAATAGAACTTATATTGAATTCATCAAATTGAGAAATAAGGTTCCATACTCGAGTCTAATAATTTTTTAAATGAGATGAATTACAATGAATAGCATCTTTTACCTGATTAATGAAATTCTTAGAATCCCCGAAAATTGTTAGGATTTTAATGTCAATATCCAATGCCTTCTGGAGTCCTTGAATCAGTGCTTCATATTCTGCAGTGTTGTTAGTACACTAAAATTCTAATCTGCAATCTAAAAAAACTTTCTTATCTTGCGGGTCTATAAGTAGACAACCAACATCTGCACCTTTGTTTGAGCGGGAACCATCGAAATACAAATAACAATCCTAGTTATCTGTATTATTCACATAATGTACATTTAAAAGTAAAGAACATGATGGATTATCTTGTGACAAGTGGCATAATTCATACTACGTAGGCAGATCTAAACAAGGTGATTTCTCAACCTGAAAATTTCTGAAAAATGTATCAAAACCAAAATTACCAAGGATATTTTCGATGAACATAACTGGTTCATTGGGGTCATTTAGATCAGTCATTGTATGTTTCATATATCTTTACCTATGCACCCTAATCTCGTTAGGTTTACCTTTGAGAGGCAACCACATATGTGTCTAGTCAGTTAAAAAGTACCCTTGAAGCTGCTCAGACCAATCCCATCTAAGAAATAGCTCGGAAGCTTTAGGAATATCTGCTACTACAATATCAATTGTCTGATGCATCTGTGGATTGGAGGAAAGTGTAATAAGGACTTATTCATTCCCCTAATACTCTTACCTTGGATCGATCTAACTGTATAATCTAGGTTTAAAATGGTGTAAATTTATCATTTACCTTCTTGCAAACTGAGAGGGGCATCATGTTTGAAGAGGCATCTCAATCTACCATACTGTTATGAATATTCTTATTAAATATTTCAAATGTTAGGAGGAAGGGTGGGGTTGTTCACAAATTTTTCCCTATTGAGGCAACATTAACAATTGAATAATGTTTTTTGCTTTTAGCATTAGTAGCAACAACATTCGAGTTGTTTGTAGTAGGGTTACTATTCCCCTTTCTAGCTTAGTTATCAGACTGTTTATGACAAACCAATTCCTTTATTGGGAGGAGTTTAAAAATATCATAGAGAGAGATGTTGGGTTTTAGTCTTTTCATGTCTTCTATTGGATCATAATCAATACCATGTAATACTGATTTCTCAACAACTATCTGATTTTTCTGAGTAGGAGAAGGGTTCTGAAAAGCCTGAGGTGTAGCAGGAGCATTAAATGGAATAGGACCTTTACTCCTAGTATTATACGAATGTTGATTTGCATTAACAATTGCTAATTCACATTCAGACTCATAACTATTTACATCCCAGAGATACCCTATGGTTGGATGTGAATTATCCTCACAATGATATGGATTCTCAACATTTGTTTCATCCATGTGTTCTTTTGATTGACCTTGGGCATAGTGAATACTGCTCCATAGCAAGAATTAAATACCTCAGAGCATGAACTAGATCATCCGAAGTCATACCTTCTGTTGGAGGAATTTGTTTATTAGGCCGAGGGGGGGGAATTCCTTCTAAAAGATGTGCGATAAGAATCCCCAACATTACGTCTAAGGTAAATTAATTCATTGGAAATATTTTGAAGAGCCTTATTAATGTTACCCAATTCTATATCAGGCTATTCCTTTTTAACTGCAAGTATTTTTTGAGGCATTTCAGTTCTTTTCATGGAGGTAGAAGGCTGATCAACATTGTTCTCGGGAGTATCTTTAAGCTTATTTTATCCTTTTCGACAAGGATAACCTTATCAAATTATTCTTATAAAGTGGCTTTGCATGTCCTCTTGACCCACATAGCAGTATCAGGGGGTAATGCTTTGACATAATATGCCACATCTAGGTTCTTAGAATGCATAAATTCTGCAGGGATCTTATTTTTTAAAGCTAAAAAACTTTGATTAAAAACCTTGATTTTTTCTTTTGAATTCATATGAATTTTGGACAACTCCATGATCAAGAATTCTAGATTCTTATCATCCTCAAATTTCTCAAGGAAAGTTGTTTCAAATTGATCCCAAGATGTGATACTTATCGTTGGTTGAGAAAAGTAACAGGTTGACACTTTGCCTTCGAGGGTAAAAGGAAATAATCAACATACTGCATCCTCATGGGGAACATTTTTAAGTCTAAGCTTGAGAATAAATCACTTAACATGATTGTCAACTGGTTGATTATTTTCAGGATCAAATTTAGGGAGCCATTTTTTTCTGGGTTTTTGGGAAGCTGATGTTACACACCAGGAATTGCCATAGCGGCTTGTCATAGGCATGGTCTATTTTGATTGTTATCTTAATCATATCCCATTTCTTCTAATTCCTTAGAATGATCATAAGATTATTGTTTAGAGGAATCTTCTCCGGACGAATTTGTAGGAGATTTAGGTGGTGAAGGTAGTTGATCATTACCTCCTGACCCAAAAGATAATTAAGTCTAGATGGGGGAAAGGGAATTCCTGATACTTGCCTCAGGCCGATTAGAGTGATATGCTTGGTCGTCCTGTGAACTGTTATTAATGTGATCCCCTAGTAAAGAGAACTTGGAGGAATTTCCTTCAAGAAGCCTAGAACAATTAACTAATGTCTCATGTAATTCTTGACTTTTAGAGGAAAAATTGTTTTGGGGATTTTTGTCCAGTCATGATGTATCTACGACAGAATGTTGCACTTGTCTAGCCAAGAGTTCATGAATTTCTCGGCTCCTCGCTAATATGGATTGGGTTATGGCTATCAGTTCATAGGAGGCGTCGATATGTTCTTGAACTTCAGGATTTAAGGATAATGGAGTAGATACTAAGAGATTGTCTTGGGGACATGAAATGGTTTGGATAGGAATTTGTATGACTTCTGGTTGAGATGTACTAGGTAATTTGAATGAAGTTGAAACACCTGAACGGTTTCTAGTAATGATGGGAGAGCAAGTGGGAAGAGGCTTATTTTGTTTTCAATTAGCCATTACATCGCGAAATGCCCTCCTTCTAGCACCGTTTGTTGATGCGTGAATTAAGCACTTGCGTCAATAAGGAGGAATTGATCCGATCCAAAGGTGCTTAATTACCCCAAGTCGTTGAAATAATCAATCCTCATGGATTTTAGCGCTCCGTTGGCCTATATTACTCCTAATTAAATAACTAACATGGAAAAAAAATCTATAAACAAAATATTATAAACAAAATGTACAAAAGGAAAAACCAAGTCTCGTATAATTACAAATATACAATTTAATTAAGGATCCACAAGTAATTTTTTTTTTTTGCAGAATATTCTTTCAAACAAATATAACATCACAGCTGTGAGAAACAAGCTAAAATTTAAAATAATATTAAAACTCCTAAATATGTGATTCAATCTAGTTACACACAAACACATGCTTCAAGTGTACTTAAAATAACACATCCGATTCACTATCATTGCATCAGATCTTTTTAATGTGTGATTCCTAACCAAACCAATCTTAATCATGGCCACTATTTAAATTTACACCTGAGAAATCAACTATAATATAACTACTACTTTATAATCTTGATCAAGACATAAATTAAAAAGAGCCATAACCAATCAATTCAAATATACACAAGTAATACTCTGCCATTGTTCACACGCAAAAATTGTAACATATGAATAATAACAAAACCAAAACAATTATTGATCAATGTCAAGTAATCAATTCGGAATACCTACTTATAACTAGATCGATTGATCTACTTTTGCTAGTCATGAAATACACCACAAATGAATATATGATCAATATGTAATCACGATGAACTCATTCACCAAGTTAGCATAACCACGCATTCGAATGTTTAATGGATCATCATATTGAATATCGAAACAAAATCCATGCCGATGACAAAATAAATAAAGGCATGCAAGACTAACAATCATAAATTTTTTTAAATTAGATTAATAACTACTGACCATCGGTAATTATCGGATAATCAAATAGTTGTGCAGTCTAGGAAATGAGTCTACATAAAAGCAAGACCCTTTACCATAAACTAAACAAACAGAACGGAAGTAATAATGAAATCAAAGTACGAATAGCATATTATAGAAAAGCTTCACATATATATTATGCATAGTGATTTATAAGAAACAGGTGTCATTAAGTTTGAAAGTAAACATACACCATTTTCAAGCCAAGAGAAACCCCTTTCAAAGTTCAGGATCCTTCTTTTATAATTAAGGTTTTCCTTATGACACTAAATAGCGACCCACAAACTTCAGAAATTGGGAATATTAAAAACAGTCTTATCCCAAGTTTATCTCAAATCAATTAACAAATTATTCTAACTTTAACATTATCTAATCTACAAAAGATAGACCCAAAAATACATCCCAATCTTACAGGCTTAAATCCAACGGAGCATCCAAGATATAAAATCGTTCTTTTCGAGCTAGAGATATTAAATTCAAAGCAACCATCACATATTCCCCATAATTTTGAATCCCGAGACAAACAAGGCTCAAATTATTAAAAGAAAGGATAATTAAAAGCATTAGAATTAAGTGATTGTAGAATCTTTGATTCTATAACTACTTCAAATGAAATAAATATATGGAAACTAACAAACATATTAAATAAGAAAAATAAATTGACTTACCGCTAGTAAAAAACCAATAGCTGCAATATACATCAAAAATACAAATACACAAACTTGAATTACTTTGATCTGATAACTTCAGAAGAGCTAGGAGTAACAAAAATATTAGCACTAGATGTGTGAATGACTGTGCCAGCAGTAGAAGATTTTAATTTCTTTCTCATTTCACTAATTTCTTCTTTAGTATTGTTCGTTTAGTAACCTTTTATGAGTCTTGAGTTGATTTATCTCTTCGTGAAGGTATTGAATGTGGTCTAGCATAGAATAGATCTTGGCTTGATAATGAACCATCAAATTCTGACAAATTGGAGTACACCCATGTCCCATGTTCTTATTGTTACCACCTAAGCCTGAATGTGTTTTCTCAACATAGCACTTGTTTTCTATTTTAAAATTATTCAACATTGTAGCAATACTCGGAAATTTTGGGTTTGAACTCAAAAATGGAGGAAGATTGCTAACAAAATCGTATTGAGAAATTGTTTCTGCTTTTGAATACTTTGTTTATTTATTTAGTTGAGCCGAGACTCTTCCTCATCTTGAATATCAATCACTAGAATATGATCCTTTTTTCACCTCTAGTTCATTAATTTTAGCATTCCTTGTCCTAGCGAAATGGGAGAAAAGTCATTCCTTACGCTTAGCTGTGAATTTATCACCTTCTTTACGAGAGAACTTGTGAGATTGAGCTTTTGGTTCACATAAGACGTTCTGTCGGTTTAGTGAATGCACCACACTACACTTATCACCATCAACTACCTTCTGAGTAGATTCTGAGACTATAATTGTATCCTACATGTTTTTCTATTTCTCATGATCAGTAAATTTAATATCAATGCTAGCAAAATTCCCATTGGGAGTCTTAGGAATTCCTTTGTCAAGAATTTCCTGCAAACTGTTGAACGCATTTAGTAATAGGAATACTCCCAAGTTTCCCAAAACATCATCAACAATGTCATCTAGAGATTCCTATGGGTGATGAAAATGAACATTAGGAGAAATGATGTTCTCTTTACTTACCAAATTACTTCGTAGAGAAGAAATTGATGCTTATTGGACTGGGATGGTGTGAAGATTGAATTGGTCTTTGTCATTAACAACATAATGCAAAATCCATTGTGTCTGACTAGAGGTTAGGTTTTTTGGAAGATTCGTCTCATTCATGATAGAAGTATTTTTCCCAACAACTAAATCAAAAAAGGAACCAATGGCACCAGACTGAGTAAAATCGATGTCTCCATTAATTTGGGAATTCGACGGTGTATTGTTCAAATTTTGTTGCTGAGGAATTGATTGTTATAAGACAATATGATCATCCAATTTATCGATTATATCAGGATTAATATTTGCATCTTCCTTCAAACCCTTCATGACTATGTTTTCTGGTTGTGGCAACGAAGATGATTGAAGAACAATATTGGAAACAGCTAGTTCAGGGATACCAAGCATTGTGCTAGGAAAATCATTGAAATTATTCCTTAAACAAAACGCATGCCAAGAATCATCAAGCTGGCTAAGTCGAAATTCTAGAAGAATTCGAATGAGGTCGTAATGACAGAGAACCCTATATGACCCTTTGTAAGTACTCTGATAATGTATTGACATGGACGCCAAGCTTTTGAGAAGAAAATAGGGCATATTAAATTGAAAACCAATAAAATCCATGAAAAATATGATATGGTGCTTGAGTACTGTGCAATAGCTCCACTCACAAGTGATAAATTGACAAATGGGAGTCAACAGGTTGCGCCAACGAAGCTTAAAAAATTAAACGGCATACCTTTAGCATATTCCTATGGGTCGACTTACTTCTTCAAAAGTTTCCTCCATGGAACTTTGTTCAAGAGTTTCTGTTTATGTCATTTCTCACCAGTAGCTGGAAACCCCGTAGCCTGGGACACAAAATATTCACTCAAAGACAGTTCAATGTCTCCCACGACTGCTTTGGTCCCATCAAAGGATCGATCAAAAGCTTTAGTAGCTCTCAAACTATGGCCGTGAAACTTGGCAATAAATTCCCACCAACTCGGTGCAGAAAAAATTCTATGCATTGATTCATCGAGCTCGACTGGCTTAGAGTTTGCAGGCTCAACCCTCTTGATTAAACCCATAATGCATGCGAATTGTGACCTGGGAAAACACAGCCCTGAAATACAATGTGAGAGGCAAATGAATTCAACCCTTAAAATGTAAAAGAGAGATACAACATCAAATCCCTTGGGAAAGCTTAAACCATCATGCGAGGCAAAGATGCACATTGCAAAAATTGAGACCAAGTTCTGAAAAAAAATAACCCTAACCCTCGACGTCCTGAAAAATGTGAAATGGTATATTCAGCGTACATATCATACACCAGACAAAGCATACCTCTCTGTACAAATGCTCCTTGTTCAAGAATGATAAGATGAATCCAAATAATACAACTCGAGAATGTAACACCTCAACCACAAATTATGATCTGCATTTTCCATTAGAAGAAATTATGAACCACCAAATGCCATCGTACTTGGATTGACAATAAAATGATGGAAGCTAGGAACTGATTATTTAATGCATAAAGTGTATGGCACTTAGGAAAAGGGGAACCAAAGAATGGCTAACTAATTAAGAAGGAAAAAAAATCCATTCTTATGGAAGTTGAAAATGATGTGAATATCCATTATCAATAGTCCACACATATTGTTGCGCATAAAGTGATAAACATTCCTACTGCAAATAATACATAAGGATGACACTAAGCCTGGTCTGAATATTAACGAGATGATATCAAGTGTATTGACAAATAATCTGAATTATTATTAATAAATACACTCCATCCAAGGTCATTAAAGAGCAATAGAACATGGCAAGCGTAAGTTTTCATAAAGTCATTAGAACCATAAAGTTAATAAAATTGCCAAATATTTACATGGATATAAATCATGGTCATAATGCAGTATATCCTTCAAATTTATTCAGATTAATCTTGGGAATTTTCTTAATACAGTTAGCATTTAAGAAATGTATAAATGATAAAGACCAACAAGCTACCTTACTTGCTTGTAAATGATATATAACATTGAATTCCATGATTGACTGTACCAATATTTTTCCAATCTAAAGATCATTGAACTATATACTCACCAGAGTTGGTAATGTGAGATGCTATCGAGCAATCGAAGTTCATGACAATTGAATCTTGTGTTGATAATAGAATGAAGAAAAAAATAGGCAAACTCATGAATTCAGATAGAAGTAAGAAAATAAAATGAGAACCAAAACTAAGCCTGCACTTAAATTAATGTATTGGCAAACTAATAATCAACGTATTAAGGAATTCTGTAAAATATAGATGAAAAGGGGGGTACCCATTCGTTTGATAAATGAAATGGTGGTAGTTGGTGGGTTCCAACAGGATGATATACAACCTTTAGAAAATATCTCAAGAGATCTGGATGACCATAGGTGCACCCTCCTTTAGCAGAAACTAGTACAAACATTGTTGTCCCAAAACTCCACAACTTCACACTTCTACTAGCTGGAACTTGAACACACCCTCAAGAATTTGACCCCACTACTGTAGATGAACATAAATGCCTAAAATAAATCTATGTAGAGAAATATGAAAGTGATTTATCCTCTCAATCAATTTCCATGAATCATAATGAAGAGATTTGGATAATCTCCTCCTCTCTACTAGCTAGGGTGGAATCTTTCATCACCGAAACTAGTTCACAATTGCAAGTGGAACATCTCCCAAGCTATCAATGGGATCATCTCCCAAGATATGAAATCCACAAGAGCTCTCCTATTCAAAATAAAAAAAAAAATGTCCAAAAATATCCCCCCCAATAGACCTGCATCCTTCTTATAGAATTCATTGGACCCTTCCCCTTCCTTCTAGAATTCTCTCATAAAATTATTAATAAAATATTGATAAGTGTTATTTTCATGAGATAATGGGTCCTTAGTGTTCAGGTACAAAGGGTACTCCCAAAAGACTGAACACCTAGAGCAACCACTTCACACAAATAGATCACAGATCGATACACCGATGTTTTGACGTGGTTTAAACCCTCGTGAGGGAAACACTCCACAGCCCCGGCCAAATAGCTTCTATGGGACAATTTATTATGCAAAGAAAGAAAGTTACAAATGAGCTTCTCATAATCGATCAACTTTCCAATGACCCTCCATGCTCTTTAAATAGATATCATGGACCAATCGGGTGTTAAGCCACGGATCAAGGGTAGGTATGATCTAAGAGAAGTTGAGCCGTCGGATCACTCTATGTCGGAAACATATCGTGACCGTCGGATTAAGTATTTACAAATGCATACTAATACATACTAAAGAAACACACTTTACCTAACGGATCTATTACACAAGTTGATCTTAACTAACTCCTAAGTGTCTAAATATCCTAACATCCCCCCTTAAGAACAACTTGGGATAGGATTGAAGGATTTACAAAAGTGACACTATTAGGAGAAGGAAGGAGGCATTAGAGCCTATCCCCCCTTAATGACAAGTTCCTGAACTCCTAACATAGATCGAAGTTTAGAAAACTTCCCTTCTGTAAGAGACTTGGTGAAGATGTCTGCAACTTGGTCATCTATAGGGAAAAAGAGCACTTGAAGAACACGATCATGAACAAGATTTCTGATGAAGTGCATATGTATCTCAATGTGTTTGCTGCATTGATGTAGAACTGGAACTTTGGCAAGCTTGATGGCACTTTGATTGTCGCACCTAAGTGGAGTAGGCTGCTGCTGCTCGAATCCGAACTCTGAAAGGATCTGTCGAAGCATAAAGCTTCCTGACTGGCATTAACTGCGGCTCGATATTCTGCTTCTGCTGAAGAAAGAGCAAGAGATTGTTGTTTCTTACAAGCCCAAGTGATAGGTTCAGATCCCAGATTGAAAACATAACCTACAGTAGACTTTTGATCATCAGGATCGTCGGCCCAATCTGAATCAGTGAAACCAACCAACAAAGGTTCCCCCCCTGTAGTTTAATGAATCCCAAACTGAATTGTACCTCGAATATATTGAAGTATTCTTTTAGCTGCTTTCTAGTGACTTTCATGAGGTGTCTGCATATAACGGGAAACATGACCAACAACAAAGCAAAGGTTAGGATGGGAATGAGTCAAGTATAAGAGACTACCAACAAGTTGACTATACAAGGTGGCATCGACTTCAGGTGAAGTACAAGTGGAAGAAAGTTTGACTCCAGACTGGAAGGGAGAAGGGGCTGGTGTACAATCTTCCATGTGAAAGTGACGAAGAAGGTCACAAGCATACTTAGACTGAGAAAGAAAGATTCCTTCTTTCGTTTGTAGGATTTGGAGACCAAGAAAATAATGCAAATGTCCTAAGTCTGACATTTCAAAATTTTGTTTAAGAATGGATTTCACATGCGTTATAAGCTTAGGGTCACTACCAGTAAGAATAAGGTCATCAACATATAGAACAAGTATGATGAGATGGTTTCCTACTTTCTTGGTATAGACATTGGGGTTAGAATGGCATCTAGAAAAACCAGTGTCAAGGAGAAAGTGATCCATTTTGGCATACCAAGCTCTAGGAGCTTGCTTAAGGCCATATAAGGATTTCTTAAGGCGGCACACAAGGCTAGAGTTATTCTGAACATATCCGGGAGGTTGTTCCATGTAAATTTCCTCATGTAAATCACCATGTAAGAAGGCAGACTTGACATCCATTTGATGGACTTCCCAGTTGTGTAAGGCTGGAAGGGAAAGAACAAGGTGGATGGAGTTCATTTTTGTGACAGGAGCAAAGGTTTCATTGTAGTCAATCCCTTCAACCTGGGAAAAACCTTTGGCAACTAACCTTGCCTTAAGTCTTTCAACACTTCCATTTGATGCATACTTAGTTCTGTAGACCCATTTACATCTGACAAGTTTTCTTCCTTTTGGAAGAGGTACAAGATCCCAAGTATCGTTCGCCATTAAGGAACGATATTCTTCATCCATAGCTGCATTCCAATCTGGATTTCCTGAAGCTTCTGCAAAGTTTTCTGGATCATGATTCTCGGAAACTTGAGCCAAAAGAGAAGAGGCTCGCTGAAACTAAGAATGTGTTCGACATTGATCTCTAGGATCACCGACAAGATTACCATCTGCTTCACATGTTGAATGGACCCATCGAGGAAGCACTTGTGCTAGTGCAATTGGAGGAACATGAGCAGGCGGAGGTGGATTTTCATCCTCACTGTCATCATATGAAACTGGAGTTGGAAACTTGTCAAGGAAGTTGGAAGAAGAAGAAGAAGGCACAAACGCTGAATCAGGCTCGCAGGCCAAAGATGGCACAATTGCCGAGTTAGGCTCGCAGGCCAAGAGATTTTCATCAAATTTAACATCTCTTCTAATGATTATATCATGAGAATGTGGTTGAAGAAGTCTATAACCTTTTACATCTTCAGAATATCCAACAAATATGCACTTTTCACTTTTAGGCTGCAATGCTTTCCGTTTTTCATCCAGAATGTGAGCCCATGCTTCAGTACCAAACACACGAAAGTGAGTCCATGCTCTGATACCATGTTTGGGTACATAGGGTACTCCCAAAAGACCGAACACCTAGAGCAACCACTTCACACAAATAGATTACAGATCGATACACCGATGTTTTGATATGGTTTAAACCCTCGTGAGGGAAACACTCCACGGCCCCGGCCAAATAGCTTCTACGGGACAATTTATTATGCAAAGAAAGAAAGTTACAAATGAGCTTCTCATAATCGATCAACTTTCCAATGACCCTCCATGCTCTTTAAATAGAGATCATGGACCAATCGGGTGTCAAGCCACGGATCAAGGGTAGGTATGATCTAAGAGAAGTTGATCCGTTGGATCACTCTATGTCGGAAACATATCGTGACAGTTGGATTAAGTATTTACAAATGCATACTAATGCATACTAAAGAAACACACTTTACCTAATGGATCTATTACACAAGTTGATCTTAACTAACTCCTAAGTGTCTAAGTATCCTAACACTTAGGCACTTTAACTTACTTCTATAATTTGATTTGACGCAATATTACTTCATCTCACTAGTAAATTCGAATTAGATGTGCATAGTTCAATTTTGGGGAAGTTACACATTCATGTGGGCTCACCATATCCTCTAGTGCCCTCCTCAGATAAATTCAGTACTTGCAACATGTCATAACTTGTCATAAGGTGTCATAGATGATGTCATAGTGTCATATAATCCATTGGGAGTTACTTACCCTCAATTGCATCTTCCCTTTGCTATTTTTAGCTCGAGGAGTTACAAATTTACATTTGCTTCTATAATGAACCTTCTTTCACCTTGTAATTCGAATTTGGATGTGCTTAGTTTGATTTGGGAGAGTTTCAACTCATGTGGAGCATAATTCCCACCTCCTATGCACCCTCCCTGTCCTATTTTGACTAATATTGCATTAATAATAAATATTGGACCTCATACATTACAAACTCATGAGCATGCCACCACCTTAATAATTTATCATGAACTTACCATGTAATTTAGGCCATTGCATCCCCTAGTCAAATGGAATGGTCCATAGCAAAAATTTGGGGACATGACATTTAACCCATGCGCTAATTTTTTGTGCTTTTTCCCAAAAATGATTCGCCAATTTCGATTTTTTTCTAAAATGATTCCCCCAGATTCCACATGATATATATAATTTTCAAATATATATATATAACCCTTAGAAATTTGAATATTTTTACAAAAATATTGACAAACATTTTATGGTTGGAAATTTAAGAATTAATAAGATTTCTACAATTTAAAACATTTATAATCCTTCAAATTTTCCATGAATTATGTGGGTAGAAAGATGGGCATTGAGGGATTATCTTCACAATGCATGCCTTCATGCAAGCTTGTATACTTACTCCATGCCTTTTATTTTGTAAGGTTATATTCCTCCTTTCATGCTTTCTTCTTCCTCTTATCTTGTTGCTTCATTAGTTTTGGGATGAGGTATTTTATTTTTATTAATGTTGATTTACATTTTTCTCATTTCTATTATGTGATAGTTCTAGTTATATTTTTGAATTGCTAGAATTACTATTTTGATTAAAAGTCTTGTAGTGTTGTTTACATAGACATATTGTTGGTTTTAATGGGCCCCATAAAATAACAAAGTACATATTTGTTGAGATTTTTACCCATAATTTGATTGTGAGAATTCTTCTTGTTGATGTGTAGTATTTCCATATTCAATTGTTGATGGCATAACTTCCATCTAGTTACTAATCTTATGAATAATGTTTTACTATAAGGATGGTTGGTTATTAGGGTATGGAATCATAAGAGGGATATTCTATTGTTAAAATTGTTCCTCGTACTAAGTTTTGATAACTTCCATGCACTAATTTAATGCTTGAATCTTCACTAGTTTAATATGGTAATGAAATTCATGGCTATAACTATTGTTGGTTTGGATTTTCTAACACTATTTTGGGGCCGTATTTAAGAGATAGTTTTATTAGGGAAGCCTTTACCTAAGTTGACCTTATAGCCCATCTCTTGAATGTGGTGTCCATAGTAAATTCCTATAGACAATAAACAATTTTACACAAATAGTTCACATAAACACATTTTCACATAAAAAAATATTCTATTCATTTCTGATGTAATTCTGTTAATTACTATTTGATTTTAAACAAATGTGTATTTTGAAATATACCAATTATATGAATTCTCCACATGGTTATAATTTTCTATAGAATTAATGAAGAGTCAATAACAATAGAAATAATTTGTAAATATTCCCCATTCATATTTTATGCACAATCAAGTGGAAAGAATATTGTTGCATTGATTAGATACATTGCATATGTGAATCACTATGGTATATAATTAGTTTACTTCCACATTTACAATCATGTAGTGAAGGGGCTACTTGAGAGTTCTAGATGGAGATTCGATGAAATATTTTATCATTTGTTGTCTTGCTGGCCAAGGTTGATTGTCAAAGTACACCACAAATTGCTATCAACATATTATTTGAACATTAAGGCCTTTATGGGTAAACGTGAGTAAACGTATTAAAAAATAAGATATAAACATAATGGATTTATAATCTTAAAGTTAGATGTAATAGTTTAGTGCTAAGGGAATAAATTTGAGAGGTCCGTGGAATGGAAATGGTTAGGATTTAAACCCACTTGAGTGTTCACTTGTATGAAAGAGTTTTCTCTAAAATTTCAAAGCATGAGAAAGGTTTTGTTTTAAATACAAGGGATAGGTTTGTAAAGGGATAGTTGTAAAATCCCAAGTATGGGTTTGTTTTCTTATAGAAGATAAAATGAACACATTCATTTATGTATGAACATGTTTTGTTAATAAAACATAAAGAACAAGTACATGAAAAAGCATAACGAACAAGTTCATGAGCATGTTTAAAACATGAGTTAAATATTCTTTAGTATTAATTTGTTTAGAGAAGAAATTTAGTTATGGTTAGAATCACCTCTGTATTTGTTTAGAAAATAAGATGTATATATCTATCAAGTATGCAGGTTATGTTATTAAAACAAAATGAGATTTAAAAAAAAAAAAAGTTTAAAGAAGAAATTAGATTATAAATAGAAAAATATATGTGTTGTTGAAATAATTGAATAAATAAATATATTAATTATGAGGTTATTTGTTAAAAAATAATATGAACTATTTTATATAGGAAAACTTTTAGGGGCAAAATTTAACTTAAGAGTTATTCACCAATTTTCATTTTTTTTCTAAAACAATTCATATAGGATAAAAATGTTTTACTCTAAACATCGTTAAAATTGCCTTTAAACTATATTAAATCTTTATAAATTTAAATATTTTTACAAAAATATTGTCAAACATTTTATTGTTGGAAATTTAAGACTTAGTAAGATTTGCCAAGGTTTCTACACTTGAATAAAATTATGGATCCTTAAAATTTTACCTAGTTTCATGTATCTGTTAAAAATACGAGTGAAAAAAATTCCTAAGTATTATTTTGTTTAGATAAGAAGTTTAATCTAGCTGATGAAGCCGTTGTCCAGTAGACAACATTGGCCCTCATAAATCAAGAAGATCATGCACACGAAAAGGAAGGCTAGCCAATGAATGAATCTCTTAATGTTAACAAATTTGGTTCTTAATTTGGCTCTTGCAGTTTACATGTATTTTGATTTTAAGCTTATATATACAATAATATATCATTAGGCATGATAATCATAGATCAAGCTCTCCTACAAAGTTGAAATTGCAAGAACAAAGTGTATTTTTTATGCCAAAAGATCAACATATAAACTTTGTACTCTTCTCGATGTTGGTTCTTCTAACTACCTTTTTATAAAAACAAATCTATCAGTGCTTTTGAAGAAGAAGAAAAATGAAGAGAAGTTCAAATATAGAAAAAATTGCTAATTTGTTTTGTTAAGAAAATTAAATGAATGGATTTGATAAGTATGTGTTTATTTGGTAAGAAAATGGAATGAATAGATTCGTGAATATGCTGAAAATGTGAGTTGAAAACAATTTCTTAACTTATCATTTTGACTTCTGAAGGAATTCAATTAAAATGAAATTACTAGAAGCATAAAAATCCATGAAATATCATGTTGTGATCTAAATAACTAAAATAACATGATGGATTAGGGTACACTTATAATGTATATCAAATATCAACATGGAGCACAATTCCAAAAGTGATAATAAATATTATTTACATAGTAAATCTTTATACATTTAAGGAGCCTCTCCAAATAATCTAAGTACATCCATATATCCAAATCATATGTTTATCTCCTCAATAATGATTATATTAACCTATCTATACACATATTCTCACTCATTGCACATGTGGGACCCATATTAAGTTGACCCATATTTCATATACATTTTTTCTGATTACATATATATTCAACCTTATATATACTTTCATAAGGTCATAACTACATAGTTCTCCCATTCGAAAATCTTTCTCCTCAAATTTGTATAGTTAAGGGTTTTACATGTGATGAAACCAATGGATATGATTTCTTTATAATTTTGCTCCCTTGTTACCACTAACAATTAACCATCTATCCAATTTCAATTATTTTTGGTCTTAATCCTTGATAGCTTGTTGTCACATAGTTTTCTTTCCTTTGATTCCATGCGTTGTTATTGCAACTTCTCCATTTTTTTGTAGTTGTTGGTCTCTTACAATATCTTGTAAAATAATGGTTCTAATGTGATCCTATGCTCCATAAATATCATTGATTCTTCCATCTTCTTTTGTGGTAATGAGGATGTTGGTATGAACCTTATATCTCATGTTTGGATGTTTCTTGGTGAATGAGATGTTGATAAAGTTTCACCTTTAAAGGTTGACCTTCATCTTCCACCCCTTTATCCTCAATCTTCTTTTCTGGTACAATGACAAAGATATAATAGAGATGAGTTATTAGGAGAACCTCCTCCAAATAACCCAAGCACATCCATATATCCAAATCATATGTTTATCTCCCTTATAATGACTATATTGATCTCTATATATACATATTGTACATGTAGGCTCCCTATTAGGCCAACCTCTATTACATACACATTTAGCCCCATTACAGATACATTCAACCACATATATACTCTCATAGAGTCAAAACATGTCTTTCTATTTTGTAAATAATCACTTGATTTAATGATGGAATCACTCTATTTAAAATATATATATATATATATATATATATATATGCATATCTTCAAGGAATTTATTTATGACTCTATATTGACAAGATAATATTAATGTATTCAATTTTTTTGGCTAGCTATAACATCATTTCATAAAGACAATCATTATATTAAGTATGATTTCATATTCAAAAGATAATTATTTCGTTGTATGGGAGATTGTCTAATGTCACTTTATTTGTGAAGGAAAATACTCCATTTTTAGGAAATGCCTAAGTATGACTTTCTTTACAATGTAAGCTAATAATAAATGGAATCAATGGAATCAATAAAAAAGAACAAAGTAGTTTGTGTTAATGAACACTTTGTTATGGAATCATAACAAGTGCTTATGAAAAATGAAATCAATTAGTTAGAAAATAAGATTAGCATAATTCCATTTACATTGTTATTTATAGAAAATAAAGTCTCAAATCTTTGTTAATGAAGTAAAAAACAAAGTAGATAACTTGTGAGAAGTAAGTGAATATTTAAAAGGAAAAGGAAAACATTCGCACATGACTTATTTATACATTCTCATAACGATTTGAAATGTTAGTATTGAATAATCTAATGTAGAGTAACATAATACCCAAAACTTAAGAATGACATGAAATATGAAAACCGAATAACTCAATATTCAACAACATAATACCTAAAACTTGAGAATGATTTGAAATGTAGGAACCTAATAACCTAATATAAATCAACAAAATACCCAAAACTTGAAAAATACTTGTAATGTGGAAACCCAATAACTTAATATAAAGCAACACAATACCCAAAATTTGAGAATAACTTTGAAATGTGAAAACCTATAGCTTGATAGGAGAATAATTTGAAAAATGAAAACCTAAAAAACAACACAATACCTAAAACTGGATAATAATTTTAAAATATGAGAACCCAATAACTTGATATAAAACAACATAATACTCAAAACTTGAAAATGACTTTAAAAAAGTAAAACCTAATAATCTAATATAAAACAACATAATACCAAATAAAACCTTAGAATAACTTGAAACATAAAAACCTAATCTAATATAAAGCAACATAATACCAAAAAAACCTTAGAATAACGTGAAACATAAAAACCTCATCTAATATAAAGCAACATAATACCCAAAAACCTGAGAATGACTTGAAATATAAGAAGCGGTGACCCAATATAAAGCAACACAATACTCAAAACATGAATAAAAAATCCTTAGGTGAATTATTAAAATTGGTATGAGAGTGCAAAAGCCATTATTCTCTTAGGTGAATTTAAAATAATTTGTACGGGAGTGCAAAAGTCATGATTCCCTAGTGGACACATGAAACAATGTTGGAAAACCTAACCTTAAAAAGACGAATTGGGAAAAGTTTTCGTGATTGAAATTGATTCTTTATAGCCATTTAAACAAGTTTTGATGATTTTATCTTTTTAAAAAATGGTCGTCTAGGAGTTAACCAACTGCACCATTATCTATTTTATTATTACTAATGGTTCTAATTTTAATATAAATAAACAAATTCCAAACACATATTTCTTAAAACGTGCCCAACCTTCCCACCGAAATAGGTAATGAATATATAAGTTTAATTTTAAACGGACACCCTTGCCAACGAAATATGGAATGAATATATTGGTTTAATTTTAAAACCACAACTTTTTGAATATAATGAATATTACAGTTTGAGTGGGCCTAATGATTAAGAGTATGTATTTTCTTTTAGGAGGTCATAAGTTCAAATCCCCACGGGGTAAAGTATATACACCTCTGTATACTTTAACAGTTAAATCGTTGTGCAAAGGCGGATCCCTTATTCCACAAACAAAGAGGTCTCATACACTAAATTGGTGTCTCGCTTGACGATAACCTTAAAAATATATTATGATTATTTAATTTTAAAGCGACAACCCGAAACATGTAAATATTAAATAAGTTTAATTTTAAAACCATAAGTCATAAGTTTTGGAATAGGAAGCCATCAACTTTATTAAATTTTGGATTAGGAAGCCATATAAGTTTAATAATAAGGTTTTGGATTAGGAAGCCATATAAATTTAATTTTAAAAACATTAGCCTTAAATTTTGGAATGAAAAGGCATCGACTTTGTTTAATTATGATGATATAAATGATTAATAATTTTTAATTATGATATAAATGGGTAATCATTTTTTTCTATAACTTATCTTTTGCATTAGTTTTTATTATTATTTAAATTAATAACTATTTTAAAAATATAAAAAATAAATAATGTATATAATTTGTAATAATTTTTATTATTATTTAAATCAATAATTATTTTAAAAATACAAAAAATAAATGACACATATAAAAACATGTAACCATAGGTTCTTTTTAAACGCTTAGTATTCATTGAATACATAATTAGATATAAAGACCCATACTATGCAATTTCACATATTGTTAAATAATATAAATATATAAATGTGTTTAGTGTTTTGTAAATTTAAAAATAATAAATATGAATACATAATTTGATATAAAGATCACACTGTGTAAATGTAAATGTGTTTTAATTTTTTTTCGCAATTACCAAATAATAGAATATATCTAAATATATTTCGTGTTTTTGTAAAATTTTAAATAATAAATATATCGAAAGATAAAATGTGAAAACAAAAATCTATCAATGATAACAAATATCATTATTTTGTCACTAAATAATTAAAAGTCAAAATGTAAAAACAATATCTACAATCGAACAAAACATTGATTAATACAACAATATAAGGATAGATTTCAAAATTGTAATACATGAATAATTAGGTTGCATCATTAAATATGTTTATGCAAGAAAATAACTAAATCGATGATGCATCCAATATCCATTTTCCCATTATGCAGAAGACAAGCAAATCCAAGCCCCCATATCTACTTAAAGTGATTCACAAAAATGAAACCAATTCACTAAGACAAATGTCTTTTGATCCATGAATAGACACAGATGTCAAATGTCAGCATCTCTAAAAAAAATATAACTTTTAAAGCATATTCGAATTGGAGATCATCATCCATATGGAGGAAAATGAATGCAAATATTCAAAAATCATATGGATTGGCCAATGAATTCAAGTCCCTTGTATGAAAGGTATCACTGGAGGTAATAATATCCCTTTGAAAGAATAGTCTTGATCCTATATGATTCTCCTTTTACAAAAAAAAATGAGATGATCCTTTTTCTTTTGATTTCTAGACTAGTTGAGTTCATGCTCTAAAGAACTTGCAATTCATGGGAAAGGTTGCTATAAATAACATGTTAGAAATAATATAGCATAAAGAAGAAAACACATAAGAGGAATGATAGTTTTTTATTGTGGAAATCCTTGTGTAGAAAAACAACAACTAAAGATATATTCAATTATCTTTGAGCAATCTGGTCAACAATTGATCACTCATAGGCATCTTACAATGGAGTTACTCAAGCATCTAAATAGGATTCATCACATGCTAATGCCATGGGCTTGTAAACCACCAATAGTAAACCCATTATTAACCAACTCAAAGTTATATTTCATCACTCTATAACATAGTCAAGATTAACCTAACATTCCCTCTTTTAAACTTGATTTGGTGTAAACACCAACCTCGCCCCCCAAAAAATTTTTAATCGAGTAACTGGAATACAACATACCCCTCCATCACCTAATTCTATGTCTAGACTTTACACCATTGAATCATGAAACTAGGGCTACACATGCCTAAATAGGTTTTACAGTCGTATGCCCATTTACATTGTGATTAAGTCCAACTCAATAAAAATTCTTACAATACAGTAATGCCAATTACTTCTTCATCCTCTATCTTTTGTGTGCTTCTTCCAATGCTTCGCTTTCTATCTTTGCAATGCCTTTCATATCAATCCTTGTCATTCATTTCCACCTTTGGCTTAACTTCAACTAAGAGACCTCATTTACCATGAACCGAACATGGATCCTACATCTAACGCTATTATTTCCTTCTCAAGTCCACTAGTGCCTCCTCTTGCCATGCTTTTCTAGCTTCCATTTACCATGGTTCATGGACCCTTTAACCATCACTTCAAATTTGTAATATAAATTGATAATTCCAATGTGTAGTACCAAAGCAGATTTGAACCTTAGGACTCCACTGCTTTACAACTCTAGTGTTAGAATCTATTTAATATTGAGAGGGGCAGTAAATCAGTATTAGCACAATTATGAGGATTTTTTAACTTCTTTAACCGATTAGTTTGAACTTAATATTGATCATCAATTATGCATCCATCATAAATAAAACATTCATCCACAGATGCATGAAGACAAAGAACATAACACACATAATTTTGACGTGTAAACCCAAACAGGAGAAAACCACATAATGCCCTTTTATGATGTGTTGATGCCCCAAGAATTGCAACATCAAGTAGAAAGGGATTCTCCCCGATGGGAAATCCCAATTAGATTGTCCATCGTTTGGTATGGGGAATCCGTCCAGTTAATGGTTTCGGCTACCGTAAGATTTGAAGTTCGCTATTCTTTCTACCGGTTGCAGCCCGATCCATCATTTATGTATTTTATTTTTAAAGATGATATGCAAGTGCCCTAAGCTAATTTAATCAAAATGCAAAGCTGAAACAAATCTTTATCTACAACAAAAATTAATCTAATCTATCCCTGTAAGGAGCAAAATGTAAATATGAGTAATGTGTTGAAAGGAAACATCTAAAGATCAACAGGTAGCCATTAAATCATACAAATGCATCTACAACAGAAGGTAAAAGATATTAAAAGATAGCTTCTAATCTAAAAGCAATAAATCCCATTACTCATTTGAGAGAAATCATTGTACAGGAAAATAGAGGAAATCATTCATTGCACAGAAGTAATTCATAGCAGCAAAGAAAGATCTCAATGTAAAATGTGAATGACACAAGAGTAGTCTAGTAAGCATCCAACACACATTTCCAGGCAAAATATCCTCTCCAGGATTTCATTAGGCAAAAAATGAGTTCCTTATACATGCAGAGAAATAGTTCACGTACAAGACAAGAAATGTCTTCTCACCTGCCAAAAGTCCCTTACACTATTCCCTATTCATCTATTTATATCTTTACAAAATGCCTCTAGGGCTGCCACCTGCTTTTTACAATTGTCTTTAAAGATTTTTTTCAAAATAAAACAATTCGTGGCCTTCCTTTCATAACAGAAAAAAGGACAGCTGTCCTTGTGACTCCACGCTCCAACCATAGGGAAAAAGAGAAATAGACCAAAAACAAAACAACGCATTATGACTAGCGCATTTATCCTTGGGGTGGGGGCCTCTGCTAGGGATGATGTGCCTGTGCTGGCTGCTATTGCTGCTGCTGCTTTCTTCTCTTCTTCTACTATATAACTGAACCATACACCAGTGTCTCTTATTACCACATTCACTGGTGAGGGGAACAGGATCTTCTGTGAAGTTACATGCTTACCAAGCTATGCTTCAATACTTCGAATCTCTATTATTGTTGCCTGGTGGATCTCCTTGAGCATATGATTGTGTACTGATGATAACCTAATGTAGTGATGGAGATCATCGGTGGCCAACACATCAATCTTCTTTACATACTCCATTTGAACACCCAGCTCGTCCCTTAAATCTGACAGGCATTTCTCTTTGCTTGGAAATTCATCCAAAGTCCGAGGAAAAACAATCTTGCACTTTTCATGCACTTCATGAATCTTTTGATACGGGATATTACCTTTCCCCATCGTCCCCTGAATCTTAGCCATTAGCTTGGCGCCGTAATTCCTGCAAAACTCCATGAGGGCTACATCTTCCTTAAAACCATCCACAGATTTGAACGGGAGATTCTCAGGGAAATCTACCTTTCCTTCTCTCCACTCCATCTAACGCACAATGTTTGCTTTTACCCGAGTGTAGTTGCCTTTAAGCCTAACGGCTTCGGCATTAACTTCCTTCATCCTATCCAGCATGGTCTTGAGCTTGCAAAACTCCTCAGTGATTAGTTCTTGTGTGGCATGCATTTGTCTCAAGATGTCATAGGACTACTCATGAAAAGGAGACATATCCATCGCTCTGCTTTCTTCTTGCTCTAGCTGCTCAACCATTGACTGATTATCTACTTCCAAATGAAAAACTCTAGCTTCAGAATCATTCTTTTTTGCCTCCAGTACCATCATCTGGATTGCCAGGTGCTCCTTTCCTTCTTCCAAGTGTCGATACTTATCCGACAACTCTTTGTGGTCAGTAGACAGGCGATTATATTTGTTCACCACAAGGTCCTTGTAGGCTTTCTCATTAGCCATAGTATGTTGCAGCATACGAGCTCTTCTCTTTGTTGACCCGAACTCTTTAACCATGTAGATCACATTGTCCTCGGTTGCTTTTACTGCTGCCATGGCGGCTGATGCCATGGCCATGGGAGCCTTGTTTGTATTTTGCATAACTGTGGTTTCTTGCTGGGTGACAATATCTGCATGGAAAAGTCTCTTTAACCTCTCTTCTGACTTCAGGACCATAGCCTTTCTCTTCTTATAATATACAAATTTATCCCATCAGGACATAGTATGATGTTCGGATGGGGTGAAAGGGATGATCGGGAGGTCTCTTATATGGACTTCTGCCTCTGCGAGTGGGTTCTGTACCACCTGAGATGAGTCTATTTCCATATCTTGGGTGCTAGAGCCACCCACCTGGGCATCTTCGTTGGCATTAATCTCTTCTTCAGCTTTTTGCTCTTCTTCAGCCTTTTACTCTTCTTCAGCCTTTTGCTCTCTTTCTTCCTCCCCAGCCTTCTGTTGATTTTCAATGACCTCCCTCTGCTCTTTTTCTTGAGCTTCCTGCTGCAGTCTTGCTTCTTCAACTTCTTGCTGCAGCCTTGCTTCTTCTTTCAATCTTTGTTCTTCACGTCCTAGGGCCTCAGCCGCTTCCCTTTCTTTCTGCAAGATAGCTTCTCGGGCTGTGGCAGAGCTAGAGCTAGCTCTACTGCTGTGACGACAAATCTGTAATTCGATCATATTACTAATTCCCCTGAACACTTCTTCTTCAACATCATAGTAATGGGCATACTCAAAATGAGCATACAATTCCTTGCAATGCTCCGCAACTTTGCTTTGCTTGTCATTTCTATGAAAGATTGCCTCACCGAAGTGAAAAGCTTTTAACTCCTGAATGAACTCTTTGGCTGCTGCAACCCATGAGAACTTATAGGCTCCTATACAAAAAGGAAAAAGAGGGAAGGAAGCCTTATGTTGCTTATTAAGAATTCCTCCTATTCCATGAAGGAACACTTGCCTGACTGCTTCTTTTAGGACTACATAATCAGTGGCATATCTTGGTAAGATGTATGGTGGCTTAGTACCTCCGAACATCCTGATATAGGTACCCTGTTCCGAGAAGTAGAAATCTCCATAATTTTCCATGACTTCCATGGCATTCTCTGACAAGCAATTTGGTTCTTCATTGAACATATGCTCATACAGAGGCATAATGAATTCTTCACATATGAGCGTATAGTGCATTTTGTAATTTTGAGCCCATAGTATTTGATAAGCAGTGTATATCGGGGTGTTGGACTGATCCCATGAGCAACCTAACCTGGGGAAAGGGAGCTTTGCCAAGATGCAATCAATGAGGTATGAAGACATGAAAAAATCTAACTTTTTTAGGGCCAAACCTTCTTTAGTTGCGGCGACAGTGGATGCCAAACTATCTGAGAGGATAGTAGCCTAATGAAACACAATTCCCTTAAATGCTATGTAGTGGATTATGGGGGCCCACTGTATCCTATATACAGTTCCATCGGGCATGCCAAAATTTTTGCTTAACATAAGGGCAATCAACCTAAAGGGAGGTCTTAGGCTCTGAACGTCATACTCATCATTGTCCCTCTTCCTTAGCTGTTTTCCCGTGATTAACAGCCTTTTAGCCATTTTGAAATTATTTTTCTATCCCAAACATTCATCGTTCCGTGCATGCTGGGGACGTGAGAATTTGTAGGCTGCCGCAATATAAGCTGGATGGAACGAAGCGAATGCCTCTCCCTTGCTGTCCTACAACACTCTTGTTTGTGGGTTCGCATGTTCCAATATCCATCCGATTACTTTTGAGCACGGGAATAACTCAGGGCGAGTAGAATCCCTGGATATGCTAGAGGTCCTGATGTTTAGGTAGATTTGTTCTTCTTCTAATAGCACGTCTGGGATATCTTGGTCCCTGATCATCCGGTAAATATCTCCCCACCGGACCTCGGGAGGGACGCCCGTGGTGCACTTAGTGTCTTGAAAGAGAGTTTCAGTCCTTGGTTGTACTAGCTCTAGCTCCATCATTTTAGCTTTCTTTCTGCTACCTTTTGACATTGTAGCTTGTCTCTTCCAAGTAACCATACGTGAATGAATATAAGATTGCAAACCATTATGTAAAATAGAGCGAGACAAGAAGGAAACGTATAATCATAAGAAACCATAATGTCGTATGCTGGGGAAAGAGGTAAAACATGAACTACTCAAGAAACACATATAACGGTCGTCAAACTTGATCACTTTAGGGAGGTGATGCCAGGTTCGAAAAATTTTGAGCGGGTACATGGGCGCGGCTACAGGTTTGCGTTAGCCAAAAGAGAGCATTTTGCTGGCTTAACCAGGTTGGGAAACCCATGGGGCTGAAGAGGTCGCGAATTATACAATTGCAGGTAATTTAAAATATAAAAGCAAAAATGGTATGTTACGAGTGGCCATGGGACATGCAATTGACAAAACGAAAATCACCCGAGAAAGCTTCGACACAAAGCTCAAGACAATATCAACGGTAGAACCGCTTACCTGGCAACGAAGTAACGGGGTTGGCTTGGTGGAAAATGAGCTGAGCTAGAGCAAATCAATTCGCGCAGCTTCAAACGACATTTTCCAAATAAAAAACTACCAATGGGAACAACAAAACCCACACCGTTCTTATATAGAAACTTAATATGTGTGGGAATTTAATAGGTAGGTGGCGCATTTAAAACGGAGATTAATCATTTGTACGGTTGGGTCATTTCAACCCACTTGGCATTTACGCACAACCGTCAAAATTGGAGGAAAAAGACGAGTCTCGTCCGCTCTTACGGCCATAATTTGTGGGTTTCTTCCGAAGCGCAGGAGACTTGGCATTTGAACGCGTCGTCTGCTTGTTGCAGGAAAGAAGAGAGAGATGATCCGCTGTTGTGGAAAGACTTGACAAGTTCTTCCAGAATTGATGAGTCAAAAAGTTTTACGGTGAAGGTTCTTAAGTTGATTTGTCGTTGCGGAAAGCCTCGGCATGTTTCTCCAAAACATGACAAATTAATCGCCTGTTGTGGGAAGAGTTCTTGAGTTGGTTTGCCATTGGGGGTGAAGAAGACGAGTTCTTCCGAAATTTCGGGCGACCCTTTTGAGTTTTTTCAAAGTGCAAGGTTGAGGGACTTGGCAATGAGGCGCTCGTTGCGGCAAAACTTTATGAGCTGCTTCTTCCATTTTGAGTGAAATGCCTGAGTTCTTCCACTGTTGTGGGTGAACATCTCAAGTTCTTTCGAAGTACTAAATAAATGGAAGTGCATCCGCCGCTTCGGAAGAACATCTCGAGTGCTTCCACCATTTCGGGAGGAAAACTTGAGTTTTGACTTAGGAGAAAACTTTAACTCGAAAAGAGATATCTCACTTGAAACAAAAACTAAGTTCAAAAAACTTTCCAAAGGAGACTTAACTCTTTAAGCAGGCTTTCTAGGAAAATAAAAGGAGGGGCCCCAATATCTACAAAATTTTGGGGGGGATGTTGCTACAACAACAATTAGCGAATCGCTGGCGAACACAAATCTCTGAACAAAAACATTCTTCTTGTTCATTGGAAACCATTAAAAGCTGCTCACCCTAGGTGCAACAATCAGTTTGAGCATCTGAATCTCGGCAAAGGAAGTAGTCACTTTATCTGCTGGTTACTGGGAAAGGGGAGCTTTGATGAAGACATCCTTAAAACTTTCTAAGGGACAAAATATGAGGTTCATTTTAGGAGATTTATCTTTCAGATGATCACCGTTATCGGACACCACAAGATTGTAACAACATCTCGTAGACACTATTTCTCTTGTTCCTCATTCCCATGCTGCTTGCATCCTTTTGGATGTTTCATATATTTGACAGCTTTTGCTGTTTGAGCCTTCCAGAAATATTTTCCTTAAAGTCACGATCTTTGATTTTGGTTCCTCAATCCATAATGTCCTTTTGTGTGAGCGAGAAATTTCATTGATTTATCAAGCCTCACGGATGGAGAAGAACCTGGCTTGAGCTGAGTCCTTTTGGACAGCTTTCTTGACTTGTGTGCTTTACTTTATCTTAGCCATGCTTTGATTGAGGCGAGAATTTCTGGAAAACAGACCCTTGATTGCAAGACTTTTGGCTTTTGATTTGCAGCATGGAGTCATTTCAATACCCTATGCCTTCGAGACGTGCTTCCTTTCCGTGGGTCCAACTATAGTGATCTTCTTGAGATGCTTTTAAGTGTGAGGGTGGATGGAGCCCAAAGAAAGTGGTAAAGATAATCATAGATCTCTGCTATTTAAACAAGGGTTAGTGCACTTAGCAGAACATGATTTCTTCATTCTAGAGAACGATTAGCAAAAGCTAAAAATGCATGGATAAACTTCTTTTTGAGGATGTCTTCCTAGTTTCACAAGTTGTGAGATTTCTTGAGAGATCTATCTTCACGAGAGGTTGAATTGCAGGCGTTTCAGAAAACAAACTGTACAAAAGTCTCAAATGCTGAGAAAAGAAAAGAACTTAGCTAAAACAAAGAAAACAAGAGACTAAATTAAAACAAAGAAAGCTTTATTTATGTACAGAAAGTCTCAACGAGACTAGGCAAAGTATTGTTTCAAGGCAAGGCCGTTGAGAGGAAGGGTTACTTCCTCTCCCTTCAGGTCTATTAGCTTGTAAGTGGATGGGCCGAGCTTTGCAGAAACTTGGTAAGGACCTACCCACAAGTGTTGGAATTTCGTGTGCATTCCCTTGCCTTCATGATTATGGTCCCATTTCAGAACTAAATCTCCTACTTCAAAACTTTTTTTACCAGACTTCCTTTTATCGAACCATCTTTTGACTATGTCTTGGTGTTGATGAAATTGGTCCTTGGGTTTCTGTCGGGCTTCTTCAAGTTGAAGCAAGGTATCGATCCTAGATTGTAAAACCTGACTACCAGACCCTCAAGAGGCTTGGGACAACTGTAAGGATGGAAGTAAGATGTTGGGAGGGAGTATGGATTCCTTACCATAGACGAGGGTGTAAGGGAAAACTCCTAACGCATTCTTTGGAGTCACCCTATCTGCCCATAAGGCATTTGGGAGAGCTATATGCTAGCTTCGCTGATTTTCAATCATGATTTTCTTGAGAATTTGGATGAGGTTCTTGTTTGAAGATTCAGCTAGTTCGTTTCCCTGGGGGTAGTAATTGATTAAATAATGCAATTTAATTCCTCTTTCATAAACAAATTCATTTATTTTAAAAGAAGAGAAATAAGTGGCATTATCAAATACTAAATAAATTGGAACCCCAAACCTGGTTATGATGTTTTCTTTCAAGAAAGTGATGACTGTGTCCTCATTGATCTTGCGCAATGGGGTAGCCTCCGTCTATCTGGTGAAATATTCGGTGGCTGTCAGGATGTATCGATGTTGCAGAGAAGAATTTGGCTTTATCTCTCCGATGATGTCTATACCCCACTGTTCGAAAGGTTCTGAGATGATAACCGGTTGCAAGGGCCCTGCTGCCTTTGGTACTTTTTCAGCACTCCTTTGACATATATCACAGTTCCGTGCAAAAGTATGGGCATCCCGGAATAGAGTGGGCCAGTAATATCCAGCTCTGAGTATTTTGTGAGCTGTTGTCTCCCCTGAATAATGTCCACTGGTAGGACCATCATGTAACTTTACTTGCATCCTCTTTCTCTAGACATCTGAGAAAAATTCCATCGTAATTTTTTCTGAAAAGTATCCCTTTAATGATTTGATAAGATGCTAATTTTAAACAGAGTGCCCTTCTTTGCGTAGAACTCCAGTGCTCAGGTAGGTATCCTTGCTACAAATAATGCACTAGATCTCTATACCATGATTCAAGAGCTGTGAAAATAGGACATACTTTGACTAAATTCAGCTCAGCTTCATTCCTCCAATGCTGCTCTTCATCAATCGGATGTTCTATAAGCAATTTTCACAGGCCTTGTCCTTTGATGATAGTGGCCGGTTTAAATTCTAAGTCATATTCTTGAAGAGCTGTAACCCAGTTTCCCCTTCTTTCTCCCAATTCCTTTTGCACGAAAAGGGATCTAACAGCCAGGTGGGGAACTATAACTTTAGTTATGTTCTTAAGAATATACGGTCTGAACTGTTTTACCGCTTTGAACACGGCATATGCTTGTTTGTCAACCACCAGATAGTTCAGTTTAGCGTCTTGCAGACCAATGCTCATAAACGAGATTGGATATTCATCCCGTAACTCTATTTTTTGTGTGAGCACAGCTGCGAGAGAGTCATCTGAAGCAAAAGTATACAAGATAAAATATTTGTCAAAATCTGGGCTTCTTAAGGAAGGATCCTTGGCTATGGCTGCCTTAATGTCTCAGAATGCATCCTTTTCTACGTCTGTCCACTTGAACTGTATGCTTTGCTTGACCATTTGCTGCAAAGGTTTAACAATTTGAGCGAAATCGGGGACAAATCTTCAGACAAAATTGATAGTGCCCATAAATGACTGCATGGATTTCTTGTTATGAGGCATGGGAATTTCATTGATAGCTTGGACTCTCTCTTGATCTATTGAAATTCCCTTCTTAGAAATGATATGAACAAGAAGTTTACCTTCAGGGACGGCAAATACACTTTTCTTGGGATTTAAAAAAATACCATATTTTTGACAACGATAAAAAATATGATTTAAATGAACAACATGGTCTTCTCTTTTCTTTGAAAAAACAGTCACATCATCTAGATAGACAACGACACAATGGCCACCCAATCCTCAGAAGGCGATATCCATAGCTCGCTGGAATGTAGCTCCTGCGTTTATCAGGCCGAATGGCATCCTTCGGTATGCGAAAGTTCCCCACTTAGTGCAGAAAGTAGTCTTGAGACAGTCTTCTTCAGCCACTAATACTTGATTGTAACTAGAGAAACCATCAAGAAGGGAGAAGAGTTCTAATCCTGATACCATCTGGAGAATTTGTTCCATTGAAGGGACGGGATAGTTGTCTTTATCTGAAGCTCTGTTCAAATTTCTGAAGTCAACACATAGTCTTATCTCTCCTGACTTCTTTCTTATGGGAACTAAGTTAGCAACCCACTCAGAATGCCTAACTTTAAAGATTATCTTAGCATCAAGTAACTTCTTCAATTCCTTTTGAATCAGAGGTTCGAGGGTAGGTGTTGATGTATATGTAACTTCAGAATGTATTTCATATATGTATATTGTACTCCTATAGAGATGGTATTATTCCTCTATACGGAAGTGTTTGTATTCCTATAGAGATGTTATTATTCCTCTATACGGAAGTGTTGTCATTTATATTGTAAGTGTCGTAACTTATACTTAATGGGTTATTAGACCACCTTGTTGGGGTTGGCCCTATATAAGTCATGTGGATCGAAGGTTTATTAGACCACCCTATTGGGGGTCAGCCATGTGGGTCAAAGGGTTATTAGACCACCCTATTGGGTGTCGGCCCAGTCAGCATTATGTTATGTGGTTAAGTTAAGGCCGACCTAATAAAGGTTATTAGGCAAGTCAAGTCAAGTATAAATAAAGTGCGGGAGGCACTCTATTTCATCATTCTATTCTCTCTCACACTCTTGGGAGAGTGGCACACTTGTGGAAGAGGAGAAGCTACTGCTAGGAGATGTCTATCTCTTATGCTTGGGTTGTATCATTACTCTATCTATCTCTGAGGAAGTTATTGGGGTTTTTCACCTTTATGGTTTTTCCCAAGTAAACTCTGTGTCTCTTGTGTGCTTGCATTATTGTGTCCATGATTAATATGCTGTAGATATGTTGTACATGTTGTTCTCTCAGTTAAGATCCTAGATTAGATTGAAGTAAATTCTGAAAAATTAACATGGTATCAGAGCTAGCCTGAAAGAAGGCATGGTATGGCATGTATGACACTTGTTGCACTTGCGATGTTAGGGCTTGATATAGCAAAAACCAGTCATCGTAGAACTTTCGCTATAAATAAATTTTGGCAAGGTTTCAGGGTCTGAAAATAATATAGGGAGAAGATAAGATCCCCATGTACCTTATGTCCAAAGGACAACCTCTAATTCATTGTATGTTGTGTTTTATGATCTGTACAATATAGGGTTTCTGCCTCTTCCAGATATCAATCATAAACAGGTGACCTTGGAAAAAAGGTCATAAATTGGGCTAGGAAGCTCCAAATGAAATTTAGTAAAAAGTGACAAGTATTGCACATACTGTACTTTCTCAGGTAACATTTTCAGAGTCCGAAACTGAACCAGTGACACGTGGAACTCCATACAAGTTAGATCTCCTGTTTTATCTCATAAACAGGTCACGTTGCGACACTTGGCATAACTCTCTCTCAGAGAATCCATTTGAGGTCATACCTATGGGTTTGGAAAGATGACAGGTTGGGATATCACAAGAAATTTTTTTAGACCCTATGGATCGAAACGTTCAGAGTTACACCAGAATCAATCAGGTACATATTTATGTCAAAATAGAATTATTTTTTAGCACCTTCATTCATGGCTTCCAGAATTTAGGGTTTTGGAGAAAGTTGAAATTTTTGTAATAGGAGACTATGGCTGAATGATACTCATCAAAATCGAAATTTAGAGATCAAGATCAGAATTTTTGGTTGGGAAGAAGGCCGGGCTTGATCAGACCCTATTTCGAGACTTTGATCGGAAAAGTGGAAAATTAGGGTTTCTGCAAAAATGGGAATTTTTGAAATCTGTGACTACGGCTAGAAGCTCCTCAGAAAACTAGAAGCTTTCAGCTTTGGATCGAACCTTTTTATTGGGAAGAAGAGTGGGCTTTATCAAACCCTAGTTCGGGGTCATGTCCAGTGAATCCAGAAGTTTCAAAGGAAAATTTGAGGGGTGAAACTTTGCAGTTTTCAAATTCTGAGTATACCAGCTTGATCAGCTCATTAAGGTGCATATTTCTATCCTTTCGGAAGTTTGAAATTCAAAGTTTGAATTTTTAGGGTTTCTTTGACAAACCCTAATCTAGCTCCAGATCCAGTTCCTGCAAATCAAGTGGATTGGGTTAAACCTAGAAGAGAATGGATTGGTCATCTGCATAAGTGAAGAAGTTCCTGTTTCAGAGGGAGATGAGGCTAAGGCCTTACATGAGAAGATTACAAGCAATCTCGACAGGTATGACTTATCCAGGTATGTTTCAATATTTGTTCATGATTAAGTTTATGGTATGTTTGTCTTAATGTTATTACGGTTAGTACAATCTTGATTAAATTTAGACTTGACATATCACCTTAATAAAATTATGAATGCATGATAGAAGATATTCATTGATTAGGGTGTTGACACTTATGATTGTACTAATGCATTATGGTGTTTTATGAGGTTTATGTTGTCCACTAACATGAAAGGTACACCAAGAAAGACAAATCATGTTCTAGTTCAAGAACATATGATCATGATGACATGAAGACAAAGATTCATCCATTGTCATGGATCACTTAGAAGATCTACTTACGAGGTATGTATAGCTGGGTTCTATAATGATTGACCTATGAGATATGCAGGTTACTAGCACAAGTCATTGAAGAGAACAAGAAGAGATCATGTGGGTATGTTAGACATAACTAGCTAACATATGTCTAACATACCAATCCAGGTATGTTTTTCCTATATCAAGTTAGAATCCTACCTTGTGTTAGGATCCCTTATATAAGTATACTTGGTATGATTGGTTATGTTTATTCATAAAGTTAGAAATGTAAGTAATCAAGGGTTTATGCATTTTATGTCTCTCATCTTGATTGATGATTTAACTAACCTATGATCAAATAAGAATATGCATGAATTAAAGAAGACTTCCCTGAAACCTTGAATACTAATGTTTATTATCTATGTTTGAAATGATCATGACTATATATGTTTAAGATTATTGTGTTTTGATAGTATTAAAATTATACTAATGAATGTGTGATTATGTATGAGACCTCAAGGATAACACAATGATGATACTAATAAGCATGCATAGTGATGGATATAAGTTCAAGGATAGGTAATCCAGGAAGCAAAGATCAAGAGGGAGCACACTCCAGTTGTTCCTGCAAGGAAGCAAAGATCAAGAAGGAGCACACTTCAGTAGTTTCTGCAAGGATGCAGAAATTCAGAGTGAGTTGACCACTTCTCACAATCCACATCAGAATGGAGTTGCAGAAAAGAAGAAAAGACTAAGAGGGAGTCAACCCAACAAACAAACAAAGATACGTATTTGAGTTATCATTCCTTGCATATTTTATTGTTTAAATAATACTATTCAATAATGTATATACTCATGTTCCTAGAATTAGGTTGTGTATTATGCATATAAGAATAGTTGCATTGATGAAAAGTATACTACTAATATACATGGGTAAGTGGCCTATGGCACTGTACAACATTCCATTGCTACTTATCTAGAATGAAACCTCTTTGCTGACATGTTGGGAGTTGTGCACACTCTTAACAATGTTCTGGTAGAGATTGGAAGGCATCTAGAAAGTTACGGGATATGGATAAATGTTGTATTGAAGCATTGGCTAAGATAATTGCATCACTGTATGACATATTTCTTTATGTGTAAGAATTTGTTCTAAAAATTATGAGATGTTTTCTAATCATGCAATTTAACTTGTTGTGTAGGAAAGATCGTATACCATCACCTACAAAAGAAGGACTACAACATTTTTTCAGCAACAAAGTTATTTATTGAAAATATTGAAGATATTGAAGTTCCCAGGATCTGGGAAGAATGCCATGATCGAGGAGTACCAGTCGATGATGAAGATGTTTGGGATGCAGTCCCAAGACCTGAAGGGGAGTCTATAGTGACTTCCAAGAGGATCTACAAGATCAAGCATGCTGCAGGTGGTATCATAGAGACTTTTGCTCTTGTATCCAGATACACTTCCATTAGATCTGTACTGGCTCTGGCTGCAGTGATGAAATGGAAGATACACTAGATGGATTTCAAGACAGCTTTCTTGAATGGTGTAGTTGAAGAAGAAGTGTATGTGGAGCAACCACTTGGTTCTGAGACATATGACGGGAAGTCATATATGTGCAGAACTTGGTATGGTAGAATAGACAACTTTCTATCCAGTTTGGGCTTTACCAAGAGTAAAGTGGATTCCAACCTTTACTACAAGGTTGAGGAAGGCAATCTAGTGATACTACTTTTGTATATGGATAACCTGTTTGTTACAGGTGAGGATAGATTGATTGCCGACACGCAGCGGAAGCTTGCTGCCGAGTTCGAGATGAAGGACTTGGGGATGATGCACTATTTTATAGGCATGGAGGTGTGGTAGAGTATAGATGGAATCTTCCTTGGATAAGGAAAGTATGCAGTGGAGATCCTGAAGAGGTTCGGGATGATGGACTGCAAGGCCATGGCCACACCTATGGCATTGAACCTGAAGCTTTTGTGTGATGATTCATCTAAGCCAATTGATGTCACTATGTATCGTCAGATGATTGGGTCCTTGATGTACCTGACGAACACGAGACCAAATATTTGCTTTGCGGTGAACACATTGAGCTAGTTCCTGACGGATCTAAGGAGTGTTCACCTAGTTGCTATAAAGCATATTCTGAGGTACCTGAAGGGTACAGTTGATTATGGGCTCAATTATGATGTGAATCAAAAGTTTAACCTACAGGGTTACGTTGATTCAGATTGGGCAGGCAGTACTGCAGATAGGAAGAGCACTTTTGGGTGCTGCTTCAGTATGGGATCAGGTGTGATCTCTTGGTTTAGCAGGAAGCAGTCCTGCGTAGCACTGAGTGCAGCCGAGGCAGAGTATGTTGCAGCCTGTTCGGCTAGTTGTGAGGCAGTATGGCTTCGAAAGCTATTGTCTGAGTTATTTGATCTCCCGCTGGAAGCTACTGGTATCTTTTGTGACAACCAGAGTTGTGTGAAGATGTATGAGAACCCGGTGTTCCATGACAAGTCGAAACACATAGAGATCAAATATCACTATATCAGGGATATGGTGCAGAGAGGAGCATTGAAGCTCTTGTATGTTGCAACGGATGAGCAAATTGCAGATGTGTTGACGAAGCCACTAGCCAGAGTGAAGTTTGAGTACTTCAGAGAGAGGCTTGGTGTTCTTTAGATCGACAACACTTCGAGGAAGAACTGATGGATACATTTGCTGTAGCCATTCCTACCATGGTGGAAGGGGGATCCTTCACATGGCTATGGATGTAAGCGTTGGATGATGAGCATCAGGATGATGTTCTAGTTTCTGCTCTGTATGATCAGTTGGATCATTTATGTATGTACGCATCATGTTGGATGCTGGCTATGATCAATTGGATCATTTATGTATGTATGCATCATATTGGATGCTGGATATGATCAGTTGGATCATTTATGTATGTACGCATCATATTGGATGCTGGATATGATCAGTTGGATAATTTATGTATATATGCATCATGTTGGATGCTTGGACCATGTATCTGTATATGCATCAGGTGGATATGTTGTATGATCAGGTAGATCATGTATGTTGATATGTATCAGGTAGATACATTGTGTGGATCATGTATCTATGTATGTATCAGGTGGATACACTGTATATGGTGATATGTATCAAGTAGATACTTGGTATGCATCAGGTAGATGCATTGTATGATCAGGATGATCGTGGATGATGAGCTTCTCCCGATGACATGCATCAGGACGATGCAGTGATGATGATCAGGTTGATCATGTGTACATCGGGATAATGTATGGAGAGTATCAAGTTGATACTCTGTGGCCATGGACAGGTTGTGCAGATGAGCATGTAAGCAGACCTGGGAGATTTGGATAGGATGAAACAGGCCTCAGATTCTCTTTCGAGGCATTGCTCTAGGAGGACATGTAAGTAGACTTGGGAGATCTGGACAGGATGAAAAAGACCTCAGATGCTCTTTCGAGGCAATGTCCTATGGCATGTAAGTGGACCTGGGAGATCTGGACAGGATGAAAAAGGCCTCAGATTCTCTTTCGAGGCATTGCCATGACCACATGTAATATGCTCTTGGGAGATCTGGACAGGACGAAAAAGGCCTTAGATGCTTCAGCCAGGTTTTATGGTGGACCACATGTAATGTGCTCCTAGGAGATCCGACAGGTAGAGCTGTGTGCTCGTCATAGCCTGGGATGCTTCAGCCAGGTTTTGTGGTGAGATCACATGTAATGTGCTCCTGGGAGATCTGACAGGTAGAGCTGCGTGCTCGTAACAGCCTGGGATGCTACCGCCAGGTTTTGTGACGCACGTAATAAGTCTTGAGGATTCCACAGTATGGCCAGTGATGATGAAGACCTGCAGGTGGTGGGCCTACATCCAGTATGAAAAAGGACTAGCTCTGTAGAACTTCCTATGACGAGTAGATCCAAAGATTAATTGAGATAGTAGCAGTAGTAACGATGACGATGACTCGATGATGATTATCTAGTGACGATGATCCAGAGAAGAAGAATTGTGCTAGAAGACCTGTGTCGAGAAATACCTTCCTAGTTAAGAGGGAGTGTTGATGTATATGTAACTTCGGAATGTATTTCATATATGTATATTGTACTCCTATAGAGATGGTATTATTCCTCTATACGAAAGTGTTTGTATTCCTATAGAGATGTTATTATTCCTTTATACGGAAGTGTCATCATTTATATTGTAAGTGTCGTAACTTATACTTGATGGGTTATTAGACCACCTTGTTGGGGTCGGCCCTGTATAAGTCATGTGGGTCGAAGGGTTATTAGACCTCCCTATTGGGGGTCAGCCATGTGGGTCAAAGGGTTATTAGAACAACCTATTGGGTGTTGGCCCAGTCAGCATTATGTTATGTGGTTAAGTTAAGGCCGACCTAGTAAAGGTTATTAGGCAAGTCAAGTCAAGTATAAATAGAGTGCGGGAGGCACTCTATTTCATCATTCTATTCTCTCTCACACTCTTGGGAGAGTGGCGCACTTGTGGAGGAGGAGAAGCTGCTGCTAGGAGATGTCTATCTCTTATGCTTGGGTTGTATCATTGCTCTATCTATCTCTGAGGAAGTTATTGAGGTTTTTCACCTTTATGGTTTTCCCCAAGTAAACTCAGTGTCTCTTGTGTACTTGCATTATTGTGTCCATGATTAATATGTTTTAGATATGTTGTACATGTTGTTCTCTCAGTTAAGATCCTAGATTAGATTGAAGTAAATTCTGAAAAATTAACAGTAGGATGCATCCTTCTCAATTGCTGTTGAAATGGCTTGACACCTTCCTTCATTGGTATGACATGCTGAATAATGTGGATGTCATATGTTTTTAGATCTTCATACATCCATGCAAAAACATCCTTATATTGTCGAAACAGCTTGATGAACTTATCTCTTTCTCCCGGTGAACAACATTTGCCAAGGTTAACAAACTTTGGTTTAGCTTCGGTGCCCATATTTACTAATTCATGCTGCATTGATGAGCTATTGGTCTTGGTATTTGCTGGCCTTTTAAACTTGCTCTGTAGATCGAACAACATTTCAAGCGACCTCACCCCTTTGGGAATGAAATTGCCTTTAGCTGTATCTTTCTTTTGCAAATCAGAATCATGCTCTTCTTCGTCTATCACAACTTCTTTGAACATGTCTTCGTTTGTTAGAAAACTAATAATTTGATTGTCATCATCGAAGACTCTGAAGTTTGTGATATTGTCAGAGACCGAAGGCCTGAAAATCAATTCAATTGAGCACTTGTTATTAGTTGGCACCAATCTGGAAGCAGAAGTTTCTAATAAATCAGCTGCAGCGTTTTGCATCCTAGGAACAGATTTTATATTAAAAGCATCAAAATGTGCAATCAAATCCTATACCTCAGCCTGATAACCTTTCAAATGAGGTGAAAGACAGTGAATAGTATCTCTTACCTGTCTTACAACTATTTCTGAGTCACCGAAAACTTTCAGGTACTTAACATTTAAACCAATGGCTTTCTTCAATCTGTGGACTAAAGCTTCATATTCAGCAGTGTTATTAGTACAATCAAATTCTAATCTACAAGACAAGAAGCATTTGTTTCTTTCTGGATCCATCAGAACACAACCAACTTCGGACCCTTCTAAAGTTTTAGAACTGTCAAAGTATAGAGTCCAAAAAAGATCATTTGGTTTAACTAAGTCTAAGTCAGTGACTAAGCTAACTATGTTATAGTCAATATCATCAGTCTGAGAGAAATGAAGGAGATTGGACTGTTTTTCTGACTCATGGCTAATAGTTTCAGATTAATAATTACCCGGATCAATTTCTAAAAAGTAATTCCCCAAAACTGAAGATGAGAAGGTTACAGCTTCGTTCTTTCCTTCTAGCTGAGTTACATTTTGTTTCATGTGTGGTTCTCTCAGAACCTTGATTTGATTCTGTCTATTCTAATATGGAAGCCATAAATGGGACCAATCAATTGCAAAGTAACCATTCAACTTTGTGGACTAGTCCCTACTTAGGATTAAACCATAGGCTTCGGGAATGTCAACTACCATTATATCAATGAATTGACACACTCTAGAATCTGCTGACAACCTAATGAGGACATCCTTCATTTCCCCGATAACTTTAACAACGGTTCTATCTAACTGAATGATCTGGGCATGAGATGGAATTGGTTGACCATTAATCCTTTTACAGATTGACAGTGGCATGACATTCGAAGATGCTCCAGAATCTACTAGAAAATTGTGCACATTGTGATTGAAGATTTCAAAAGTTAAAAGGAAAGGAAATGTCTGGGATTTGGATTTCCTGCCTATACTGGCTTCATTAATTTCAGGGTCTTCTTGAGTATCTGTTAATGAAGTGCTGGGATGGGATTGAGGAGCATGCAACAACTTATCTCATTGCTGGGGAAAACTGCACATATCGAATATTGAAACATTTTCCTTTACTTTCTTTATATCTTCAATGATGTCATATCCCATATCACATTCTTTTACAATTTTAGTTTGATGGTTTGTCTTATTCAGTGTGACCTTTGGTTGTTGAACTGCTGTGTCAATGTTTGGCTGCTTGGCCATTGTTGGGTTGGCTTTAGGTTGTGGTGGAATGACTGTTATGTGTCTTCTAGGTCACCCTTTGGAAATTTTTAGGTTTGGGAATAGTCGAGCTTGGAATTGGATCTGCAATGGGACCTTTACTACGAGTGTTAATGTTTAGAGCAGAGACTGGGCTTTCCACGGGATCATCTGGGCTTTCCACGGGATCATCTTCTACCAATTTAGTTAAAGGTACCCAATCCCATAGCACCATGGTAGTGTCTGGAGATGGTTCTTCTATTTCAAGGTTTGGTTCCTCTGGAGGATCATCTTGGTCTGGAATCTGTGAATCTAGCATTTGGTTCATGACTAAACTCATAGAGTTAATCCATTGTGGGCAGCTCTTTTCTGAGTGCGGCCCATGGTGAAAGGTACAGAAGTGTTTCATTCCTATTTCATTTAGATTTAAAACATGAGAAGTATTCATAGGTGGATGAGGTTGGTCATTGTCTTCCCTTTTCCTGTAGAAAGGCTTGAAAGGATTCCTAGACGTACTAGCTACCTTATCTTTCTCGAGATCTACAATTTTATTTGACAACTTCTGCATCATCTTCACCACATTTTCCATGTTTGTTGATGCTTCTTCTTTATTCTTGGTGAGTAGCAAGGTTTTTCTATGAGTTGTTGGTTTAGTTTTTGTATCTAAGGCATGTTTAGCAATGCTATCGGCTTCCTCTTCCACCTTTATAGCTTCTTCGAAGTTTTCTATTAGGGTGGTTTTCTTAGTTCTTTTGACGAACATTGCTATAGGGCCTTCAAGTGCTGTTGTATAATATTCAACAAGAAATTCTTCTGCGGGTTTAGTCGCCTCGCTGAAATTATTTAAGAGTGTGGTGAATCTTTGGTTAAAGTCTTGAACCTTTTCTTTCTTTTCCATCCTCATGGACAATAATTATTTAATGAGTGTAGCTACAGTCTTTTGATTTCCATACTTCTTTAGAAAACAATTTTCAAACTCTTCCCAATTGGAAATTGAGCTAGCTTGTAAACTAAAATACCAGGAAGAAACTTTTGGTTCGAATGTGTATGGGAACAACCTACAGACTACATCTTGATGATGTACATTTAAAAGATTCAATGCCAAATAAAAACTCTTAAGATGATCTTCAGCAGATATACCTTTCCTTGGGTCGAATTTGGGTAAAACTTTCTCTGGGTTCTTTGGAAAATTGTGGAATGGCCCAGCTAGATTTAATGCTCCCCTTGCTCTCCAAGCAGGTACAGCCATGGTTCTTTGCGGAGAATTAGGTGGACAATTGTGTGGTGAATTAAGTGGAGCGTTTCTTGGAGTAAAAAGTTCTCCAATATTTTCTGGATCTTCAAAATTTTCTGGTTTTTCAAGATCAGCCTCTTTTAGAGGTTCTGTGATTTCTTGTAAAGATAAATTTACAAGTTCTTCAAAATCCTACACAAGAATTGAATCGCGAGTGTATTGTCTTTCTTTTCTAGGAGTGCTTTTCCTAGGGAGACAAGCTACTGCATTTAAACCACCCAATTGTCTAGCATAGGATCATGTATGTCTTCTAAAATCTTCTATTTCTGTAAAAGGTACAACATACAATACTTCTTGCTGTTCAGAATCAGAGTTGGGGATTTCTTGATTTGTCATTTCAATATTTGGATTGTCTGAAATTATTATCCCAAGTGGGTTTTTAGTAACATTTCTGACAATGGGAGAATTTCCTTTATCAACCATGCACTTCAGGCCCTCCTTCTAGCGCCAAAAACTGTTGATTCCCTAAGAATCACAGCATCAAGCAGAAAGGGATTCTCCCCGATGGTCAATCCAAATTAGATTATCCACCGTTTGGTATGGGGAATCTGTCCGATTAACGGTTCCAGCTACCGTAAGATTTGAAGTTCGCTATTCTTTCTATCGGTTGCGGCTCGATCCGCCGTTTCTGTATTTTATTTTTAAAGATGATATGCAAGTGCCCTAAGCTAATTTAATCAAAATGCAAAGCTGAAACAAATCTTTATCTACAACAAAAATTAATCTAATCTATCCCTGCAAGGAGCAAAATGTAAATATGAGTAATGTGCTGAAAGGAAACATCTAAAGATCAACAGGTAGCCATTAAATCATACAGATGCATCTATAGCAGGAGGTAAAAGATATTAAAAGATAGCTTCTAATCTAAAAGCAATACATCCCATTACTCATTTGAGAGAAATATCATTGTACAGGAAAATAGAGGAAATCATTCATTGCACAAAAGTAATTCATAGCAGCAAAGAAAGATCTCACTGTAAAATGTGAATGATACAAGAGTAGTCCAATAAGCATCCAACACACATTTCCAGGAAAAATATCCTCTCTAGGATTTCAATAGGCAAAAAATGAGTTCCTTATACATGCAGAGAAATAGTTCACGTACAAGACAAGAAATGTCTTCTCACCTGCCAAAAGTCCCTTACACTATTCCCTATTCATCTATTTATATCTTTACAAAATGCCTCTAGGGCTGCCACCTGCTTTTTACAATTGTCTTTAAAGACTTTTTTCAAAATAAAACAATTCGTGGCCTTCCTTTCATAACAGAAAAAAGGAAAACTGTCCTTGTGACTCCACGCTCCAACCATAGGGAAAAAGAGAAATAGACCAAAAACAAAACAACGCATTATGACTAGCGCATTTATCCTTGGGGTGGCGCCTCTACTGGGGATGATGTGCCTGTGCTGGCTGCCACTGCTGCTGCTACTTTCTTCTCTTCTTCTACTATATAGCTGAACCATACACCAGTGTCTCTTATTACCACATTCACTGGTGAGGGGAACAGGATCTTCTGTGAAGTTACATGCTTACCAAGCTTTGCTTCAATACTTCGAATCTCTATTATTGTTGCCTGGTGGATCTCCTTGAGCATATGATTGTGTATTGATGATAACCCAATGTAGTGATGGAGATCATCTATGGACAACACATCAATCTTCTTTACATACTCCATTTGAACACCCAGCTCGTCCCTTAAATCTGACAGGCATTGCTCTTTGCTTGGAAATTCATCCAAAGTCTGAGGAAAAACAATCTTGCACTTTTCATGCACTTCATGAATCTTTTGATACAGGCTATTACCTTTCCCCATCGTCCCCTGAATCTTAGCCGTTAGCTTGGCGCCGCAATTCCTGCAAAACTCCATGAGGGATACATCTTCCTTAAAACCATCCACAGATTTGAACGGGAGATGCTTAGGGAAATTTACCTTTCCTTCTCTCCACTCCATCTAACTCATAATGTTTGCTTTTACCCGAGTGTACTTGCCTTTAATCCTAACGGCTTCGGCATTAACTTCCTTCATCCTATCCAGCATGGTCTTGAGCTTGCAAACCTCCTCAGTGATTAGTTCTTATGTGGCATGCATTTGTCTCAAGATGTCACAGGACTGCTCATGAAAAGGAGACATATCCATCGCTCTGCTTTCTGCTTGCTCTAGCTGCTCAACCATTGACTGATTATCTACTTCCAAATGAAAAACTCTAGCTTCGGAATCATTCTTTTCTGCCTCCAGTACCATCATCTGGATTTCCAGGTGCTCCTTTCCTTCTTTCAGGTTTCGATACTTATCCGACAACTCTTTGTGGTCAGTAGAAAGGCGATTATATTTGTTCATCACAAGGTCCCTGTAGGCTTGCTCATTAGCCATAGTATGTTGTAGCATATGATCTCTTCTCTTTGTTGACTCGAACTCTTTAACCATGTCGATCACATTGTCCTCGGTTGCTTTTGCTGCTGCCATGGCGGCCGATGCCATGGCCACGGGAGCCTTATTTTTATTTTGCATAACCGTGGTTTCTCGCTGGGTGACAATATCTACATGGAAAAGTCTATTTAACCTCTCTTCTGACTTCAGGACCACAACCTTTCTCTTCTTATAATATACAAATTTATCCCATCGGGACACAGTATGATCTTCGGATGGGGTGAAAGGGATGATCGGGAGGTCTCTTATATGGACTTCTGCCTCCGCAGGTGGGGTCTGTACCACCTGAGATGAGTCTATTTCCATATCTTGGGTGCTAGAGCCACCCGCTTGGGAATCTTCGTTGGCCTTAATCTCTTCTTCAGTTTTTTTCTCTTCTTCATCTTTTTGCTCTTCTTCATCCTTTTGCTCTTCTTCAGCCTTTTGCTCTCTTTCTTCCTCCTCAGCCTTCTGTTGATTTTCAATTACCTCCCTCTGCTCTTGTTCTTGAGCTTCCCGCTGCAGTCTTGCTTCTTCATCTTCTTGCTGCAGCCTTGCTTCTTCTTTCAATATTTGTTCTTCACGGGCCAGGGCCTTAGCCACTTCCCTTTCTTGCTGCAAGCTAGCTTCTTGGGTTGTGGCAGAGCTAGAGCTAGATCCACTGCTGTGATGACAAATCTGTAATTCAGTCATATTATTAATTCCCCTGAACACTTCTTCTTCAGCATCATAGTAATCGGCATACTCAAAATGAGCATACAATTCCTTGCAATGCTCCGCAACTTTGCTCCGCCTGTCATTTCTATGAAAGATTGCCTCACTGAAGTGAAAATATTTTAACTACTGAATGAACTCTTCGGTTGCTGCAACCCTTGAGAACTTATAGGCTACTATACAAAAAGGAAAAGGAGGGAAGGAAGCCTTATGTTGCGTATTAAGAACTCCTCCTATTCCATCAAGGAACACTTGCCTGACTGCTTCTTTCAGGACTACATAACCATTGGCATATCTTGGTAAGATGTATGGTGGCGTAGTACCTCCAAACATCCTGATATAGGTACCCTCTTCCGAGAAGTAGAAATCTCCATAATTTTCCATGACTTCCATGGCATTCTCTGACAAGCAATTTGGTTCTTCATTGAATATCTGCTCATACAGAGGCATAATGAATTCTTCACATATGAGCTTATAGTGCATTCTGTAATTTTGAGCCCATAGTATTTTAAAGTAGTGTATACCGGGGTGTTGGACTGATCCCATGAGCAACCTAACCTGGGGAAAGGGAGCTTTTCCAAGATGCAATCAATGAGGTATGAAGACATGAAAAACTCTTACTTTTTTAGGGCCAAACCTTCTTTAGCTGCGGCGACAGTGGATGCCAAACTATCTAAGAGGATAGTCGCCCAATCAAACACAGTTCCCTTAAATGCTATGTAGTGGATTATGGGGGCCCACTGTATCCTATATACAGTTCCATCGGGCATGCCGAAAATTCTGCTTAACATAAGGGCAATCAACCTAAAGGGAGGTCTTAGGCTCTGAACGTCGACGCAAAGCTTAAGACAATATCAATGGTAGAACCGCTTACCTGGCAATGAAGTAATGGGGTTGGCTTGGTGGAAAATGAGATGAGCTAGAGAAAATCAATTCGTGCAGCTTCAAACGACGTTTTCCAAATAAAAAACTACCAATGGGAACAACAAAACCCCCACCGTTCTTATATAGAAACTTAATACGTGTGGGAATTTAATAGGTAGGTGGCGCATTTAAAACAGAGATTAATCATTCGTATGGTTAGGTCATGTCAACCCACTTGGCATTTACGCACAACCATCAAAATCAGAGGAAAAAGACGAGTCTCGTCCACTGTTGCGGCCAGAATTTGTGGGTTTCTTTCGAAGCGCAGGAGACTTGGAGTTTGAACGCATCATCTGCTTGTTGCGGGAAAGAAGAGATAGATGATCTGCCATTGCAGAAAGACTTGATGAGTTCTTCCAGAATTGATGAGTCAAAAAGTTTTGCGGTGAAGGTTCTTAAGTTGATCCATCGTTGCGGAAAGCCTCGGCATGTTTGCTCAAAACAAGACAAATTAGTCACCCGTTGCAGGAAGAGTTCTTGAGTTGGTCGGCCGTTGCGGGTGAAGAAGATGAGTTCTTCCGAAATTTTGGGTGGCCCTTTTGATTTTTTTCAAAGTGCAAGGTTGAGGGACTTCACAAGGAGGCGCTCGTTGCGACAAAACTTTATGAGCTGCTTCTGCCGTTTCGGGTGATATTCCTGATTTCTTCCGCTGTTGCGGGTGAACATCTCAAGTTCTTCCAAAGTATTGAATAAATGGAAGTGCTTCTGCCACTTCGGAAGAACATCTCGAGTGCTTCCGTCATTTCGGGAGGAAAACTTGAGTTTTGACTTAGGAGAAAACTTTAACTCGAAAAGAGATATCTCACTTGAAATAAAAACTAAGTTCAAAACTAAGTTCAAAAAACTTTTTAAAGGAGGCTTAACTCTTTAAGTAAAATTTCTAGGAAAATAAAAGGAGGGGCCCCAATATCTACAAAATTTTGGGGGGGATGTTGCTGCAACAACATGATGAAAAGATTACATTCGAGGAAGCACTGACTTCCTATGATTACCAACACCAACTGTAAGGAGGAACCAATCCCTTGGTTTTACAGGAACTGACCTGAAGGAAGCACCAACTCCCTGTGTTCTCTAGCACAACTAGAAGGAGGATACGACCTCCTGTTCCTTTTCCCGTCATGTTGCCCAGATATACAAAATAAGATATTACCTTGTTGTACTTCTCACATGCACACACTTCTGATATTCTGATGTTTGTTCTGCTGTGCGCACCTTCCTTATGTAGTCATATTGTTGTCACTTCCCTGCATACATCACTTGACTTCTCATTCCACTCAACATTTCTCTTTAACTAATGTCGCACTTATTGTGTTGTGTACTACTTCAACTGATCCTGCAGTCTTCACCAAGATTCACTTTGTTGTTATGTTATTGTGCAATTGCACATTCAACTGATACTCCACAACTATTGATGACTTGTTGTTCTAATGTGGTGCAATAGTATCAGGTAGAGTTGTGCACTTACTGAGATGTGTCTGTTTGGTTTAAGTGCCATAGTCTTTCAGACAATTTGGAACCTGCTGTGAATCATATGATTCGGTCTTTTGGTGTAATGCACCTGCCTCAGATCGTCTTCATCAAGACGCGCATACTTGATTCCATTTCTACTCGGTTTCTCCACATCTGATCATCTTCTTAGCACACTTCAACTCAGTCTTCATACATTAGTCAAAATTCTTCACTTCACATATGTTCTGATATACTTCATGTATGTCTCTACACTTCTGACTTAGAACATCTGTGACTCTCTGCGTGCTTCCTGCAACATGGTCATTCGGTCCTCATGCACTTGCGCATACTCTGCATTCTTCCTTTTCTGTCTTAGCATAATCATCACAGATCTACAACATCATTCTATGGACCATCAGCTATATCATTGTTCTATTTGTGTGCACTCGGCTCTCCGCTAGATCATTGTTTTTTTGGTCCCATGAGCGCTTTATGCCCCGAATATAAATATGTATCTTCCACTTACAATCTCTTCATACTTGTCATCAAGCTTACTTCAAATATCCAACTTGCTTCCTTATTTATACATGTCCTGCATGGATTGTATGTCCATAAGTTGGTTGTTACTTTCCTTCTTCCTTGCTTCATGGTTTGTGCTTCTGCCACGTGTCATCTTCTATTTTGCTGATGTGTCCTTTATTTCTTGGTTTTGCGCATACATGGTCCTTGAATTTGTGGAAATTTCACCCTTGTGGTACCATCACATGTGGGTCTTGAACACTTGATGTATCATTGACTTGTGGAACTTGTGCATACATGATATTCGACTTAGTGGGATTTTGATCCTTGCGGTACCATCACTTGTGGGTATTGTGCACTTGATGATTCATCAGGTGTGGAATTTGTGCATATACTAACTTCAACCACTACACCCTTCTTGGAACTTATGCGTGCTTTAACAACTGAAAGCTTCTTCTGATTGGGAGACTTGTGCGCTGTTAGTACTTGCATAACTATTCAACCATTTCTTGTCTCATGCTACTTGCGCACTCCCGATTTTTGTCCATCTTCTTCTTGACTTGCTTGCGCACTTGTATCTTTTTTCAACCAACACTTTGGCTTGCTTGCACACTTCGCAAACCTTTTTTCAGCCAAAACGTTAGCTTGTACCTTGAAGGACTATGACTGGAGGAATTGTGACCTTCTCATGTACATGTGCATTGGGTATGCATTCCTTATATACTTCTTGAAACTAGATATGCATGATGTACCCCTGAACACACTTCTTTAGATTGTATGCAAGTTCTAGATATACTTCTTCAGACTAGCAACCACATAATACACCATCTTGCTTGCGCATATACTTCTGCAGAGTCGATTTTCTATATTTCTCCAAGTTGTCATGGGAGTATTGAATCCACTTGACATCAGTTGAGATCAATGACTCAAACTAAATCAGTTGAAATCCTCTTTGACATTATTTGACATCAATGACATCCAAAGTTCAACAATCTCCCCCTTTGGCATTGATGTCAACACCTTATGAATTTGTGCAAAATCATCTTCTTGAACTTGTATGCTTCATCTTTGTTTGTCACGGTACTCCCCCTGATTTATTTTCTAGTTTGAACCTTTGGAATATGTGCATTTTGTTGTTAGTGCTTCTTCTACTTCTTTTTCTTTATGTTACCTCTACACAAATCTCATGCTTTATGATCATTCTTATTGTGCTACTGTATGCTCCTGTAACGACTTTGCTTCAACTCTTGTTTCTCCTTTGGTGCTGCAAGTTTCATCCAACGACTTCATGTTCTTTCTCCCCCTTTGACATCAATGGAAAATAGGTGCCATAAATTGCACAATTGTTGATCCTTCTTCCTTTTTTTTTGCACTGGCTTTCACTTATTAGGGTTAACTCCCTCTATCTCCATGCTTCATTTCTTTTGCTGAATTTTCTGCATTGATATCTTGCAATCTATTTCATAATTATCTTTGATTCTGCTCCCCCTATACAAGTTTTGTATTACTTATGTATCTTGATCTATTGTTCTTGTCACAACACTTCATCATTCTTTGCACACTGATTCATGCAATCATCTTTTCGTGCCAACTACGCAGTGCCAAAATCAATCTTTTACTATTTTTTCATTGTCTTTTCGATTGATTTCC